>VXAK01025498.1:178930-200262 GCA_013399435.1 Arenaria interpres
CAGCGTGGAGGGGGGGGTGGTCCCGCCGCGTGGGGCTCTCCCTGCTGAGGGACCCGCTGGTGCGGCCTGTGGCCAGGGGACGGCAGGAGCCTCCCCACGGGTGGGGTGAGCAGTGTTTGGGTCTGGCCTCCTGCCGTAGGGAGCGCCGAAGGCACACGGCACACGCAGGTGGTGATTCGGGAGAAGGGGTAACGGTTTTAAATTGGAAGAGGGGAGATTTAGATGAGATACCAGAAAGAAATTCTTCACTGTGAGGGTGGGGAGGCACTGGAATGGAATTCGATGGAATTCGATGATCTTTAAGGTCCCTTCCAGCCCAAAGCATTCTATGATTCTGTGGAGGGTGTGCTCGGGGGGGAGGCAGGAGGCAGGAGGGGTAAGGTGTACAGGTGGGGGCTGAGAGATGATCTCCAGAGCTGGCAAGGGCAGCCCTGGCTTCAGCAGAACAGGCTGTAGTCCTGCCTGTGCGGGAAACGGTGAGACTTTATTCATTCAATGAATCTATTCTTAGTGAGCTTGTTTTTCATATAATAAAATATGCCAAGGATTTTTGCAGTTTTTTCCCAATGAAGGAATACACTGGTGTTACAAATACACGTGTTTGCAACAGCAGTGCTCTGTAATGTCTGAAAAACCCGGCATTTACTGCACAGCCCCCTTGCAGGAGTGCGACCCTAGCCGACAGCGGCGTGTGCTTGGCTAATCTCAAAGTACATGCTCACAGGTGGTTTTGGACAGCTTTAATTCTCCTGTACTTGGTGAGGCTTTTCTGCATTGTCTTCGAGTAACATTTCGAGTGAGGTGTTTAATTGTGAAAAAAATTCATTGAAATACATAAACAGTGCCAGAGACTATTAGTTTATTACCGTTTCCTTTCATTTCTTGGGGCAGTAGACACATATAGTTGTGTAGTGTATAATGCAGCTAATCTCATTCAGCCTCCTCTGACACTTGTCCCTGCTCCATTTAAAATTATGGGGGTGTTGGCACACTATAGGATTACACGATTTCATTATGTTGTCAGTCATTTTTGGTTTAGATCAGCAAGTCATTAATAATTACTTCCTTCTTATCCATATCTTCAAAGACCGGGGACGTGGTCCTTCCTTCTGTGATCCATCAGCAGCTGAAGCATTCCTGAAAGGAAACCGGTTGAACAAATGTGGTTAGTTTTGGAATAAATTATTCTCAAAGACAGTAGAGTAATTACAATGCCCAGAGGTGCTAGGCACCTCAAAATGTAGCCCAGTTTCTGGATGAAAACATTTTTTTTTGTATTTTTTTATGAGATCATATTTTAAATACTCATCTTGCTTTCCTTTTAAATAAATATTTCACAAGATTAAACAAATGCCAAGCTAATAATTTCCTTGTTTTTATGCTGAGTACCACCCAAGTACTTTTTCATATCTTAAGACAGACTTAACCTCATTTGAAAAATTAATTAAAAAAAAACAGTTCTGAGTTCTGATACTTTATATGCAAACTTTCAGTTGAGGCCAGGCTGTTGCAGGAGAAACTTAAATTTCCCAGGATGAAAGTGCTGACAGACACTAAGCAACAAAACTCCAAAACAAGGCTTCTGGCCAGAAAGATGAATTGCCATTGTACCCATCCAAGTATGACCCTTCTTTTCCTATTGTAGGGTTTGGCAAGTGTGAGTTGAGCTCTCCATCGGTTTTGAAAAAGGGCGTATTCTCCACAAACCCAAAGCAAAGCAACTCCTGTAAGCTGAACGCTCCCATGTGATAGCAAATGAGATGAAAATAAGGAGAGAATGAAGAGCTTTCCCCAGGTCAGTGCTTTTTCCAAACCCAAGGGGGACAATCATCTCCAGAGGACATTCTCCATCATGACTTTAGTTACGAACTAAGCATCCCAATGCCATTAAATCAGTCCGAGTCTGAAAGTCTAAGAGCCAGACTAGCAAAAGGTATCTAGGGAGTTACATTTAGGCAGGTTAGATGCCCTTCTCCCTTTAATTTCCTCCCAGGGCTTTCTCTGGTGGAAAAGGACAGGAAGAAATAACACATTGAAGAAACTGTTGTGACACACGAGTCCCAAAAACATTCTGGACATGACTGCTATGGCTATGGGAATTATCATCTGTTTTGCTGATGTGGTGGGAAATCTGCAAAAGCAGCATCCGACATCTCTCTCTTGGGTGAATGCATCCTACATCTCTCTCTTGGGTGAATGCAGCAGTAGAAAGACATCTCAGGTGGTACCACGTCTGCAGATCACTGCAGACCCACAGAATCTTCCTGGTTGCCTCTAAAGATCTAGCCAATCACAAGGTATTGGCACCTCTTTCTTCAGTTGCTAAGTTGTTGTTACAAGGCAGTTAAAACATATTAAATACTTCGCTAAAATGATTTTTCCATGCAGGCAATTGCTGTGTCTGGCACAGAGATGTTATATGATCACTAATGGGAAGTGAAACTGAGCCAGTGTCTCTTCAAAATGCCGCCAGCCCTATGGGACGATTTGAGAACTCTTGCTTTAAATACGGTTAGTTGTGTGTGTGTGTGTGTAGAGACTGCTTTGGTGTTCTTCACCTCCTGACACTGGCACTTTAGCTGTACATAGCTGAGATTCTTGCATAATTTAACAGAACCATCTCAGGTGTCTCCCACTCTGCTCAGAGCACTCGAGCTGCGTTCTCTGGATTTTGGCACGCAGCTTGTGTCACATTACATTTACAGAGGAATTTACCAGACTTGCTTATTTAGAAAATTTCCTAGACAACAGGGCTTTTTTTTTTTTTCAGACACATATATTTGAATGGTTCCCAAAATATTTATGACAGCTGCCTCCAGTCCAGTTTTTTATTTCCTTGGTTTTGGTCTGATATGAGTATAATAAATTTTATTCGTTCTTCTCTCTCAAATTCCAGCATTGCTGGTGCAAATGAAATAAATAGTCCTAGACAACTTTTTTTTTTTTTTTTCTGATGCATTGTAAATGCTTGATTTTTTTTTGGGGGGGGGGCGGGTGGATGGGTGGGTTACTGTTTCATCTTCGTAGTATTCCAGCAGACAGGCTTGTGGCTAGCAGGAAGGGTTGGCTGAATGGAACTGGAACCCATGAAAAATCTGTTTCAGTCATTGCAAACTGAGGATACTGGAAAATATAATGTTTCAGTCCTTGCAAATTGAGGATATTGGAAAAAAATGTAAAAATATATTCATTTATTAAAAGCATATTTATTTTGTTTTCTCACTTTTTCCTATCATAATTGCAAAACCTGCTGAAATTTGTTCAGCAAAACTCTGAAGTATATGTACAGTAAATGAATTATGCAAATGATTTTATTGAAAGAACATCCACACTCATATGTACACATTATTTGCCTGGTCTTCCTATTACAGATGCAACCTGTAGTAAAATCCTAGTTTGTTAAAGCAAAGGAGTGCTCTACAGACTCCAGATTTCTGACTGATATGGTAGAAATCCGTCATATTTCTGTGTGGGGCACATGGAGCTTGGATACATTAATATGAATAAATATTAAAATAGGTTAAACATTAGTTTTCATTGGTTTTTGTTGTTTTCCTGAGGAAAGGGGACTTATCATATTTTGATGTTCATGAGCAATCTGTCTGTGAGTCCCCCTTAGCAATTTCTGAATTTTTCTAGCTGCACTTCAGGTAATTTTAACTTTCTTCTTTTGTTGTGTTTATAAAAATCTCCAAATACATCAGTTTTTTTCCCTTCAACGTGTAAACTTTTGCTGTCCATAGCACCTTTACTATTTTCTGGTATATGAGTATTTCCAGCCAGCATAAAGGTATATACGTGATGTAGACAGAGATCTTCATGTCTGACCTTTTTATTCTTCTGCATGCTTAATGAGCTTGCCATGGCTGGTTTTGCTGTTCATAAGCTGTTTTGAATATTCATACAGGTTTGATAAATAACCAAGCTCAATTTTATCCCTTCACCAAGTATCTTGTGTTCTCCCTCAGACTTACAGTTTTCCGTATTGCAAACCACGTTGATATCCCTCCAGCCCTTCACACCACCAACTTCTCACTTACAAAGCAGAAACTAAATAAAGTTGATTGAGCAGAAATACAACAATTTGTCTCACAACAATTTACCTGCTCGATTGATATTTCAAATTCTGTTTTCCTTTGAATTCTTTCTTGGATGTCTTCTTCATAATCTTGCTTCCCAACTGTATTAGATAAGCTGTTCTGAAGTTTTTATGCTCTTTCATCCAATTTCATGCTACTGATATATATATATATATATGTAAATTTGTCCAATCATCAGACTACAGTCCCATTTGCTGAACTTTTCAATACATCCATTGATAGTAGTTCATCCAACTTGAGAAGTTCTGTTGGAGCCTTCTCTGACTTGGAGTCTTCCTTTTCCAGATAGTTAACTATATTAATTATGAATGCTATTTCAAGTTTTAATGGTGGCAGTTCTCCAATCCATATAATTCGGTAGTTTTTCATATGGTTCCTCAATGTATAATCAGTGTCTGACCATCCTTTGTTTTTCTTACTAGGATCTCACACTTTAATGATTTATTAATTCTGGTTTGCAGTTAGAACACTTTCATTACTGATATGCAGAATCAAACATCTCCTCAGAGTTTTGCTGCCACCTCCTGATCCCTGGCACACTTACTGGTACTTAATCTTGTTTAATGGTTTGGGTTTGTTTAACTAAGCTGCCTACCACCACCAAACTGCACTGAACCTAAAGCAGACACGTCTTTCATACTTCTTAATATTCATGGTAGGTTTTAATACAGTGCTTGGAGAGGAAAAAGACACGTACAGTTGAAACTAAGAACAAAAAACGAGTGTTTGCAATACTTTTAAACAAAGGTGTGCTTATGAGATAAGTGCTGATGTTGAAGTTTCTCATAAAACAACTTCTGGATTTGTGGAGGAGTTGTGAAAAAATTAAAAACATAATGGATGCAACATTTGGGATGTATCATCCCAAATTAGGCTTCCCCTTTTTTTTTGCTGAACTCCTGGAAGGGTGAGCTGTTTCATCATAAGATGGTTAAAATGTCACTGCTTTCTTTATCTTTCCTGGCCGTTACAGAAAACTACTATTATTAATGAATTTGGATGTGGCTGCAGGCCAAGAATGTGCTGTTTGGTGAGTGTGATCCTGCACGTGCATTTTAGTCTTCCTTACGATTAAGGAGAACTTCGATGCTCAGAGATAAAGTCAGAAGCTGGGGAGTATGATCCACCAGTCACACATGTGTTTTTGAATGGCAGACCGAAGTATGAAGAAGAATAGAATTTAGCTGGATAAACAGCTATCATTTCATTTTAACTTGCTGTCTGATTGCCTGGTCTCATTTCCCTGCATTGTGTCCACTAAACCCTGTCTAATTCCCTCTTGCAGCCGGGAGTCAGAGTGCACAACATCTGTGCAAACCAGAGCTAAAGCAATGAGCACAACCCGCTGCTGCTTTCCCTTTGGGCAGCGCCTGGCGATAGAATGGAAAAGAGAATCACAGAATCTTCTAGGTTGGAAGGGACCTTAAAGATCATCTTGTCCAACCGTCAACCTAATTTTGACAAAAATAACCCCCCACACAACAAACAAAAAGCAACACCATCACTAAACCGTATCTCCCAGCACCACATCAACCCATCTTTTGAACACCTCCAGGGATGGTGCCTCAACCCCCTCCCTGGGCAGCCCACTCCAATGGCTGATCACCCTTTCGGTGAAAAAATTCTTCCTAATATCCAGCCTGAACCTCCCCTGGCGCAACTTGAGGCCATTTCCTCTAGTCCTTAAGTTATCATCATGTACAGTTGACAGTACTGAGTGTAACCTTTAGGGAACGTGTTAGAAAAGAGGCAACTGCTCAGGTACTGGCGTGACACCAAGATTAACAGGAAATATACAGCTATAATCTCACAAAAGCACATCATCAAATAAATAAGAGGGAGGCAGACGTATTTTTTCACAAACTGGCATACGCTTGTGGCATGTTCTGAGTTTAAAACATCAGTGATCTTATGCTAACAGGAAAATGGGGTAACTGATGCTGAATGCCTCCAGCAAACAGTCCATTCCAGAGGACAGAGGTTTGCTTTGGAGCTAACCTGGCCTTCCCCGTTCACAAATGTTGTTATGTACGTGGCTGCAAATTGGGGAATATCAGAACTGGGGAGATGGTTCTCCAGAACAGGCGAAAAATAGCCCTGTGAATGTCTTCCTAATTAAACAGTGTTACAGCAGCCATAACCCCTGAGATGTACCACCAGCACTTGTGCTTTTAGTGAGTAGGAGAGAGGATCTTTCTAGGCTGAAAAATGAGCACCTATTCCTCATGAGATGCTCATTATCAGTTGTTATTAAGGATACTCATTCTCTATCAAATCATTAAACTGATGTTTAGTAGAGTTGCCTGACAAAAACTGAGTGCCATGTACTCCTCCAGACATCAGGAAAGACACCAGAAATTAATACAAATTTTCCCCCGAAAACTAGCAAGATCTACACCTTCCTCTTACATTTAGCAAGGTGTGGTCAAGCCTACCCTTAAAATCAGATGCAGGCAGCTATCTTGCACTTAGTCTGTACCAAAGGACTGCAACAGCACAAGCTTTAGAGCTTCCTGATACATGCCAGATGCCTTAGCACAAGCTCCTCTGCTCATTCATCAGAAGTGGATGACTCAAGCACAGGCAAATGCCTTTCGGGCATTAATGTGATGGTCTCAGACTATCCACCTCTTCCTCAGTACAAGCAGGGATGTTTTGAGCTCAGGCTGCAGCAGAGCTCACATCCAGAAAAGGAGTGGATCACGGGTGTCTTCTGCATAAATCCACTGGCAAACCTGTTCTTTCTTCCCCGATGGAGCAGTCATTGCTTCTCGACTTCCCAGAGCTCCTCCCCTGTGCTCGGGCACAAGCTCCTACCTGCGAAAGGCCATTTAGACCCAATGGGACTATGAGCTGCTCAGGATCAGCAGAAGTAGGGGCTGTAGGTCTGACCAGAGCTGATGAATGCCATACTCTTCCTCCTTCCTCACGCTCCTCTCGTAACGGCGTTGGAGAGGGCTGAAGCAGGAGCTCTCCGCTTTCTGTGACTTGAGGATTGGTGCCTTCTTAATGTGACTGGGAGAAAGGCAAGTGGCTTCAACTCTGTTCTGTCATTTTCTCTAAGGGCGGTGGTCTTTCTAAGTCAACAGTTTTACCTCTCTAGACTGGATAACGCACTGTGGTTCTCCAGTTTCTATTTTCGGTTAGCTCATCTCGGGTGAATTGTAAGCAGGCTGGCTCGCTGCCTGCCAGCACAAGCCAGCCAATCTAGTGCAAAATCTCATTATCAGTCTTTTATTTTCAACTCCCTTAAACTCTAGTACTGCTCAGATCTGCCAAAAGTGCTGTTCTGTCTCTATAGAGGAATGGTCTTTTCTGCCTGGAGAGTGTCTTTATCCTCATCTTGCTCTTTTTTTCTGCATTTCTGTGCACATATAAGGGAGGGGTGGGAGGAAGGAGCAGCTCCCCTAAGAGACAAACATCCATTTCTCTCCCTAAGCTGGAAACCTATTTAAATCTGCTTGCTGGGAATCAGCCCTTCAGCTGATTCCCAACACATGCACAAGGTAGGCTGAGCAGCTCTGCTGAGTTTTTAAAGAGCCCCTGCAGCCTGTTACACGGGGTTTGACGTTTCCAACGCAAGACCCAGCTTTCGGCTCTTTGTGCCAGGCTACACTGATTCAGGCTGGAAAATCAGTTTATACTGATTGTCGGCATCATTTCTTGCCTGGAGAAAATATCAACTGAAGTGTTTAGTCATTTCTGAAATTAAATGTAGGAAGGGGGGGGTGGTTTTTCAATAGGAAAAATAAATCTAGCTTTTTATGGAGAAAGTTTGCTTTGAGATTGAGCAAGGTAGGCCTTTGTCAGATGCTTTTCACTGCACTAAAGAAAACGTACTTTAATTTGGGGATATTTTAAATCTCAGCTTAAGGAGATATTTGCTTCTGCTTAAGGGTTAAGACTGTCCCAGTGCAAGCTTATGCCTCTCACAGTTACAGTCCTGTTGTTTGTGCATCATTCCCGCAGCTCAAATAAAGCTCTGCAGCCCCTCTCTCTCCTGGCCCGGGCACGCACGCTCCGTACAAAGCCACTACACGTGCTGCAGCCCAGGGTTACATGATGGAGACAGAATTTCCCAATAATGGCTCTTTCCAGCTGCTACATGTTGAGCCGGAGCCAAGCAACAAGTGGAGAGCAGGGACGCTTTCCTGCACTCTCAGTGACCTCTCTGCTGGCATCTAGGCAATGTGAAGGAAGAAGCCATCCGACTCAGAGAGGCAGGCAGAGCAAGAGCCTTGCTGTGGGAGAACCAGGAGGCTGTGCTGGAAGTGGGAGCATGTGGGATGGAAACCGGGACTTGCGGAGAAGGCAGATACTCAGAATTGGTAGGACAGGAATATTGCTTTGAAACCACCAAAGAAAATGACAACTGGCAGAGACTGAAGAGCCAGAACAAGGATATTAGGGTTGTAGGCTGAAGGGGTCTAGAGGAGAATGTCGGATGGAGGAAGAAGTTGCTGAAGAAACTGGGACACAAGAAAAATAAATTGGTAAAGAAGTTGGGATGGAGAGGGAAGGCGCACTGAGAAAGCAGTCGCAGGAAAGAGACCAGCACTAGAAAGCAGCGGAGGTGGGTAGAGCTGGAGTGAGCAGTCCCGGATGGGAGAGAGCCAGGCAAAAGAGTCAGGAGGGAATTCTGATTACCCGGGCGAGGAGATGGGGGGTGTAGGTTCAGCCGGGACTTTGAATACGAGGGGTTGTTTTTAACAAATGTCAGCGAACAAAACAAACAGGGCAACAGTTACAACAAAAGCAAAAGCAGCCAAATTATCTTCTTACTGTCCAAGGCCTGTGAGTATTCCCCCTGAGAAGACAAGAGGGAGCCCAGGACAAGAGCAGCAACCCAGCCTGAACGGAGGATCCACCCTCACACCGCTCGCACGCCGGAGTCTCTGCTGCAGCTCCTCCCGGGGCTGTCACACCGCAGAGGGGACCGTGCCCTGCCCGCTCCACCAGCTCCAGCAGGGACGTGGGAGCCCGCGGTGGGAAGGTTTGCTGACGGTGGCAGTTCCTGGAAGTGGTGTTCCCGCTGGCATGGCAAGTCGATGAAGTCATCTGCTAGGTGTGCATCTTTCCCAGGGTGGAACCTCTAGATGGTTTAGCGTGATTTTCACTCGCGCTCTGTTTGCCACCACCTGGGGATGAGGCTGTTGGCTGCCTTCTGACGCCAAATATTAGGCGGAGAGGTTTTGGCTGTCTTGGGTAACAATGTGGCTTTTACTGATATTAATCTACCAATAATAGTAATCATGGCAAGATAAAAATGGTGAAATCTGCTGCGGGTGAATAGTATCATAGGCCACAACACCCATCAAATGAGTAGCAGATAATTATTATTATACTTAACATTGCTTTCTTGGGTAGACTCTCGCGCTTATTTTGGAAGTAGTTTCTGATCTTCCCCCTCTGGCCAACGCATATGGCCATAACTGTGAGTGCTCAAGCCAGGCTGATCCTCTTACTCTGGATTGTGTTTAACAGAAACTCCAGCTGTCTCCAGGTTTTCTGTGTGCAGAAGGTTGTTAAGCCACACAGCCTTTGGCAGAACTGAATGCAGTCCTGAGTAAAGTGCTCTGGGCAGTCCTGCTTTAGCAGGGGAGGTGGACTAGATGATCTCTAGAGGTCCCTTCCAACTCTGACAATTCCATGATTCCATGAACTGATGCTGGTCTTCATTTCTCTCTGCAGCGACATATCACTATTTGGGTTGAGCCAGTCTACTGCCATTTAAGATCAACCAGGTACCATAAGCATTTAAGAATCTCTTATATGTGGGCTTTTGTAGACCATGAACAAATATATTCAGTAAGGCTGGTGCTAGCACAGAGCATTGTGGTAATCACTCTTCTGGAGCTCCAGGGGTGGGTTTGTGGCCCACAGCCCCATGAAAACTTTTACCACAGGGTAACATCTCAATTGCCATTGACACTGCTTGACACTGCTTGAGGAATGATGACTGAAGGCTTCACCAGTAGATGAGTATGTCAGATGGTACTAGGGGTTACTTTGAGCTGAAGTCGGTTACACTTTTTCTCTTGGCAGTCCTTTTTAACATACTTAGCAAATGTGATTGTGTTGCTGTTTCATTTTGTCAGGAAATCCCACAAAATGTCACTCGTGAGACCTTACCAGGGGATGCCAGGGATGGTGCCCGTCCTGCTAGGAGGAGCTGGCTCCAGGCACAGGTGGCTGCATCTCAGGAGAGCACTGGGCAGTGCTGTTGAAGTGGCACCTTTGTCTTCAGCATCTTTGTGCCCTAGCATGGAAATCCAGCCCTGCAGCATTAAACAGGTGTGGAGATGGACAGGCAGCACTAACGTTTCTCTTCCAGTTTCTGTACCAATTACAGCATTACATTGTCAAACCTGAATATTAAGATAGATTAAAATTATCCCCCTAATTTCATTTTGTGATTCTTAAGATCTCCTTTTTGCTGGTAGCACCCAGTGCTATACATCAGTTTGTGTGTTCAAAGCACAGTTCCTGCATATCTCAGCTACAGCTATCTGAGCGTGTCTGCAAATCAAACTCCAGGTTATCGAGTCAGCACCCAAAATAAGGGATATGAAGTTAAAGGCTGACACAATAAGGACCCCTCTGCAGGAACTCTAGAGCAGAAGCAGAGCAGAGTCTGGTCCCCCAGGGACAGCGTTCTGCTACCTTAATTGTAAAGCAATCCTCTTTCTTTATGCAATCGCCTGTGTCAGTCACTCTTCATTTTCCAGTTTCAGCAACAATGGGAACAAGGGGCTGGCAGACAACAGATGCTTCTGGTTCAGAAAGGGATTCATACCCACAGCAGGGTGAAAAACAAGTATGCGATGTTGTAAGTAAAAACTATGCTAAAAGTTAAAATTACAAAATTAGCTCTGCCAAGTTGTAATGGTCGACTGTGCAACATTAATGCTGTTTGAACGTATTTTTTTCTGAATACAGGTATATTTATATGTTCTGCCTCTTTGTCAGCTCACGTTCTTTCTCGTCCCAGGGGATGTTGAGAAAAAAATACAGGAGATAGGAAAAACAGGAAAGTTAATTTGGATGAGTCCGTGCAGGCAGCTGGAACTTGCCAGCATTACCACTTCACTTCCATTTAGAACAGGAAAGCCCAACAGAAAGGGTTAAAGGACATTTTTGCAAAGAAACTCCTGGAAGCAGCTATGTTAGGATAAACGTAAGACTACACGTATGCTGTTTCATAAGAAAGGTTATAGTCCCTCTATTCTGCACGAGTAAAATATTATTTGGTTTTATAAAAAAAAAAAGGATTGAAAGGTAGACTTAAAGGAAGTCTATCTTCAACTTGATAATTCTCATGTAATTCTGGAAATGCTAGATCTGATCTTGCAGCAAATGACGGTGGTTTCTACCATTGAACAGATCAGAGAGAGAGAGCTGGATCCACCTGGTGCCAGGGTGTTTATGCTGTTTGTGTGACAGCACTTCGCAGGCAGTCAGTGTCACTCTGTGCCGATGGCCTTTCGTATATTCTGCTGAAGATACTATCTTGAGGAGCTCCTGCTTTTTGCACCGATTGGGTTGGAGCTCAGAACCTCTGTCCTCTCTGGGGCACTTGCCAGACGCAGCACCACAACTGAAGAGTTATGAAGTAGACAAATAAAATGCAAAAACACTGGGGAAAACTTGTGGACCGAGTATGCTGCTTACTAAACCTGTTTGTCTTTCTAGACGAGAGCAAAGGCTGATGAAAGGACCTCTTCTATAAAAACAAAAGCAGCTTGTGTGTGCTATGTAATGTTTTTCCTTTCAGAATCAGTTGGGCAGTGCCTGTTTAGTGTGCAGCACTGCAAACTTAAAAGAAATCTCATTATCAGCCTTCCTAGCCTTAAGCACTTCATCGAGTATTCCATGATTGCTGGCTTGCAGATGCTTCAGTTAAGGTGCTGGCTGGTGGGGTTTTGTTTCTGTCCCCTTAGGCCCTTTTCTTGTTTTTGTATGTGGCTATAAATATCTTACCCCTGGGAAAAGACATGAAAGTAATCATATAGACATTAATTAGATGCCATATGATTTTTTTTTTCAAATTCTGGAGTCACAAAGCATAACTTTTAATTACCCGTTTTTGTTTTGGGAATAGCAGTTTCTTCTTCAGACATATATCAACATGATCAGAAATATGTATAATTTCTTCTCCAGAATTCTTGATTTCCCCCGGCCAACTTTTAATAAACAAGGAAACATTTATGCCTGAATCAAAGAGTTATGCACCCTTGAGTAAAAGTTCCAGTTCCTCTGTTGTGGGTCTCAGCACTGTACATCTATCATGTATTGTTCACAGAGATCCTGATGATAAAGATCAAAAATTAGAGTATAGTTCATTTCAGTTCATTTTTAAACTTCTAAATTAAAGACAGAAAACTTAATTCCAATGTAATTACATCCAACTGACCAGGAAAGTAACTCTTTTTTATGCCTTCCCTTACCCCAAAATAGTTGGTGCAACAAAACCATATCACTTAATTCAAACTACATCCAGATAATTTTACATAATTTTGTTGTTCATTCGGGAGAAGACTCCTTTTTGCAAGTATTTTTGCAAAATCCAAGCATGAGGCTTTGGACTGGCAATCGGTTTGGTATTTTGGGTAGGTAGCTTTCGTCAAAGCAGAAACTAGTAATGTTCCACTGGTGTCACAAACAGCTACAAGTTGCTGAAACATGGGGTTTTGAGCCAGAGGATCCATCGCAGCCAGGATTCGCTGGTTGCATTACTTCAGATTTCAAAACTACCTCTGGCAGTTCCATTCCCGTCGCCGTGCAGAAAATCACTGCAGAGGGCAGGAGTGTGTGTAATGACAGCTGTGGAGCCTCCACTGTGCTGAAGCCTTTGAAATAGCTGAGTGGAGGAGGAGGATTTTGCAGAGACTTCTGAAGGAATCCTAATGACTTTTAGCCTTTGATGTGATTGGGTTCACCCAGTTCAGTTTCTCACTACGTGCAAAATATTTTAAGATTTCCTAGAGTCTAGTTTCTTACCTTTTTGTTTAGTTTCTAAAGAATCAAGGCTTAGATGTCTGTGTCTTCCCAGTAATTCTTGGATTTTGTTAGGAAGCTTCAGTCAGAGCTGATACAGGTCTCAAAGATAGGTTTGGATTTCCTCAAAAGTAAGTTCAAATTTGTGAAAGCAGGTGGCTGATACAGGAAAGAAATCAAAACCGGTGACCCCACACCAAAAGGCTACAAGTGCTCAGCTATTATTAGACGTCAGGGAGTCTGTTCAGGGGAGCAGCAGGTCAGACCCAAACCATCAGAAAAGCTTCCATCAGAATTTTGCGTGAATGGAAAATGGGGGAATCCCAGTAGAGATCCTTGGTGGAGAGGGAGTTGTACTGTGGCCGCTTCTTTGTCCAATATGAAAGCAGAGATGGATCGTTAAATCTGACGTGTGTGCCCTCCTTTCCTTTCTGTCCCGTGCTGTCCCCAGATTCCTCAAGATAAACCTGTAAAATTTCATTCCTGCCTCCCAACTTACCTGACAGAAGTTTATGGAATCTGATTTGAATTTAATGAATTTGCCATCCAAACCAGCAATTCAACCACCTCTCTCCTGCCTGCTCTCCTAAATATATACTGTAAAAAAGCTGTCCTGTGGTCAGGTGTTATTTGCCATTTTAATTTGATGGCAGGTGTTCCTGCGCTCCCTGAAGGCTGCCTGTGTCTCTTTCACACTTCCCCTTGTTTCCTTTTCCAGCCTGTATTCTTATCAGGAAAAATTTGTCTGAGTTTGTGGCTCACCCATCCTATGACCATAAATTGGTATTCTCACTAATTTCATTCTTACCTTACATTAAAATTTCTCTGTTTCTTATTAAGATTCTGAACCTGCTTGCTTTTCTAAGCTTTACATCTTTATAAAAATATAACTCTGGATTGTGACAAGTGGCTTTTGGGGCCCTTAGATGGAGTTTGAATGTCATAAAACCTGAGAGAATAATATTTGTGGCAATATTTTGCTATTAGAAATTGCTACTATTAGAAATTCCAGACTGCCAAAGATTATGGATTAATCTGAAGAAAGAGCTGCATCCCGGCAGGGTAGGGTTGGTGAGCACCATGCAAATTACTCAGTTTTAAGCTGCTTTAGTGATCAGAGAATAAACCGTTGGGCTCAGAGACAGAACCGGTAGTCACTTCGTGCGCAGGATATTTACACCGCTTCTCCTCAGCTTCTAGTTTTGCAAATTAAGCAAATGCAGATCTGGAATGCTGGAAAGATATTGACTAATACATGGATGATAGTGGAAGTGCTGGCCACCTGGTCACAGATGCCTCTCTTCGGGAAAGACCAACATTTAAAGCCAGATAAAGGCATCTCAGGGAGTGTTTGAATTTTCAAGGCATTGAGCAACAATATCTCCCACCTGCGAAGAACGAGCAAGAACATCAGTAGTGGCTGCTTTCAGCAACAAAGTCATATTTTTATGGAACATAAGAGCCAATCAGCAATTTCCCAATTCTCCTCATTTTTAAAATAAGGCTGTATCTTGACATTCCAACCTTTCCATGGCTTAAAATGAGCTTGAATTATGCTTTCTGCACTCTCAAAACTGTCTAATTCTGAATGGGCTGTCAGTGAACACCTACACTTTCCCCACCAGCAAAAAAACCTGCTGCTGTCTTATCTTGTGTGGCCCACATGTTGGTCACCGGCTGCGGGTACAGCAACCACAAATTCTCTGATCTTTTTCTCCCAGCCTGGGTCTCCCAGAGAAGCTGTGGAGTCTTCGTCTCTGGAGATATTCAGACCCTGCCTGGATGCGTTCCTGTCCAACCTGCTCTAGGTGGACCTGCTTTGGCAGGAGGGTTGGACTAGATGATCTCTAGAGATCCCTTCCAACCCCTACCATTCTGTGATTCTTTTGCTCCATCCTTGCCTTGCACCAGCTCTGCTATAGCACCATCTTTGCCTTCTCAGCTCAGCCTTCCTTGTCCCATGGTGGCTGTCCAGAGAGCGCTCTCATTTCTTCTCTCCTCTCACCTCTCCCTCTCCAGCCTGTCCCTGCCTTGGGTGACCATTTTTTCTGGGTTGCCCCAGACCACCATCAGGGTCCAAAGGAGCAGAGGAGAAACTAGCTGAAGAAAACCACCTTGGTCAGCCCCAGACCGGCACAGAATGACTGAAGGCAGGATCTTTGAAACACCAAGCTGTGAAGCTCTATCAAGACCAAGCTGATCTTGCTCAGGCTTGTAACTCAGCCAGCCTGAGGTGGATTTCCAGAGGGGCTTAAGCACTCCTCCTGCCAAATTTCAAGCTTTTCCTCCAAAGTATGAGGCCTGTGGGACTGCCTAAAGAAGAGGTTGCCATTTTTATTATTTTATTTTTTTTTTTAATGTGAGGGAAACAGCACATTTTTTCTTATACTTGTCGAAGAGCAAAACCATTTTGGCTGAAATTTTTATACACACTCAGTCTGAGGCAATTCTCGATACACGCACACACGCATCACACGTATCCTGCCTTAGGCAGACACCTGCCACGGAAAATGTGAGTCCTGGTGGAGTAAGGCTGACAATGGCATCAGCAGTGGAAAATGTGGTCTAATAGTGGGAATTTCAGGCAGCATTTAACAGGTGAGTTTTCCCAACACCACCCTAAATTATCCCTCCAGTGAAAAGTTTTTAAAAGATTCAACAGCCTTGTTTGTCCTTTGCGGTAATTTTCCTCTTAAAAACCTTTGGCACGCACTCGTTCATATAAAATAATGATTTGCGGAAACAGAGGAAGTTAAAATCCCACCCATCCTTTTCTCTCCTGCTTTATTTATTTTCCATGTGAGATTAATGAGTTTCCTGTAACAGGGCTAGATCCGCTCCCACATTGTGCAGATAAGTTAATATTTATTTCCTTTTCCAAAGTCAAGCAGACACCTTCGTGTTCCCTGGTTTTTAAAAGCAGAGACCAGCGTACAGTGCGTCAAATGATACTAAAATCAGCCATCCTAAATTATAAAAAGCTAGTTTTACATTTCCTACTGCTGTTAAGCAGACTGGGAAATCAGGCTGAGCTGTACTGCTGGATGCTGACATGGAAGCTTAATTTAACTGGCTTAATTTATTTTACCAGGAGCTACTTCGGAAGGAACGTATCTGCTTCTTTACAGGACTTTCTTCAGTTCAGCGCCTGTCTCATGTCAGGCTCAGCCGCTGTGCGCAGTGAAGCTCAAGGAGGCCACTTTCCTACCGATTTCTCTCCCACATCCCAGTTTCCTTCCCAGTTCCCTCCCGCATCCCGGTGCCATGGCTCCTTCCTGGGGCATCCCCAGGTGCTGGGGGTCCCCTCCGGCCGAGCGGAGGTGCTCGCCGCTCCTGCCCTGGTGCAGCCGCGGTGGCCGGAGCCCCCTCTCCAGCGGGTGGGGTGGTCATTGCTCTGCCCCGGGGCGGGGAGGCCGGGCACCCATCTCTCCCCTCTACAACGACCAGGTTTCATGTTTGGACTTGCTCTGCCACATGCCAGAGAGCGGAGAAATGGTGGGTGGCAGGAGGAAGGCTGGGGAGGAGATGTGACAGGCAGACGGTGTGAACACGCGCGCTACATTTCCTTAGGGAAACTGGGTTAAAAAGGAGCTCCTTATTGCCAGGGCATTATGTAAAAGAATTACATATGGGAAATGCCGTGTGTGACTTGCTTCAAGAGCCAGTGGATATTTATACCGTTATTTAACCTCTCCTTCTTCCAGGGTCAGCCTCAGTGCCTCACCGACAGCTCCTTCCTCTCTCTCTCTGGTCAAGTCCCCCCTAAATAACCCAGAGGAGAAAAATCCTTTCTTTCCTCCTGTGTGATTTTAAATTTTCTGTTTTAAAAGGTAAACTGGACAAACAATATGAAAAAGTTACCGCTGCCTGTAGGCCCCTGCGTTTCGAACTCACTGCTGCTGGAGGTGTGAATGGGGGCAGCGCAGCGGCAGTCGGTGGAGCTGTGCCAGTGTAAACGAGGGGAACTATTCCAACCATGTGTGCAAACTCCACCAGAGATTTACTCACCTTCTGAAAGCAAAGAGCTGAAAGTTCATTCCTGTTTCACTTATCTGCCAAGGCTGAAGTTCAGTAATTCATACTTTTACTATAATAAATAATGAAACAGCTATAACAGAGCAGGGGAGGCTTTGATTAGGCATTTTATAGCAAGTACAAGAAAAACATTGAATCTCATGCTCAGGAACTGGCAGCTACAAGAAGCAGGAATGTCTTGGTTCAAACATGTCTGTACTTTTAAAAAGAAAGAAAAAAAAAAAGGAAAAAGAAACCCGAAGGGTTTCTTTCCTATGACTTTACAGGCAGTACAATAACCCTGGCACTTCAATAAGGGAGCTGTCATAGATACAGCTTTCATTGTCTGTGCTCCCACTGCCACAGATAAAGAATAAATGAGCCTCTGACTCACAGCGCCAGAGCAACATGGCCCTTATCTGACACCCCAGTCTCAGCTAGGATGAATTTTTCAAGACACATGCTAACTGCAACTGAGAATTTCAGAGCAAATGACAGGCAGGCAGTGTTACTGCTACGGTACCTGCACACCTCCTACTTCAGAAGCCTGCCTCTGAAAAGCAGACCTGCTATTCTGAGCAGTATGAGTAGTGAATGTTGCATTACGGAGCCGCACAGAGAGCACCCTGCGCGTCCAAAGGGTTGCCCGGATCCCAGGCTTTCCACTCCCTTAGAGGCAGTGGGCATTTTGGAGCTAGCACTTTGCACCTCTCTGAAAAAGGGCCTCCTTCCTCAGAAACAACAGGCGGGAGGAAATCAGAATGGGAGGACAACTCATTCCCACTTGCTATTTTTAAAACAAAAGCAAGCATGGATGGTTGCAGAAGTTCAGAGAGAGGGTTGTAAAGTCTTTCAGAAGTGCCCTGAGGCTCCCAGGAAGGATAAAGTCTGACAGGGCTCATAGTTTTATGGAGTCAGGCAGGGACTCAAGATGAAAGCCCATCGTGCCCTCCTTTTCTCTTTTCCATACTCATCAGTGGCACATGATTGAGAACTAATGGAGCGGCTCCAGAATGCTGCTGCTGCTGCGTGGGAGAGACTTTCTCATTGAGAAAGTATGTTTTTTACAAGAATGACACCATCCAAATTATGGAAATACAACAGTGACCCATGAAGGAGGTTGCAAGTATTTTCCCCATAACAAGCCATTTAGCCATTTTGATTTTTCACCCTTAATTGTAGTCTTTTTGGAGATAAGTTCTCAGGCATTTTATTTTTAAGATTTGAGAGTTGGAAATGAAGACCAAAGTGACCTAGAAACTCTATTTGTGGGTTTTACATCTGACCTCAGCGTTGGCTTTTAGTAACTTTAATATTTCGATTAGTTCTTGAAGTTGGGTTATGATGGGCTGCGAGGATTTGACACGCTCCAGCACAGCAGATGCAGAGCCCAGAAGGAACAGGAGCGGGACACGGTCAGTGAAAAATGAACGCTTAGATCAGGGGTTGTGAACTCTGGTCACCAAACACCTTATATATTTTTATGGGAGTAGTTCCCATATCTCTTTTGCTTTGAGGTTACACTCCCAGCTAAGTGCCTGACTTGTGCACTACACACTCTGGCTCCATTATGTTTCCTCTCCTTCTAGCCATGTCACGCTTGGGGTTGCATTGACCTCGTTTCAAAAAGAGAGAGGGACTTTCTTCCTTTCCCACATGATTTTGTAGCCTACTAACTTACGTTCATTGGAACCATCCATTTCAGCTGAAAAGGGAATTCAAGTGGTCTCTTACTTCCAGAGCAAGAGCCCTAACCTCTAGGCTGTCATGCAAACAGTGGAAGGTACTCCCTGGTGCGTTTTGAAATGGAATTGGCCGTGGTTGCTGCTATCTTAGATGGGAAGAAGACATGAGCTGCTCAGTTCAGCAAGGTGCCTGCATCCCTGGCCAAGTGCGGTAATAGAAGTTTGGATACAAAAGGTGCTCAGCTGCCCATAAACTCAGGACATAAACGGGGCTTTTTGTGATTGATCTCTTGGGCTGAGGCAACACAGTTCTCCCAGGCTTTGCTTCAGGCATATAGAGCTTTTTCTTGGATCTTTCCCACTGAGGTTGTCCTGCCTTCCAGACAGTGACCGTGATAGTCCTCTCTGCAACCACAAACACAACTGAGTAGTTCTGGTCTCAACCATAACAAGGCCTTTCTCTGCAACTTTCCTCTGTCGTCCTCTACTGTATGCCAAAGCTCGAGGCTGGATGCCTGGTCTGGTGTAACCACCTGATGATAGTGGTGCGGGTAGCAGATCTTTCCACATTTCCCACCACGAGACTTAGAGGCAGATGAAGGTCTTTTCCACTGGCTTCAAAGTTAAGAAGTAAATTAAAGACTTGTTCTTGTCATGACCTCCTTTGTCATGAACAGGCTGGACCTCCATCAAAAGTTGTTCCAGCATGGCTACACACTGAAGGCAAGCGCCTTCGTGATCAGCCAGGAAAGTGGGCAGTCCCGGCAGGTCACCGAAGCCAGTTTCTGGTCAGTGTTTGGTCCCTCGTCCCCCTGCTTCCCTGGGGAGGTGCAGGGCATGACACCAACCTGCCACTGGAAGACACGTCCCCCTTTTTCTGTCCACCTTTGTCATTTCCCTGATGGTCACACTCATTGCCAAAACATTCTTCATCAGAAGCTGGCCACATCCTCAAAACACCAAACTTCTCATTTGTAAAAAAAGGAAATGAAATGCCGGTGGAATTTACCTTTTTTTTTTTCCAAAAGAAAACAAGGGCTTACACAAAGCAGGAGCTACATGGGACTTGGCTGACACATGGCCCCTCCACCCGCTCTGCTCCTGGTGCAATCAATGGACAGTTGCAGGCTCTACACACCACCAAACAAAATGCGCTGGGCAGCTTTTGCCAGCGAGGAGTCTGCTTCACATGCTTAGAAACAGAAAGAAATATTTCCCTTTCCTAGCTACTGTAATGGTTTTTCCTGACTTAGGGAACTAAGAGAAAATGTTATGAGCAAATACTGACCACTTCCTCTTTGAATTCCCGTTGCTGTTTTGCCCAAGTGCTGCTTTCCTTTTCTCGTGACTGCTTCTGGTGGCGTACAACACACTTGCTTTAACAAGAAGGTAAATATCAGACAAGAAGCCGCCCACCTCAACGTTCACATCTATACCATGAAACATGAAAATACCAAGGAAACACGAAAAAAGCAATTCCAAACATGAAATATGAAGGAACAGCCTTCTGGCAGGTGAACGATGTCTTCCAATTTACACCTCTCCCAGGGACAGCAGTGTTCAGTTTTGCATGAGCGGCGATGGTTCCAAACAAGCCGTGGCACTGAGGAACCAGAACGTCTCGGAAGCCCCCCTTCCCCTAGAGCTGTGCCGCCTGCACCTGCAGGAAGGCTGGTGTACAGACCCTTGGCAGGCCTTCAGAGAAGCCAGGTGGAAGTGGCTGAACTCACCGTCCCGTTAGCCAGAGGCTGTGCCGAGGACAGACACGGCAAGTCTGGCATATTCTGGGCATGTTGGGCTTGCACCTGAGTCCAGACTGACTGCGTCTGTGCAGTGGCCATTTGCCTGTGATTTCCTCTCCTCTGGTGGGATCCCCCTGTGGTGCCTCTGGCCAACCCTGCAATGTAGGCTCTACTAATAAAATATTTCTTAACCTGATCAGTATCATGTTCATAGAATCCTAGAATTCTCTAGGTTGGAAGGGACCTTTAAGATCATAGAGTCCAACCATTAACCTGACACTGCCAAAACCACCACTAAACCATGTCCCTCAGCACCATGTCTACCTGTCTTTTAAATACCTCCAGGAAGGCCCCCTCCAGGGGCTCAACCACTTCCCTGGGCAGCCTGTCCCGATACTCGACAACCCTTTCCGTGAAGAAATTTTTCCTAATACCCAATCTAAATCTCTCCCGACACCAACTTGAGACCATTTCCTCTTGTCCTATCACTTGTTGCTTGGGAGAAGAGACTGACCGCCACCTCACTAAAACCTCCTTTCAGGTAGTTGTAGAGAGTGATAAGGTCTCCCCTCAGCCTCCTTTTCTCCGGGATAAACAATCCCAGCTCCTTCAGCTTCTCCCCATAAGACTTGTTCTCCAGACCCCTCACCAGTGTTTACCTCCCGATGATCACAGAATCACAGAATCTTCTAGGCTGGAAGGGACCTTAAAGATCATCTTGTCCAACCGTCAACCTAATTTTGACAAAAATAAACACCCACACAACAAACAAAAAGCAACACCATCACTAAACC
>VXAK01025498.1:200586-220442 GCA_013399435.1 Arenaria interpres
AGTCCTACTCGCCACGCTGTTCCTGACACAGGCCAGGATACCACTGGCCTTCTTGGCCACCTGGGCACAGTGCTGGCTCATGTTCAGCCCACAGTCGACCAACACCCCCAGGTCCTTTTCTGCCAGGCAGCTCTCCGTGAGAGAGGGGCATGATCTGCCCCTGGAAGCTGTAGGTTGTGCTCTTGCAGCCGTTCTCATGGCCACTGCCACGTGGCTTCCCACAGCAGGGGAGGAAGTGGGAGATGCTGCTGGTTTGTTGGACCAGCTCTGCCGATAGCTCCTTCGCTCTCTCCTATCCACCCAGGTTACGCACTGCATCTCCTGACTCGGGGTTGACGAGGAGCCGATGGGTGCTACGCAGCTCCTGGAGGAAGCCAGACCTGACGTCACTGAGGATGATGCTAAGTCAGCCACCTTCTTTTTATTCGTTCCGCGGGAGACATAACGAATTTATGGACAGAACAAGAAAAGACAAAATGCTACTGGTAGAAAAACCTCAAATGCAAAAAAATGCTGGAGCTGTGGGAAAAGAACCTCCTGTGAGCAATGCACACAAGATACTGCAGTCAGGCTGTCGCAGCTTGAATCCTGCTTCCACGCTGCTACCAGTCAGCTGGAGGAATGGGGGAGCAAGTGGCCAAAGCAAGGGATCAGACTGCGAAAGGATTTTAGGCACCTTCCCGTGCAGGTAGGCATCCTTTAGGACTTTTACAAGTTCCCAAGAAATAGGGACCGATTTCAGCAAGCTGCTGAGCACCTGTAGGATTACGGCCACGAGTGATCCTAAAGGCATATACGGTACCACAGGAGCTGAGTTGTGGAAGGTGGACGTTTAAAATGCGTTTGCTCTAATCCCAGGAACAGCAAGGAAAGTGTCAAATCAGAGAGGCCCGAGGAATCCCAGCCAGCAAAGGAATCCGCAGGGCGGCAGAGGGAAGTGCTGCTCCTTCTGCCAGGCAGGAGCAGGTTGCACAGATTGCCTCTCTGCCCTCCTATTTGCCCCAAAGTCGCTGTTTGCTTATTATAAACATTTTAAAATGAAATACGTCATTCAGGAGAGCAGAACTTGGTCTGCTTTCAGCAAGAATTTGCAGCTTGGGAGGTTTCTGAATTCCTGAGCTCCTCCCCGAGTTCATTTGCAGGTTTTGCCAGTCAGTCAATGACAGCTCTGCCAGAAGAATATTTCTCTCGCTTCTTAACAGGTGGTCACCGGCCAGTTACTTCTATCAGCCATTTTCTGTGTGTTTTAACATGATTAACGAAAGAGCAGTGATTTTTACTTTACAGCGTTCGTTGCGAATGAGTTAAGCGTCACAATTACAGATATATAAAAATATGTTGTATTTTATTGCCCCCAGGGTCTGAGTTTCTTTCTTTTTCCCCGAGTGCGGGGTTAGCTGCATGGATTTTTTTGATAGCTGTGCGCGCTGAACCGCTCTTTCCAGGTGCCGCATCTGTCCTTCGGCTCTAGAGGGAAGCAAAGACAAGCCGGCTTCTAAGTCAGCCCCCGCACCCACCTGCCTGCCGTTAGGCGGGATGACCGCAGGCCCTGCTCTAAGGCGTGTACTTCAGTGACCCCTTCCGTTTAACAGACACAGCGATTCTGCCCTCACTGGAGCGTCCTGTGAATGATGAGGGATGACATGATAAGGGATGAAAAATCCAGAAATGTTGAAGGCACTCATGCTACGTATGCTTATTCGTGGATAATTTTAAAAAAAAAATGCCAGGCCTGTTCTATTTTTCCTTTAGCACCGAGGGGAAGCTCCAGCTCAGTTGTTTGAAATAGTAAATCTCAGAAAATAAAATAAAATAAAATAAAATANGAAAGGAAAGGAAAGGAAAGGAAAGGAAAGGAAAGGAAAGGAAAGGAAAGGAAAGGAAAGGAAAGGAAAGGAAAGGAAAGGAAAGGGAAGGGAAGGGAAGGGAAGGGAAGGGAAGAGAAGAGAAGAGAAGAGAAGAGAAGAGAAGAGAAGAGAAGAGATACTGGAAACGACCTGCTGCTTGTGAAACCGCTGCCGCCGAGGGGGGGCGGGTTTGCCAGCCAGGAGCCCCCGGGGGGGCGGGAGCTCGGCGGGAGCATCGTGCCCCCTCCCGGCTGCCGGGGAGAGGCGCCGGCCCGGGCTGCCCGGGGAAGGGGCTCCGAGAGGACGGGGCTCCGGGGCCAGGCTGTCAGTTATGATGTCAGTTATTACGTCACACCCCCGAGGCGTATTTTTTCCTATCCAATTCCTACCCAATTTTTCCTACCCTATTTTTTCCTAGTCCATTGAATGGCGAGACTTGCCTTTCAGAACACGTCATCCTCAGGATTTCTTTTACAAATGTGCTTTTTAAAAATTAAACGCTGGAGGCAGCAGCAACATATTGCAAGTGACAAAGTAAATTGTTTCATCTCCTTGCTTGATCGCAGATAAACTGTAAATCAGATTTTATCTCTTCTTAGTGAAGTAGAAATGATGGGGATGAACAAACTCCTAAAAATAACAGAATAGCTGAAATCTTTGCTTTTTCTAGAGCAAATGTAGCCCTTTGGGAAAGTGCAAGAAATACCATCTGTGTTTCCAAAGCTCTGAAGTTAATTTATTGCAGACATCTCTCTATTTACTGTAAATGGACATATTTTGTGTTGCAAAACAACATGTTGCAGTGATGAAAAATAACCTAAATACTCCCATCCAATTAACTCCAAAGGGTTTTCCACCTGAAAAAGCTCCATTTAAAAGATCAGTTTGTTTTGCATCAGACATCAAACCTATCTTGGTTGTTGTTTTATTTTTGAAGTTAGCTTCATACACATATTGACAGCTGTTCACAGGGGAAGCTGAGAGGGGAAACTGTGAAGGAGTTGTGACTTTTATGACAGATTATATTTTTCTGATTATCACACAAGAAGTGTGTTTTACAAATAGCTGCTGTCTCGGTGAGAGGTTTCTTCCGAATGGAAAACTCTCCAGGCTTTGCTGACAATCTGTTCTTTTCATTGTACCTGCCATTCCTTGCAGTGCATGTAAAACCTAAGGTAGAATTTAGAAAACGAGCTTCTTCATCAAAGTGTTTCACAGTTACTTAAGAAGAACCCAGAACATAATTCTGAGATGATGGAGATGAATATTTGCTCTAATACAGCGTATCCTATGAGAAGCCAGGGGAACACGGTGCTTGACTTCAGCTGACAGCAGTTGAGCATCTTTGTTTTAAACTACGGCTGGAATTGAGCCATGAAATACAGATGGAAACGTGGAGCTGAATTCCCTCAAAGCTCAGTGTGCAGTTCGGGTCCATTACAAAGATAAGTCTGGAAATAGATTTCAAACTACAGTTTTTTAAGGTGTAGAGACTCCCCAGCCAAACGTTACTCTGAGAAATGTTAAAAAGGGAGGCGGCACACGGGGGGCTGCGGCACCGCGATGCTGTGGGTTTATATTTGACTGCAAAGATTTAATATGTCTCTTTTTTCTTGTAAGGCTCGGCCTTTGAGTGATTGAGGGCTCATCCAAACCTCAGCTGCTCCCGTGGCAGCGAAAATCCTCTTGAAGAGTTGTTACCTCATTTTTTTCTCCCAAATCCAGACAACTGGGTTATGAGAATGCAGAAAATGTGGAGCTGTTTAGGCAGGCAGTGACGCAAACCCAGAGAGGCCAGCCCCGGCAGGCAGCGCGGCGGCCGAGGGACGACAAAGCCGGGCCCTGTCACTGCCCAGACGGGTTCAGCGCCGAAAAATGTTTCTGGAATGCGTACGCGATTCCTCATCCCGGGCTCGTTGTCCGGGAGCTTCGATCAATACCGCTGAAACAAAACCAGCCGAAACGTGCATTCACGGGGACGTGGCCACCCGAGAGCATTTCCCCGTTAAAATGACGGTCAGCCTTGGCAGTTTAAGACCCCTCTGACATCTGAGCAGGGCCTTTCCCTTCGCACAGCTGATCTTCATTACGCTTGACGGCAATGGTAATTCTTTACCTCCCCAAGGCAAGAGTTTTGAGAAGAGAGAGGGAAAGCAAGTACAGTACGATTGTTGAGGAGAGAGGCACACTGCCGAGTGCTTTAACCATGGCTCCATTTTACAGCTGTGTCTCTGCCCCACGGGTGGCCCTTGCACACAGCAGCACTAATACTGAGCTCTTCCTACGGGAATGCTCCGTCTCCAACGGTGAAATCACCGTGTCTGGAGGCAGAGAAAGTCAGGTCGTGTATTTACGCATTGAAACACTGGCTTCTGAACAATAAAATTGTGGTTTGGGTAGGTTTTTAGATGCATTCTGGTTTCTGGTGAACACAGAGGAACCAGGTATCAATAAGCACCATTTTTTTTCTTCTGGCTGCAAAGCGCAGTGGCCAAGTCTCGGGGTGACCCTCCCCACCTCCCTCCTGCCTTACAAAACCACTTGCTCACTTTCTGGAACGCAACTTTGTCAAAAGAGGGTGGATTTCCACATGGATCAACTTTGCCCCAGTCAGAATTGCCAACCTGCTAAGCCAAAAGCACTCTGAGGCTTTGCGTGAGGGAATGGGGTGGGTGAAACCGGGTCTTGCACTGCTTTTCCCTCCATGCAAAAGACAGAGGCAAACGTTCCAGCCGAGAACATGTTCTTGAGAGCATCTGGGACAATGTGAAGGTGGCAGAAAACGTTGGATGCTGACTTTTTTTTCCTATGGCTGGTATGAGGCATTTTGTTACAGGCAATTACAAATGCAATAGTTTGCAATATAGACTTCATTCCTTCACTGCTTTCACTTCTCTGGCTCGGTTATGCCGTGAGCTCTTCAGGTTCATCGAGGCTTTTCATGGAGTCTCCAAGGTGGAGGGCTATTGTGTAGGAGTAACTCCTCTTGAAACTCTGGGACCATCAATCCGCTCCCAAACAAAAAATTATTCTTATAGACCAGGGGGGCGATTCACAAAATGATTTAATCACCTTTCAGGCACTCCAAATGCCATCCCGTCAGCAAACACAAGCGATGGGCACGGTTTCTTTCCTAAAGGTGGCCACAGTCATCGCACCGGGCAGTGGAAGCAGGTGGCAGCTTTTGCAAGTTTGGTGTTGGATTAGATGCCAGGCAGAAACACAACAGGCAGAATTGCCAATGATATTTTGTGGCATCGCTGTTCTCTTGTAGAACACATTTTCAAAAGCTTAAATGTGTTTTTAAATAGGTCTATATGCATTTCAAATGGATCTTCCAGTGCGCAGTAGAACTTCCCAGGTACACACTGTATTTTGCCATGAAGATACCAAGGAAATGGGATGACAAAGGATACTCATAACATTTTCCCAGGAAGAAGGAAATTCCGTAACTCCTCGTACATAAGCCTTGCCTAAAAGTAATGGAAAATTTCCACAGAGCAGGAGAGGAACGAAGCTGTACCAGCTCTCGCTGTTTCAGTGACACAGTGAACTTGCTTGAGGAGCAGTTTCTAAGCCAAGCTTTCCACTTAGCTAATGCTATGGAAGGGTCCAACATGAGATTTTTCCCTTTCCTTTATTATTTTAATTAGACCTTCAGTATTACCTTAGAAAATACAACTTGTGAAGAACACCCTGTGAAGGAAAAAAGCCTTTCTCGCGTGTATCTGTACCTTTTCACTGAGACGCAAAGGTGGAAGGGCTGGGGGCCCTCCAGCCTGCCTGGGGGTGGGAGAGGAGCGAGCGTGGAGGCCCAGCATGGCTCTGCCAGACCCCGGGAGGGTGCCCAGCCTCCAGTGGCGAACGCTGCAGAAGGAGCTCTCCTTCGCTCTGTCGCCCTCTCATAAATCAGCCTAATTATTCTAATGAGGAGAGCTGCGTCCCTCTGCCGCGAGCCCCGCTGGTTTACAGAGAGAGGGAAGTACATAAAAAGGAACAATGCTGGCTGCTGCTGCTGCGGGAGGGACGCGGGGAGGGAGAACAATAGTCCTGACTCTCCGTCAGGAGATGGCTTGGTGCACGCCCCTGGAGCTGTTCCAGATCAGAACTGAAATCAGACGCTGGGCTCATCAGCCTCCGCTGAAGGAAAAAGCAAGTAAGACAGAGGGCAGAGGAAAGCTGTTTTCAAGGCTCTAAAAGAATGTTGCCGAGGAGAGAAAAGGATGAGATACGAGGCTTCGCAGTGTCGGCCTGAGTAACTCTCACGCTACAAATACCCTGACGGCAGGGATCCAGTCTCAGCTTTATGCCTTGGGATTTTTTTTTAGAGTAAGAAGATGGATTTTAGTTTTTGAACGAAAACTTGTACAAACTTGTCTCTTAAAAGATGTATTTCGGTTCCTTCTCTTGCTCTGTATTAGCTTGTCTTCTTGCAATTGTAAGAACTAGAAATTTGTTTTTCTGTGATGAAATCTTAGATCCTTATTTACTACATGAATCTGGGAGCTGAAGCTTTAAGCAAACCACAGACTACCATGAGATTTATTACAGAAATATGAGCGCCAAAATTATGTGCAGTCCTACTCATTGTTTTCTATATTTTTGTCATGTTCCCTCTTTACTGTCCCTTCGCTGTGATGACTGAAATTAATCATTCAGGTCTAGATCTCGTCTTACGACACCCACAAAGCCTCCTTGCTATTGTTTGGGTCAAATTAAAAACATTTGTTAAGAATAGTTGTGGAATGGCATCAAAATTCATCTTCATTTTACCGAGGATTTAATTATTTTATTGTGATAAATTATTCTTGATCTTAGATACTGTATTTATATTTTTTTAATAAAAAACATTTTAAAAATGAGACGATTTTGACAGTTCTTGGGACATTCTCCTCTCAGGAAAATTTCTCTTGATCTCTCTGGATGTTCTCAGCAGTTTATCCTCTCTTTTCCAGTGGCACTTTTACTAAAACGTCCTCCTCCTGCCCTTTATACAGCATACTTACATCTATCTTTAGCTCCAGTTTGATAAATCATTCCATTTCTAAATCCTATCTTCAGTCTCCAGCTAGGCTTCAGGCCCTTCAGACTCCAAAGAAAGCTCTGTAAATGTCAGAAAACCCTTCTCCTGGCTCATTTTGCCATTTCCCTTTCCTGTATTCATTTCCACGGGCTGAATATATTGTGACGTTAGGAGATCTCCATGACCTTTTTTCAGCCCCAAAATGCCCCTGCTTTGCCACTGCTTGTTCCTCTAACATTCCCGATTTTGGGAAGCAGCATGCTAAGCCGATGTTTCCTCTGGCAGAAGAGGGGCCACGTACCACTGCTGGATGCATTCTCTCCCAGAAGCTGTCAACCTTCCCTTTCCCTGCCGTCCCACGGGGCTTCCAGCTCCGGAGCTCAGCCTCCAAACCAGCCCTTGCTCCCCGACACCTGCAGATCAGGTTGAGGCTGGACTGGAAGGAGCTGCCCTGACACGTCTTGGTAACACACAGCGACTGCAGAAAGCTGGGTGAAGTTGCTAGAGGCAGGAAGAGAGGAATTTAAATATTCATGTAAAGAAAGCAGATCATCTGCTACAGCATCTACAACTGCTGCCTTTTCTTCAAGGACTTACAAGTCTTACAAGGCTGCCTTTTCTTAAAGCCATGGTAATTGCATCTTCTTTGATTGGAGTATAACACGGGGTGAAGTTTTCAATAGGGCTTTGCCCATGACCAGTTTCCAGCATCCAAACAGACACGCATCAGGCCAAGCACAAGGCACGGGACTGGTGTGTTAAGTCATGAAAAAGATACAGAATTATTTATATCTGCCTTTTATTTCTCAGCCTTTCATGTTTGCGTGCTTTTGTGTTTTCAACCTTTTATTTACAAGGATCAGAAATAAAACTTCAAAGTGTGTGTGGGAGGAGGGGTGAGAACAAAGAAAATACCTTGATTTCAAGAGCCAGACCTTTGAGAATCCTGCATCCTAAAGTCCAGAGCAATAGCAAGCCGAGCACAAACCCCACTAATTTTCAATAAGCCTTGTGGTATAAAAGCCTCTCGGGCACTCATTAAATCCTCAGTATTATCTTAAAACTCATTCCAAAATTTTAAAATTCATTTTGTTCCCCTCTTTGCTACCATACAGACACAGCACTAGAATGTGCTGACATCAGCAGATGTGGAATCAGAAATGACAGATGTGGAAACTCAACAGTTTGAAACCCAGTTGCACTGCACAACCACTTACTTCGGTTGGGTTTTGGGGCCTTGCTCATGACCATGAGCTGATTTTAACTACAAATGAAATTCTAACTTCCCAATGGAACAGAATCCCAACATAGCAACGGTAGCACCGAGTAGCTCGAGCAGCATACGCACACGCACATACAGTTACTTTTATTTACACCTCATGCAGACTAGAAAGAGAGAAGGGATGCCCAAGTCCTTCTGCTTGCCTCAGTGCGATGTACTTGCATACACTTGAATACATTGTACAGCATGTATTGCCTTCGGTTACTAAACCCCCTGCTCTCTACCAGCACCCAGAGGATGGTCTTTTGTCCCTTGGTCCTTGCAAAACCCACCGGCTCGTTCCTGTGCGGTGGGAATGATGGATTTGAGAAATGCAGGCTGTTCTGTGCTCTGGGAGTCCAGGCTCTGAACACGTACCACACTTAAAATTGCTCCTGGATGAGACTATCCAGGAAATGTAGCGTTAGCCAAAACAAATGACTTCTGATATCTCTTTGAAATAATTGGCCGTGCTTTCCCATCAAACAACCAAATGCAGAAGTTACTTAAAACAAAAATGTTCATGCAAAGAAATACGGGAAGATTTAATTTAAGTCCCCGGAAACCACGTTACACCTCGCTGCGTTTGGTCGCTGCTGACTTGACCAACACCCAAAACCAAAACATACAGGCACAATTTAAGTTAAAAGGATCATCTTAACATCCAAGAACCAAGCTGCATTCTAGCTACATCAGTGTAATACTACTACATGGTGCAACAGTACCTGGCATACTAAGCCAGTGAAAAGGACTTTTAACTAACAATTATGGACAAATTTCATACTTATATAAGCCCCAATAAGCGCACTGCTTTATTAACCTCATCTAAAATAAAAAAATGTATTTTCAACTGAACAGGCCAAAGCCCCACATTTTGGGCAGGCAGTACTTGCAACCAAGAAACCACACAGGGGAGTGCAGCTACTGGAAGAATAGTTGGTCCGCAAAGACAAGCAAACACAGCATTTTCTTGTTTCTCCTTCCCTTTAAATGGCTGCTGGCTTTTAGAATTTGCATGGTGAAAATTTTTTTTCTGAAGGAAAAAAAAAATAGAGCTCCCATAGGGCAGCCTTAGCTGCCTTCCATGTGGCATTGGCTTTTCTTGGAGCAAATTGTTCCATTTATTATTATTCACACCTCTAAGGAGAAAGAAAATTCTTTCACTACACGGCCCAATAATGATGTAGGAGGGAGCGAATAAAAAAAAAAAAAAAAAAAGAAAAAATAAACAAGTCCTGTCACTTGCTACTTTTGCAAGCAACCCTGTTCAATTCAGACCAAGGCCAGCAATTTTGTGCTTTTGTGCTTTTTCTCCTCTTTGATGGAGGCCAGTACCAGACACTGCTCTGCTCCAGGTTCTTTCACTACATTATCAGAAGTCTGCCCTTTCTTTTGTCACAGCTGAAATGATGCATTCTAATAAAAGAAAACAGAACTTATCTTGTCTGGAAGAGCCAGTTTGTCACCAAGACACTGCTATCAGTAAATAAAAATAGAAACCTTTATGCAAACCAGCAGGATTTTAGCCAGTGTGAAAATAATTGAGCTACTGTCCTCTTTCAAAAACTACTTTTGCATGCAGTCACCCCAGACAGCAGCAAAACCAATTGTTCCTTAAAACGCTATAAGAGTCTGTGCAGACACCATTGGTATCCAGAGATTTCACAGCACGCAGGCTTTTAATTGCCTCTCCTTTCTCCCCGCAGATGAAGGCATCTGGAATGTTTATCTCTAGAACACCTTACTGGGGAATATAGAAAATAGAGCAGGATTACAAAGAAAATTGCTGAATATGTCTGATGTCTTGACATAACTTTTTACAAGTAGCCTTACGGTGAGCACGCTCCACTCTACCTTAGCACGTGTTTACTATTTTGCAATATAGGTCGTATTCAGAGCTTTGAAGAACTACATGGCTGACCTATAGTGGCTTCCTCAATGAGATCACTAATCTGTAAGCTCCAGCATTATATTCCTATATTCCCTATAGACCTTCTTTATTTGCAGAAGGCTGTAAACAAAGTCTGCGTTTGCTGGGACAAAGATATTCTCATTGACAAACATAATAAACTTCTGTTCTTTCATCTCCACAGCATGTCAGGAACATCCCATTTCATCTATCCATTACTTCAGCCTAGAAGTCTTTTTAGGATGGGTTTTTCATAGGATGAAACTCCTCTCGGATCAGGTGCCTATTGTTGCCTCTACTATATAATATCCTTACCCCACCCAACCATAACTTTTGTGGCACTATCAATCTGAATGAAATCTGTTTATCTTTTCAAACAATTTTTCCAAGTGTGCCAAAACACGTCTGGACAACATGAAGATACTGAAGTATCTCTGACCCATCACATGGCAGAAGAGCAGCATGTTCCTGGTCAGCAGCTTGGGATAACTAAAAACGTGGTAAGCAAGGGGCTGGGAAACAGGGACAACAAAAGCTGTTGCACAGGGAGAGGAGGACAGGGCTACAAGTGAGGGTTTATGTAGTAGCAAGACTGGAGGGGCTACTGAAAGCAGCGAGGACACAACCTAAAGCAAGTTGTTAAAGACCAGGCTATTTAAATTATCCTTTTAAATTATCCTCTCTAATGGCAGACAGTACTGAAATATTACACGTTTCTACGAAGAGCATTCTAGACTTATTAAAATATTCAGTATATTTATACTTTATACAGGTGTATATTTATTGTGATACATGACATAAAAGAATACTGCTGTCAGGTGTCACCTGTCCTAGATCAAGGTCGTTTTTAATCGGAATTCACACAGCCAGCTTCTTTTCCCTACAGAAGAGTCCTATCTGTCTGTATCTCTCCAATTCCTGACTTGCCATGGTACTTCCAATTCCATTAACCCAAAATGAGGTCTGGTGGAACATGGTTGCACACAGCCTGTTGCTGTTACCTATGGTCAGAATGCTGTTGTGTGGTTTATATACCATGCCACATCGACTAGAATTCAGATACTCCACGGCATTTAAACACCAAGGAGCCTCAATATCTAGCAAACCCTTAAAGGCTGTTGGTACAAATACCTGGTGGTCTTACATAGGTCAGCATAAGGTAATAAGAAGCCTGATGAAAGTGAGACAAAACACCAGAGTCTGTAAAGACAAGCTATCTGAACAAGGTTAGGCTTGTAAAAGGTAATTAATTAGCAACTATCATTAAAACTTCTTTCTGTTCCTGTGACCTGCCTCCTATGGTCAGCTCCCCAATACATGTGAGTAGGGACTTGGAGAGGGCAGGTCTGGAAAGTAAGAATAGCTGCTCCAGAACTGGGATACTTCACAATGAAAGGCGTATTCATGGGGAAATAAGTAACAGTTTTAAACATTGTCATGATGCTGCATGCCATTGTAAAGTGAGTAATAGCAGAAAACATGAATCTACTCAGTTCTTTCTTTCCCTTCCCCCAACACGCAGGTTGAAAATGCATAATCCAGTTGGTTTATGTCAAAAGCCAAACAGGATGTGAATCCCTTGGAAGCAGCCCAAGTCAGAGAATTCAGCTGATGCTAAAAACCCAAAGCCACCATTCCCAGACCTGTCCCTGATTTGGGGCAGATTACTATTGAGTGTCACTGTCTATCAAGGGGGATAAAGATATTAACATTCTCTGTAAGGTACTTTGTGATCTGTTGATTGGAAGCACTTGTTTATATGTCCTATATAAGTATGTATTTTTATATACTCGGCATTTTTAAACACTTTTGAAAATAAACAGCATGGCATAAACCCAAATCTTGTTTCGCTTAAATTGCTGCTGTACAGGTAGTTTCTTTCTGACATTCCCAAAGAAAACCCACATATTCCCACGCACAACGTGAGCGCGCATGGCAGAGTGCCACAGGAGGCCTCAATGGAAAACCTCATTAAAAAACAAACAAACAAAAAACCGAAAGTACATTCCAAATTGAACAAGCAATGCCTGTTGCAAATCATTTAAACTGCTAAAAGGAGCCACAAAACTTGCAACTCGACTGAAGGATTAGACAGCATTTGACCAAGAACTTGGTGTACTACACAGTGACTACAAACCACTTACTGGCTTGAGGGCTTCAGTGGAACTTGAGAATCCGTATGTTTTCCTTTGGCCGCAGATTTTTGAACTTGAACAACTTGAATCTAAAACAAGAACACTTCAGGCTTTGGAGAAAAGCCTCTAAAGGGAATAGGATTTTAAACAAATACCCTTTTAATGGAGTCATATCTAATGTTGCACATCACTAAAAGACAGAATTCCCCAAGTTTCAAGAACAGAAACAGGTTACGCTTTTCCAGCAAGTCCAGTGACTCCTGAGAGCACAAGATTTCATAACTGTGTCCACACGGGCAATTGCTTTTTGACACGGCAAATTAACCCTTGCTGAGCATTCTACTGCCGCAGCTGTACTGCTTCCAGCTGTACCTGAGCTCCTGCATTTAGAGATAACCCAACTGTGTGATCAAGTATCAAATTCCTTGTGACTGAGAGCATGGACTGGGTTTTCTTGTTTTCAGTTTGCTTCAGTGGACCTTGCAACAGTAAACTATGACCATTATAGCCACTTGGTTTGAATCGTCTCCCAACCCTTCACCGTGAGCCAGGCTAACAAAGGTGCTCCTCTCTTTCCACAGGTGGGTGGTCTCTTCTGAAAAGGCAGCTCTTTTGCCCCCCACCCTGGGATGAAGTATCCACTCCCTTCACACTAGCAACAATTCTTGAGGAAGCACCAATATTGAATGATTTTCCTTACCCTGGGTTTGTCCATTACAGCAAGTAACCCCACCTACTACTGGACAGCAAGCAGCACAAATCTCCAGCAGGATTTCTGTTCCTGAACAACTGCATATGAAGAATTACTACTAGTTAGTTTTTTATTTTCAAACTTCTGCCAGAATATGATTCAGCCCTGAATACCAATTATATTTAAAAAATGCATCACTGACTCTTACGCTGATTTTCAACTCAAAGTATTCTTGCTGTATAAAAAAACAAAAGAAGCTTCAAAAAAACCGTAAAGCTTGCAGAACACAAAAAGGATTGTGTCTCTGAAATTGAGAGACATGCCTGATCAGAATGGGTGCCCAAGTTGTATCAAATTGTTAATAACCATGTAACAACAACGAGGGAATACTACAAATGATGATTTGATGTAATTCTGAATACAGATAGGGAGATTTGAAAGCATTTAGGAAAGATATTTGCTATTTTTTTTTTTTACTATGTTCAAGTAAATCAATGAAGCAATTTTAAAAAAAATTAATCATAGATCTGGGAAGGCCTATGTTGGAAAAAATTTTTTAAAACTGTTCCCATCTACCACATATCAATGGAAAGCTTCTTACAAGAGCTCTCACTGGAGCATGAGAGCCTATGAAGACTTAACTTTAAAATGCTCCACGATCAGTCTATTTGGTATCATACTTTGAAAAATGTTTAAAATTAAGTGTTAAAAACTGTTCAGCCTCTTATTTTGTTTTACAGTCTCTACCTAACACTTCTGTCTTCTAGATTTAGGCTGGCCGCTGCAGGAATAAAAGATAATAAATGAGAACACTCAACACTGTTAAAAGTCCTTCAGGGCCAAGTACGTATATTCTATGAAACACGAGTGGTGGTAAGTGGAGAGGAACATCCCACACAACTTAATATGCCTCGAAGTGAGGTGTGAACAAAACCGAAGCTCCCATTGCAGTCAGCAGAATCACAACCAATCCCACCTCCGGAGGGAGACTGACTTTTCTCAAATGTCTTTTCTTGATCACAATCTCTGCCTACAGGTGCCTATTTTCCTCGGATACCAACAAACTCTATTCCAAGAGTAACATTTTCCCACTTATGATGTTCAAATTAAGCATAAGTACAAACATTACCAACTTTGAATGATGTAGCAAGCCACAAGCTAGCTACAGTCAAAACGCAAAGATTTGACACCATCATTTTCAATGCTGCTGCTAAATACGATATCCAAGTTCACACTAGAATTTCTGATTTACCGGAGTGGTTACTGCAGCATAGTCTAGTCTTGCACAAACTGACAAAAAAATGCAGATTGTTCCACCCCCCGAGATCTTGTGAAACTAGTTTTGAAACCATCACAAAATTAAAGCATTTTATTAGCCCCATGTCTTCTAACATGGTATTTTTGTGAAATCAAACTACAACTACTTTTCACACAAATCCCATAAACTAAATCTATGAATGACCAAATAATATATAGCTCCCTTTTCTGCAAGGCCGAACCTCTCCATAATGTTTTATTAATAGCTAACATGTCAGTTGTGTCACCTGCACACATCTGTTTTTTTTACAGCTAGATATTAAACAAAACTTCATCTGAAAATCAATTGAGGAAGACAACAATCAAGGACTACTCTGGGGCAACCAAAATTAAAGACACATTTATAAAGCAGTAAGGGGCAAAAAAAAACCCCAAAAGACTCATTTCCTGTTTAAAAAAAAAGTAAAAATAGAACAGTCATCTGAGAAGTGGCCACAGTGCTCGACTCCCCCTGCCCCCGGTAACACAACTGTGGGTGACAAAGCAACTAGTGCATAAACTAAACCAAAGGCCAATCTGTCCTTCCCCCAACAGAGAATAAAAAAACCAAACCAAACAAACAAACACACACACAAAAAAAAAGAACCCAAAAAAAACCAAACACAACTTCTAACTTAAACTTCTCCTAACACACAAAATCATCTAAGGAGATGATACTGGTCTTCCGCGCAGGACTCGTCTACATGATGAATTAACTGTAGACATTTGATCCTTTTGCTAACAATCTTCTGAATGTTCTTATTTCAGAATTGAGTACTTTGTTCCAATTTAGTTTAATCCATTTGGAGTGACACACCTGTACCACAAGACCTAAGTGGAACAGAGATACTTAATTCTGAAATTGCAACCCAACACCAAATCATCTGGGTTTAGATTATAGCTTGCTTTGTTGTTTGAAGATGCCTAGTCTTCCCAGTCTGAAAACCTCCTAATCCAAGGAAACAACTTGTATTCACCAAGTTAAGCACCAAAAAAATTGCCATCCCTCCACCTAAATTCTCCAAGGTCAATCTGACATACACACAGCGTGCATCCAATACATTGACAGGACTTAGGGTTCTTTATAAAATCCAACAGTTCATCGATTAATGTTTACAGGAGAGCTACCAGGGGAGGAAACGATGGCAAGGCATCCTGTGTGAGCCCGGCACTACCCTTCCCCAGCAAACGGAAGGCTCAGATGCCGCTGCCTCCTGCTGGAACTGGCCATGGTGTAGCTGAGCATGTCAGTTTGTGCTGCTCTCCACCCCAAAAATTAGGACCCATCCCAATTTACTCACATCCTCTCCTGTAAGGTGATTAGCATAAAGCACATGTAGCAAGGTACCTGAACTGCAGGATAAGCATCTCTGCAGAGACAGCAATGGATTTTAAGTGACTGCTTGTATACAGGACTTCACCTAGTGGGTCGTGTAACCACCTCCACGCAGAAAATTACTTTAAACATACCACACACAAGCAGTTTCTTTGGCAACCACCAAACTCGATCGTACATAATAAACTTAGCTTACTTGGTAGAGTCAACGCTCCAATGTTTTGAAAAACCTTTTGATTGCAAGAGTTGTACACGCTAGGTACACATTTAAGAAGTATTGCTATAAAAGCTGGGAATCATCATCTCTCCCGTTATTTACAAACCAGGTGAGGTGCTACTACACAAGTTCAGGAAATTAGAGCAGTACTCAAGATGCATTTCACTGGAGCTTTGAATCAAGCACAGGTAGGAGTTTCAAAACCCGTGTCTCCTCACATACGAAATAAACTACAGGACACCCAACACAGCACTTCAGATTGGTACTACAATTCCGTAACCTGAACTTTTGTCATTAAGGCTCCTAGATTGTAAGCACTCAAGTAAATTACTGGATCTAACCCAGAGAGTCACATAAAATCAATACAAAAATTAAGTCAGGAATAAGTACAATGCTTTAAGTTTATAACCTGCCTTCATGCAAACTTTCCATTGCAGACCAGCCCTACAGGGCTGCTGTAATCTGCAAATTACCACTTCTTTTCTAGCAATACTATGTATTAATTTAGTTTGCATATCTTTTATTCTAAACAGACTGAAGTTGTTTAAGAAAAGCTTTATACTTTTCGTCAAAATTTATACTACCTGAAAAAAAAAAAGTGAAAAAGGTTTACCACTTCAGTAAAAGGACAGGGTAAATTCATCAGGGTTAACACAGAATATAATGGCAACAGCTACTATTGAGTAACAGCTCTGCAGGTGCGCTTACTTCACAATGACTGCCACACTTGGGAGTTATTCTACAAATAGGCAAACCCTAGAGATACGGTATTATTGCTTGTCATTCCTGAATCTGAATTTAAGCAGAAATTGTATAGACTGGGATCACTGAATGGAACTCTAACAAATTTTCAACTTTTTATTTTGAAAGTTGGAAGCCCTAGTGTGTGTAAATGCTAGCCAACAGTTATACTGTCCCTTAGTTTTGTAACTTTAAAAATTCAAACGTCTCCAGTACTTCAGTTTTGACACTGCAATAGCTACACTTAGATGTAATAATGGTCATGAAATAGACTTCTTCAAAAACTAACAAGGCTTCTCTTAAAACTTCTTAATAGCCTAAGTAGAGCAAGAAGAGGCATTATTTATTATTATTCTAAGGCAAACAAACCTGTAATTATTGTCCAAGGCAAATACAAGACTTTAACTGCACTGTTCTCTATAAATGACCTTTCTATAATACTTTTTTTTTTCCAAATAGACAATTTCAAGTTCCCTTTCAGATAAAAGAAGCAGCAGTTTACATATGCAACTGTAAAAGAAGTCTTTGCTCTATAGTTAATACCTTTTCCTGACTTGTCCTATTTTGATGTATATTAGTTACTACCACCAGATTAAGGGAAGGGAAAATGCCAAGAAACATCCAGTCAAATAAATCACATTTTTGCTACTAAAAAGTAGCAACATTTTTGTGTTTCACTTCAATATAAACAAGGCGGTCCTGAATACTGCAGTATTACAATGATAGGAGTACCCCATAGATTATCAAATTTTATCACCTCAGTACTACTCGAGGGAAGTCAGTAGAAATGCTATACAAGTAAATTGTTGATTAGCTCGGTCACACTTATCCCTGATGTAGCTTCACAATCAGAAAAACATAAGATTTGTTTCACATTATTGCTGAAGAGCTATTACTGAAACTATTCACACCTACATAGTCTTTATACCTGCACCTGAGAGACACAGTTATCAAGTAAGGAGATAACCTCTTTCAATTTAGCTAATTGGTAAAGAACGAAGATTTGGCTATCACATGCAGATTAAAAATAAAGTTACTGCTGTACCACATGAATGAGCAGGACAAAGTGCATGTGTACGTACACATACACAGAGGTTTAGTAACTACTAGAAGGCGAAAATGGGATTAAATTCAGGTTTCTGCCATGCTGTTACCTCCTCCCTGATTTCTAAACTAAGTTCTACTTTAGCATCACCTGTAAGAATACCTGACAGCTGCAAACCACTTCTAATCTCATTTTCTACTTTCATCTTTCATTTGTATCTTGATTCCAGGTTGTTCACTATTCTTTGCAATCTTATTACAATTATTTAATAGATTAGTATAGAGCTAAAGGGCACTAAAAAGGTTTCTAGAAATTCCATTATTGGCTTTTAGTTCAGATTATCTTCTTTGGCCACGTATTTAAACTCTTTGGATTTCTGATTGAACCACAGTAGTTTTTTCAGGACTTCCAGACACTAGTAAAATACAGTCATCTTTTCCTTACGCATAAATGGATTTGTTGGTCCGAGCTTACATGGTGTAGCTGCCTGCAGAGCCGTGCCCTGCACGTGGGAGGCACACACTCGCACCAAAACCTATCTTCCACTGTAGTATGCCTCCTTTCTAAGCAAGGGGTTTTGAGTATAGCTTCAAAAGACATGTGAGCCAGTCACCTTACCACTCCATTATTCCAGACAAGTGACGATTGTAAACTGGAGGCTTTGTGCATGCATCAAACAGAACTCCAAACTCCTAGAGGAAGCTAAATAGTTGGTTTCTATTTGGTCCCTAACAGTAAAGCCCAAGCATTTGTAAAGTGAAAAGAAGCAATATCTGATCGCTTGCATCCACTAGTTTTCAAACAGGAATTCGCTGGTAGCCAACCAATAAAACATGAATTTTTTTCCCCATCTTCAGAAAAGCCTCGAAGCATCAGCATATCAAAACTGACAGCCTCACATCTGCCTCAACTACCTTTCTGCAATAGTTTCTGCAATATAGTTTTGTAGTGTTTAAGTAATTAGATTTTTTTTTTTAAACAGCAAACCAGCAACTTTATTTCATCTATTTTCTAGTGCATTTAAAAATAGTAATAAAACATACAGAAAGGTTGGAAGAAAATCCCTCCCTGCTTATACTGTCGTTGCAAGGTTCTGTGGCTAACCACATTTCTCACCTAGTGGAATTTTAGCACTGTGGAGTCCAAACATTTGACCGTTTCACGTTACATTAGTTTTCAGTTCTGGCATATGCTTTAAGCTTCCCACTTCCTTCTTCAAGACGTTAAGCAACGTTCTAGAACTATCCAGTATCTTCATGTAAGCAGCTTCAGTTTCAGCAAGAATTTTATCAAGCTCATTCCGCGAAGCTACCTTTTGGGCCAGGTTTTCACATACACACTCCAATTGTTCACTCAGGACTTGGATTTCATGCTGGAGTTTATTTTTTTCCTCTTCTGCTTGCTGGATTTGTTTGTTCAGCTCTTCTTTCTGCATACACAAGTCTTCAATGCATTTCACCAGCTCGTTATTGTAACCCTGAAGAACGGCTCCCTGCTGAGTCATCCTCCCTGAGCTCTGACACTGCTCCCTGAAGTTCCCTCTCAGCAACAGCCTTCTGCACTCTAAAAAAACAAAACCAAACAGAAAATGGAAAGAAAAATTCTGTAAGAGAGTTATAATGAATAATGACACGCTATCACAGACTGAGCCACGGGGAAAGATGCTTTGCTTAAGGCTAAAAAGCTAGTTCTGGGTTGTGCCTCATCTCTTCCCTTTGCAGGAAGGGGGCAGGACAATATTCGGCACCTACACTATACGTTTACTGAAAGCTGGTCTCTCCTACGATACCCCCATAGCAATGCTCAACTCCGGTATCACGAAATTCTATTATATTTTACAACATCTCAATATACGATGCTTTGTACCTCAGACTTCGAGGGTTTGGTCAGAAATAACCAAATGACCCTTTCCCAGGAGGCGGCTCAGCAGCGATCACCGGCACCAGCATCCACTCGGCCTCTGATGAAGAGGAACCTCCTCGCAAACCGAGCGCCTGGCGCCCACTTCCAGAGAGCCCCGGGGCCACCTGAACCAAACCGACCTGGCGCCGTTGCCGACTCAGGGGCGCCGGCACGAAAATTTTACCGAGGCGCGGAGGAGCTGCTTGACGGCCGGAGGCGACCGTTGGCGGCCGTTAGCGCCCCTCGCACCCCCACCCCCCCGACCCCGGCGGCCGTTTCACCCCGCCCGGGCCGTTCTGCCGCCAGCGCCTCGCTCCCTCAGCGGCGGGGGGGGCTGGCGGAGTTTCCTCAGGGGGGGCCGCGAACAAACCGGCGCCGCCGCAGGGGCCGGGCCCGACCTGCGCGGCCGCCGCCTCCCCAGGGACATTTTAACAGCCTCTTCACCGCCGAGCG
>VXAK01025498.1:221086-278632 GCA_013399435.1 Arenaria interpres
CCCCCCTCGGCGCCTGTGGCCCGGCCGCGGCCGTCCCCTCCTGGTCCCCTCACACTCACACACACAGGCCGGGCATTGATGGTAATGTATGCGAGGAAACAGCAGAGACTCAGTGATGGGTAAATCCCTTCCTCCTCCTCCTCCTCTGGCCCCTGGCCCCGCGGGGTCTCCCCCTCCCCTCCGCCATGTTTGGGCCCCCTTCCCCGGCGGCCGGTAACGGTTGTTCGCTAACGTCTCTCTTTCTCTCGCTTTCTCTTTAGCTGTCACGACCGCAGGGGGGACTCGCAGCCCTACCAGGTACCTCAAGCGCCGGCCGCTAGGCCCAGGAGGAGGAGCAGGGGAGAAGTGGGGGGGGAGCTACTCCAGCGGAGGCTTCGGCCGCCGCCGCAGGCCGCGGTGCAACAGACGGCCCGGTCCCGTCTCTCGGCGGCGTTTCGGGCCCGGGGGGAGCGGAGGGAGGGGGGCGGCAACGGCCGCAGGCGGAGGGAGCGGGGCTCCGGCGCTCTTCCGAGGCCTGCGGGGCCGGAGCGAGGAGGAGAGGCCTAGTGCGACCTGTGTAGGGCTTGGGCCTAGGAGTCGGGGAGGGTACGAGGGGCGGGAGAGCGAGCCGGGGTCACTTGCAGTGGAGTGGAGATCCAGGGGGAGGTGAGTGTTTTCCTTTTAAAAACAAAAGGCATCTTGTTCTTCCCCCACCCCCCTCCCCAAGTCCTTTCTTCTCCCCAAAACTGCTGCTGTGGACTGTAACCTGAGCGGGCCGTGGTTTTAGACCCTGAATAACTGGGGTTGCCAGTAAGGCTTAATTTCTGCAGTTGCCAGCTGCTAGGCATGTTCAGAAACCATCAGATCCTTAAACTGCTGACAATAACCTGAATTTCTGTAAGGTAGATACTGTATTCCTCTGCTGTGTCTACTGGGAAAAAAAAAAAACAATTCTCAGGGTGAGAATCTGGGGAATGGCATATATTGTGGTACTGCTCTCCTTAGGGCACAGAATTGAACTGTTTTATTACATTTCTGTGTATTTGTATCACTGTGAAGTGTAATCTGACAGTCCAAGGCAGCTGTCAGTGACAGTTCATGTAAATGTAAACACTTGCCACTCAGAAGCTCACACTGTAAAATAAAGCAAGTCAAAGTGAGGCAGAACATGTAATTTTTGGTAAATATTTCAGAATGAATCATCATGTTACATATTTTTGGCTCCCAGAATTCTAGGGAGGTTTTTTTATTACATTTGCTACAGGGTTGCTAGTACTGAAAAAGCCTTACAGAAGTTCAGGGTAGTGATGAAAATGAGTGGCCTTGACTACGGTATGGAGGGCATATTCAGAGTTCACACTGATTTATTTTAACTTTCTGTTTATTTTCTTAATGCCAAGTGGTGGATTGTGCTTCTCCCAGAAGTACGGAAGTAGTGTGGCCCATTTACTGTTGAAAGTGTGTAGTTCATCAGTGAAAAGAGAGAAATTAGGCTTTTTTTAAGAGCAAGTGTTATGTTGGATGTAATAGTGGGAGAAAATGGTTTGAGTTCTAATTACAGAACTTGTTGCTTTAATGTAGGTAATTAAAATCAGAAAGACTTATGCTGATTGTTTAAATGGGAAATGAAAATTAATTAACTTCAAAAAGTGTTTCGGAAAGAGATCTAAAATTTAGAAATAACATTTTAACATCAGTTCTGTAAGTTCACATCTAACGTAAGTGCGTATTCTCTTGTGATCTGTTACAGGCTCTTAAGTACTCATCCAAGAGTCACCCCGGTGGTGGTGATCACCGTCATGACAAGATGCGAGACGCCACAGATCCTTCACCACCAAATAAAATGCTGCGGCGCTCTGATAGCCCTGAAAACAAATACGGTGACAACACAGGGCACAGTAAAGCAAAAAGTGTGCATACTCACAGAGTTAGAGAGAGGGATGGTGGTGAGTTATCTTTCATTAACCTTTATTTAAGTAATAACTAATTTTTCATTAAAATTTAGCCATTACCACTCAGGTGGTGAGATTGTTACACTAAATGTGCCTTGTACCATGTTTGGAAGACTTCAGTGAAACCGAAGTGCAAGTTTCATTGGAAGCAATCATTTAGGCATTGTAACACCTATTAATTTTCTTATTGTTACAGGTATGGTAGTTTTTCTTATAACCACAAAGATGAAATAAACTTTTCTTTTTTTTTTTTTTTTAAAACTGGCTTACTTATAAGTCTGACTTACTTTAGACATACTGCAACATTTGATAACATGAAACGGTATTCTGAGTTTTTCGCTAACAATAAATGTTAGCTGGTTTAAAGACTTTTTTTAATAACTTTGTGTATTGTGGTGCTGTACTGTGTAGTTAAAGTGCCTCATAGGCAGGCTAAACCCTATAAGAAATGAAAAAAAGCTTCTTTGCATATAGCTGCTGTGTAGAACTCTTTAACAATCAGATAATCAAAGGTAGCACTTACTAGAGCCTTTCTTGGCAGGAACTCAGAGAAGAATGTTCACAGTCAAGTCAGCCTCCTGTGTTTTTACAGGATATTATAGATGGTAGTAACATTCCCAATATTTTTAACTGATGTTATTTTCTATCCCTGCTTCCTAGAAAAAGGACAGAGTAGGATTTTCCTTTTAATAAAAAATGGTAGCAGTTGCAGTTTAGAAAATCCCTGTTACTGACTGAATTTGGAAGCATGTTTTTCTTTTCTGTAAGTACTGTATTTTGTCTCTGTATCGAGTTATAAAGTCAAGTATTCAAGTAGAGAACTTAGAGCTTTTAATCCGTGCTTTTTTGTTCTATATAAAGTTAACAACTTGTGATGTACAGATGTATTTATTGCCGCGCTATTGTTATTTGTTATAATAGTTAGAGCAAAATAAATAAAATGCCTGTAAGTACCTTTTAGGAAATACTAGTTCCATGCTAAAAATGTGTTTGCAGTACCCAAGTGTTCTTACAATTCCTATTTGTTTTTTCTTATTTGGATTAATACAGAGGCTCTGTAGACCACTGATAGTGTGGTATTATTGTGGAGAAGCATTATAAAAACAGGCATCTTTTGTTAGTACACTGATTTTTGTTATATCTCATCATACTTTATAGTTATCTTGGAATGAAATGGGTGTGTAAGGCCTGTAGGCTGCTATTCTGTGCTACTTCTCAGGACACAGACATGTCCTCTCATTTCTTGTTCACCTGTTCAAAGATACTCATCCTAGGTACTCTTGCAGTTCTGCTTAGTTTTGCTACAATTGGTAATTCTTTCAGCTTCAGTGGAGCTACATTTAGTGGAGTTATTGCATATATGAAAACATCTGGAGGATGAGACTATATGGGGAGCCTATTTGCTTATTCTTGTGTTGGGATTGTTTTTAAGATAGGAAAGACATTCTGAAGATCTCAATGAGTCCACATGGATTTAATAGTTGGGGAATGACCTGAAGCATGGATGTATATGGTAACAATGGAGAAACAAAACTACAAATAATTCATTTAAGTGGAAGGAACACTATCCCACTGTACCTTCTCCTTTCCCAGGCTGTTAACAGTGGAAAATTTCCTTTATTCTAATCTGAAAGTGGTCCTGTGCACATCCTATTTTTATAGACTAGGAGAAGAAAGTAGTCTGAGGGAAATCACTAATTTTAAAATATGAACTTGTGTACTATTTAATGGAAATTAGAAGTGATTTTTTGGGTGTATACCGTTAGTAAGGTTAGTTTGGCCCCAGTTTCAGCTTTTTAAAATGTATTCAGAACCACCAAAGTTGCATTAAATCCTGTGTATTGTGTGTAGTAAGCCAAAGCTGAGCCGATGTGAGCAGGAGGTTAGTAACTTTGTCTTTGATTTACTGAATCTTTCTGGCAGTATGAAATCAAGGTAGGTGTTAGAGTATAGGTGAAATGCGGTGGTATTGCGGACATTTGTATATTGCTGATATGCAAAAGACATAACCTAATAATTTACCATGTTCTCTGTCTATTGAATTACACTGAGGTACTGGTATTGATATAGTTTTCCCTTAGTTTTGCAATTACAGACATACAATGGAAAAAAGAAAAAAAATGTTAAGAAAATAGCTAAATTTTTTCACTGAAGTCCTAATATAACTAAAGAATGTTAATTGGCCTTGATGCTACTGTAGTTTTCTGGCATGTTTTCTTTTTAAACTCTTCTTGGGGGGGGACAAAAGGTTTGGTATTCTTTTTTTTTTTTTGTAATAGCTGTACATTTCATTGTTTTAAAATCAGTGGTGCTTGATTTGGAACTACTACAAAGGCCTTATTGCCTTCCTATAATCTATCTGAAATGAACAAAACAAAACTCAATCTCCAGTGTTTATTTCCACAAACTGCATTAAAGTCCCAAAGAAACAGTCTCTTTTTTTCTCATCCCTCAGAAAACAGAACAAAAATTTGGAGTGTTACTACTGAATGTAAAACTGAATTAACCTAATGTCTCCCTTTCAAGTCAATGTTTAAAAAGTCAGTCCTGTATATCTCTTCGTGATTTTTGCTGTCGAAACAGGAAGATTCACAGGTGTAAGATGCTGATACTTGGGACTCAGTTACGATTGGATCACTTTTTTTTGTGGTGAAGGCAACTAGCTAAATGTCCTTTAAAGATTTAAGTGTACACATATGAAATATAAGAGCTGTAATTAAATTGATTGAAAATTAATAACTCAAAAATGGTAGAACGTCCCCCTGTACTTCTTGGTACCTATATAAAGGTATTTGTTGTTACAGCTTATTTTTCTAATACTCATGGCAGAATCCTTTGTGTTTGTAGAACTGTAATCCATGGTAAGAAATTCAATTGCTTTCAATTAAGGTTTTAAAACACGTGTTATGGGTAAGCCCTCCATACTGATAGAGTGCAAACAAAGCATTTTTCAAAGTTGCTTACTGCGTGGTTTCTGTGGAAAGAGACTCTGTAAAGAGATGAGAACTTCTCTGGAGAGAGACTTAGAAGTTTACCTTGGACTAAACATGGCAGAGTACTTGCAAGTTTTTGTCACATCCCGGGTTTCCAAAGAGTACTTGTAAATCCAGCGTATCAAAGAACTGTAGTAACTTTGTTCTTGCTTTCAGATCTTTGTGCATGGGGACATCGTCCCTGTATGCAAGTGTTTAAAACATAATGAACAGCTACCCCCCTCGGTGCATCTCTTATTTCTAGGTCAGCTGCTGTAGGCAAGTGTGGAGTTTGAAGAGATTAAGGGGTCTTACGAGACCAACTCGAGTGTGAAGTTCCTTAACAGTAACAAATAGGGACTTAAAGCTAGCATTGTTTACAGGGAATAGAACTACGAAGGGTCTTGTAGATATGGAAGAGTGTTTCCATTAAAGAGAAGAGGGAAGTACAAAGATTTGAGGGTCCTCATTCTTGAGGATGGACAGACTGAGAGCATAGATGATTCTTGTACGTCTGTTTACATGCATAAATGAGGTGATATTGGTGCAGGAAGGAAAACAAAGAGGTCAGATAAATAGGGTAGCTTTGGAAATACTGTAAGGGAGAGATATATATTATTTAGGAGTAAAAATTACAAGATCCGACTCGTGGTAAAAAAGGGAAAAGGATATTTCTACTTAAATATACTGAGCAGAATGACTGATTAAGATACATAGTAGAACTTTGTGCAAAAAAAGTTAGTTCACTTAAGCCACATGTACTCAGTTGTTTCATACTGTGAAGATACTGAGTGTTTTGCTACATTTATGTTAAAGAGACTTTGAAAATGTATGCTTCATGCCATGATCTTATGGAATTGTTTAAAATAACAAATGGAGAGCATTAATGTACACACCATGAAATCTTTTTCTGGATTTTGTGCTATGTCGGCTATTTTCATGAAATTTGATTATAGCTTGTGATACTTAAATTCCAAAATATAACTGAACTTCTGTATGTTTCTTTTGCATGTTTTTTCTTTTAATTGGCAATTAAGAATGCTGTCAATGACCACTGTTATTGACCGAGTGTAATATAGTTCTAAGATTCAAAATCCTACTGCTATTAGAGATTGAATGGAATATTTTAAATCATGACTTCCTTGTTTTATCGAAGTATGGTGGGAGCTGCTGTCATGCTTGCTTTGTTTCCAGTGGTTCCTGAAGGAGTTCAGAGTCCTCATAGCAAAAGGACAGCGAACAGCCGGAAACAGAGCGCTGGCTTTTCTTTCCTGTCTTAGCAATCCTGGCAGTAGAGAAGGACAGGAGGCTAACTGCTGATTAAATTAGCATGATCATTGACGAGCAGTCAGAAATAAGCAGGGTGTTAGGGCAGGTGCAAGAGAGTGGAAGCCGCCTGGGCAACTTGCACTGGAAAGGGGAAATTGCAGGGTAGGTGGAAAGAGGGAAGTCTGAGAGTAATGAAGCATGGCGAAGGGTTGAGGAAGAAGCTGGACTAGATTCCATCTATTTAGTTAGTATTAACTGCTGTTAATGTTCAAGTAATTATTCATTATTATGAAAACCCATTTCCTCACTGTAACTGCATGGTCAAAGCTGAGGTGAGAGAAGTCTGTGATCACACATGAGAGTAGGCTCTCCTTAAAACGGGCTTTGGACACGCACCCTCCCTCAACATCCAACTGTAAAAGAGATGATTTGCTCCCTTCTTGCTTGGATGTTGGTTGTTTGGATGGCTCTAAAGAAGGTGGGGTTTGGTCATTTGTTTGTTTTTTAGGATAAATGCAATTGCTTCCAGGACCATTCACCTCTTAGATTTTTTTTCTGAATGAAAAAAATTTTAAAAGATGGAAAAAGTAGATTTCTGTGTTTTTTCTGATTTTTATAGAAGCTTTCTTTCAAGTCTCACTACTACCTTCAGTTGGGGGGCATTAAATTTAAGTTTGCTTTAAAAGTTTAGAAGTTTTAGGTAGAAAGTAGCTTTACATTTACTTAATATATTTGGTGATGTTTCTGAAGTGAGTTTTTGCTGGATCAGTTGTATAACCATTATTTTTTCTCTTTTTTTTTGTTACTCTGCTGTGAGGATCTCTAATAGAAAAGAAATTGGAACATATGTGATCATAGTATCACAGTAAAAGTAGAATTTTTGTAGGTACGTTTTAAATTTTGAGATTTAGAATGTGAATGTTCAAAATTGCTTTTGAAAAGTAGCTGCAAAGCTTGCTTTTAAAAGCACAGGGTGGAAGATATAAAAACCTACTGATATTAGGGAAGAATTGTGATATTAATATGATGGTATTAAATGCTAAGTCTTTATGCATTTACATGGGTGCAGTCCTCTGTTTCTTTTCATGAAGTTCAAGTGTCTGGTGTAGGTTGAGAGAGTAAATATGTATTAATGGGAGACTTTATCTGAAGTTGAAGCTGCAGCAAACAGCAATAAGCAGTGCTTTTCGTTTGTAACCTGTTGCAGCCACTTGGGAACTTCCAATTTCACTTACTATTCTTTCTTTCTTCTGTTTGCTTGTATATAAAATACAGCTCTGTAAGTAGGTCCTTTGAGAGTTTCCCTTTTGCACTTGATCTGTTTAAGGAAATATGTGTCCGTAAGTGTTTAGTAACTCATAAATACAGTTTTTGGATTCTAAGTGTTCAAGTCAGTCAGTCTAATAGCTAGACCTGGTAAGCTTTTGTATGTAAGCTTATTTTGTTTTGGAAAAGGGAAAATGCTGGCTATATACAAGATCAGTTAAAGTTGCTTTTCTTTGGTATGTAAGCTAATCATAAGGGAATGATTTTTACTTAGCATCATGCTTTCTTAATATATGCTTCTAGCCTGACTTTGCAGAAATGGAATATACAGCCTATGAAACTTTTGGGTTTGTACTTTTGGGTTGCTTTTCTGAAGGTGAAGAGAAGCAGTGAAAACCCTTAGTTTCTGATGAGCTGCCTGCTGCTAGGCCATAATAAAGACAGCAATTTGTAATTTACGTAGCTCTTTTTTTACTGGGATTATTCTGTATTCTCTAATGGCCCCTGACTAAAGTTAGTTCCTTAACCACTGTTTGGGACACAGCTGCTTTCTAAGAAGGGAAATATTTTTTTATTGATAGTTTACTTTTGTTTTCCCTGCTGTTTCTACCTCTTCTGTATAAAGTATTGAGTAATCCAAGGGTTGTTAAAGCTATGCAGAACTTGCAAGAGAAAACTCTGCCTCTGTTTTGGCTGAGAGAGGAGGTGATGCTGTAATAACTTTGCTATGGAAAACAGTAATTTAATGGCACCCAACTTGCAGTGTTAACTACATTTGTTCATGAGGTCAGGTTCTTATACAATTTCATAGGCAGTTCCAGGGAAAGACCTCTCAATATACAGAGAAATTGTTCTTTATATGGTTCTTCAGTAAGGAAAAAAATTGTACTGGCAATGAAAGGCAGTTCTCAATGCTGATCGTTCTAGGCTTATGCTTTGTCAGTAGTTTGTTGTAGTGTAAAAATGAATCCTTTCTGGACACAAATGTAGCGCTTGAGAAGAGAGAAGCATTTCTTTATGTAGAGTTAGACTGAATTGTGAAGGCATCACCAAACTTTGTTGTGCTTTACTGCAGGTGTTCCCTGATGTAGCTTTAGTATTAGAAGATGTTTCCTTTCTTGAAGACTTTAAACAGACTTCCTAACTTTTAACAGTAAAACTACCCTAGAAAAAGCGTGTAAGTTCACTAGTTTTTCCTTTATCCCAATAATATTTTGCTAGAAGTAAAAGAATGCTGTTTAGTTCTGGGCTTCTTTTGCTTGTTTTACACATTTTGTGCAGGTTTGCTTTTTTTACTAAAGTAGTGTGGTTTTCCATTTGAAAGCACTAGCCTAATCATCCAGGGTATTCACGTCTAGATCTCAGCATAAACCTGTATCCCTTCAGTACTTTTGCCTATTGAAAAAATACTAACCAGAGCAATTATGGCTTACTAAATTTTTGCTGAGTATTTTATCTCTTTTCTGAAATCGAAGCTTTCTGCTTGTGGTTTACTCTGCACAGGGAGTAATCTTAGAGTTATACCATAGGTGAAAATTTTTATTTATTGAAATTTTTGTTGGAAGTGTTGTTTTGTAAAACAGTATTTTGAAATTCATTCGTCTGTAATAAGTGGAAAATCTACGATAATGAATATAATATATTCATTATATATACTAAAATTGCGTCAATTTCTGAAGCATAAGCTTCTAAAATAAATTGCTGATCCTGTAATTTTTAATCACTTTCTAAATTATTCAAAGACATCTCTTGCATCTGATATTCACTGATTTTTCCTGCTGCAGTGTTATTCTCAGCCCTTCAACAGCAAAAAAAAATGCAAATCCAAACAGTGAAAGAGCCTGGAATTCTTCTACATATGCTTTTGCATCTCTCCTTTTCCTCTTAGGCACCGTTTAATTTTTCTCTCTACTTTCAAGCTTGTGAAGTGAGATGTGTGTTTTAAAGCAAAAACTGTACTTGCCTACTGACTAGGAGCAGGTTCCTGGAGCAGTATTGAAGAATAAGGTCTGGTTGGAAAGTCTGTCCTCCACGTTACTGGAAAGGGAGTTAAATTTTTGAGCAGATGACTGACACAAGACCACACTATTCACTCATTTTATCAGATGGGTTAAGAGATGTCTGGTAAGCTTTTGTGGCCTTGACTTATGTGTATAAGTCAAGGCAATGTTATATTGAGCTTGACATGAATGGAAAACAAGAGGCCTAAAGACCGTTGTTGATTAGGCCCCATAGTATTTTGGGACAATCCTTCTGTTCCTTACTGTAATGAGAGTTGTAAAGGAACAGTGTGTCAAAGTTTGTTTCTATGGCAGAGGTATGATAAAAACGTTAATATTCTGCTTTTGTCATCACTCAAAAAAAGAGATGGAATGCAGTATTAAAGTGCTTCATGAAAAGGGCAAGGAAGTCAGAAATACAGTTAGTTTCCAGAGCGAAATTCCCAGTGTCTGAGGGGCAGCAGACCTCTCCAGGAGGTCTTGTTTGTGTCTAAAATTTTATTAATTTTTTTATACACTTCAACTAACTTCTCTGACCTGCTGTTTTGGGTAGACATGAAATAGGTGATTCTTAGCCATGGAGTAAAACATTTTGAGATCTTTAAGTATGAAAACATTGTTTACATTGTCTGTTTTATCGATCAAAACCTGGTAACTGATAGATCCCAAAGAAATGAAACTTGTGATGATCGCATGAGCTGGGTTTCATTTGTTTGGGTTTTTTTTAATGTGAATAGGTTTGCTGTTAGTTTTAAGTAATAACACTTCTTTATCAACAAGGAAGAAATCATAGGATCATTCATACGCTTATCAGTAATTTAAGACTGAATGGCAAATAATAAAAACTGTTCACTAATACAGAGCTAGCTAAGTTATGCAAAAGTGAAATGCTGATTAATCTACAGGAACATGAAAAAGTGATCCACTGTGTAAAATTTACACAAGATTACAGGAAGGAGTGTAAAAGTAGATACTGTGCAGAGCTGTGACACTTAAAACAGACATGAAACTCATACACAATTAAGAGCGTAAATATTGAGTGCTGTGTTATCCAGAATGGATATATGATCAGAGGAACATCAAGTAGGACTAGAGCGATTACCTCTTTAAGCTAATGTGACAGCTGCTGGAGTATGGTCTCTGTTTTGATTCTCACACTTGGGAAAGTAGGCAAACTGCAGTTTTTCAGAGAAGAGGCAAGAAAATGACTGCAATTCAAGCTTGTGCATTAGAAGGAGAGACTTGAAGAGCTCTTGGTATAGTTACAAAAAAAACATTAGGGGTTTATGTGATTAATAATTAAAGGGAAAAGAAATGGCATACTTACGAGTTCTTGAATGTAGCAAACAAAGGTTGAAGATCCAGTTACCTTAACCTAAATATTCAGGAAATCAAAATTTGGTAGAATTTTTAATGTTGTTAGTAACAACTGGAGTGACTTACTGGGATGATTTTTGCAAGGGTGGAAGTTTTGGAACTGGATGACTTAAAGACAGTTTTCTACAGTTTGTTTCATGAAGAAAGTTGAACTAGTTGATCAGAGGTCCACTGATAGTAAAACAGCAATGTGAGTAGTTCTAGTGTAAATGTTGTAATTAGTGGACTTCAAAGTGAAAGAGATTAAAAATTGTTAATTAACTTCGTAAGTAGCATTCCTGTGATAATTTCCCCATCACCACCTCCAAGTGGTTGATCTTGGCTCTTGGCACATGAGGGTTATGAACCTGTGAATGTGTTCCATATTGCATTATAGATTTTTTGGTCACTGAAAATATTTGGGTTTAGTCATTGAGAATGCTTCATTTTAATAGTGGAAATAAACCTTGCTTAGTATGTAGAGTCTATTTCTTCAAAGATGATTGCACACTTCCACTTTAATGCATCCATTTTTGATGTTTTTCACTGATGTGTATGTTCACCAGATTGGATTTTAGTTTGTTGGCCATAACTACACAGCTTCCTCTAGTTGGACAGTATCTTCAATATCTTGAAATTGCTTTGCTGTTTTAGATTTGCAGAATTTGCATGTGACAAAACATAAAATTCTTCTTAATTTCTTGTTTTCTTTGCCAGAAGAACTTGTTACGGAAAGGTTGACATGCCTGTCTCTCATTTTGGAGTGATTTATAAGCCTTTTCCTTTTCCCCTCGCTGCCTCCCAGCATACATTTGATTTCAAAGTTAAATTTGTTAATGTGAAAGTCGAAGAGTGATTGATAGCTTCTGTAGATAAAGGTTTCTCTTTGGGATAGAAAAATGCTGGGTAATATGAAGTGAATTTAGAGAATAATGCAGCTAAAATTCTGGTTTTTTCCTCCCCCAAAAGTATGGGGTTGCATTTGAAAGCTGGTTTAGGTTTATCAAATTGTGTTGTTCCTGTTTCCACATCTTCTTAACTACAGTTAAGGTTTTAGCTTAAGTGTACCAAAAATTAAAACATATTTAGAATCTATTTTCTTCTGCATTTTGATACAGGTATTTTTACTCAACAGAAAATGTTATTATGTCTTGCAGAACTTCTTGAAGAGGCATTCATAGGCAGAAAGAACTTGTAACATTTATTAAATAAAGCTTTTCTTTAAATAGTCAACAGTCTTTGTCAGGGCAGCATTCAAATATGTAAGATAGTAAAGGCAAGATACACAATGAGTTAACTGAGTGAAACTGTAGTCAGTTTGGTTGGGTGTTTGTTTTTTTTTTTTTGCCTCCGTATGCAGTCATCTGACCTATCTGGATATTTATCCTGTAATTCATTGTGACCATAAAGGAAGCAGAGAGGCTAATTGGACATAAGACGAGGGCTTGACAGTGACATCTGGTTCCTTGCTGTCCATTTTTCTGATTCCTGTCCGTAGCTTTAGCTTTGGCTGTGAATGTGAGAAACAGATCTGGGCTTAGAGACTAAGATGGCTACAGGACAAGATGAGAAGCAGGATAAACTAGGTTACTTCTGCTTATATAAAGATCAAAACATTTTTATTTAAATCTTAAATAAGCCAATATTGAGTGGAAATTGGTCACAGATCCTTTTTTTGCAGTAATTTTACTAACATTTTGAATAATTGTAATGATAAATCCTGATCATGGTTGAACTAGTATAGCTTCTTACTGGGGAAAAAATATAAAGGAATTTTAAAGAAATTTGTAAAATTATGTTTTCCTGTTTTTTAAATATTTGTGATACTTGTTTTTAAAAATGCAGAAAAAGCTGTATGTTCTGAAAACATTGTATCATTTTGTGTGTTTGTATATTTGGTTAGAAAATGTTAGCTGCTTGTGTTTGATCAGTTCATCCCTTCCCTGGTTTTAGGAGGCAGTAGTTGAAGGCATATGATTTTGTGGCATAGGAAATTCCTACTATAAAATCAGTGTGGGTTGGTTGGCTGGTTGTTTGTTTTATTCGTTTTTTTGTTTTGTTTTTTGGTGTTTGGTTTTTTGTGGGTCCAGTTGATTTGATAACATGAAATTCTTGCTTACCTTTTTCTTACTTTTAGAGAGTTGACATAGCTACTCAAACTGTAAATGAAAATGCTCAGCTGTATCTCCTCATGGGCAAGTGATTAGAACCCCAAATGAAACAAAATGCAGCTAATGCATAGAAATGTTCCTTAAAATATACTTACTTTTTTTAGTAAAATTTTGAGTGATTTCTGGCCTGTTTTAGTGAAGTGCGAGCTTCAAATTAGTGCTGTAACTGTCCCAGAAGATCTGAGATTTCAGTGATTTTGGCTTTGACAGTAAGTGCTCTTTAATCTGCTTATTACAAGAATCTGAAGATCAGTCTTTTTGTTAAAATAAAACATAATTTGAAAAAATATACATAGTAATGGGCATGTTTAATATTAGACTTTACTAGATTCGAACTAAGTTATTGTGTTAAATTGCCAGCATTGGCATTTTCTTATAGCAAAGATCTCAGCATAGTTAAACTTTCCAAAAAATCTCTCCTGCCTTTTTTCAAACCTCTTACATCTGTAGCTCTAAGAATTTCAGTATCCCTAGTAAAATTAACTTTTTTTTTTAAGCTTTTTCTTTTTTTTGAAGAGAAACATTTTATATTTCACCATGTTACAGAAGTCTGATATATTTAGGCATGTCAGACTGTCTGAAAATAGATTATTAGAAATAGATTATTAAATTATTAATCTACTAGAAAATAAATTAGATCCTCTGCCTTGGTTTCCTAGATTTCTTAAATGTTGTGCTGGTTTATGTCCTCCAAAGCAGTAGTCTTCCTCAGTGCCTTCCTTCAAGGGGCAGCAGACACAAGCTAGAACGCAGGAATTTCCATCTCAACACGAGGAAAAACTTCATCACTCTGAGGGTGGCAGAGCACTGGAACAGGCTGCCCAGAGAGGCTGCGAAGTCTTCTTCTCTGGAGATACTCAAAAGCCCCCTGGCTGCATTCCTGTCCAACCTGCTCTAGGTGACCCTGCTTTAACAGCAGGGCTGGACTAGATCATCTCCGAGGGTCCCTTCCAACCCCAACCATTCGGTGTGATTCCTGCGTAGATTTGTTACTGAATTTGTTAGAGTCACAGAGTTATAAATTATTCATATCTATCAGTAGCAAAAATGGGGAAAGGAAATTATGATCTGCCCTTCTCATCTCATTTATTCTCTTTCAAACATACCTATTCACTCCCAAATGTGGAAAAAAAACCCAAAGAATATTTTTTTATTAAGGCATATAATTCGAAATAATACCCATTTGTGTATAAACTCTTCTGTACAAACTAGGTAAAGCTCCTCACCTATTTTTTCTGCTGTGTTTATTTCACTTAATTATGTTCTTCTGAATGATGGTGTGTTCACATCCAGTGTTCCCCATGAATACATCAGCGGGAGTTCACATCTCTTCTAGTTAAGTAGTTTGAGTAGTTTGCTCGTTCAGACACCTGCAGTTGGCAGGTTAACACCGACACGGTTTTCAGAACCACTTATTTCTTTTGAAATAATACTATTTCTACTTGATTTAATATGAGAAATTACATGATCCTCTTCATATTTGAGTAGTGTGAAGTTCACCTAGTTTACTGCCTGTATTAATGATTGCAGTCTCTATTGAGTCCTTTTGAGAGTGTTTACTTAACTAGGGAAATAAAATGAGACACTTGGGCAACCAGACAACCATAAACTAAATTTTCAGTTTGTAAACATAACTTTAGCTTTTGTGGAGAGGCATATTTTCCTCTAGTAAGGAAATTGAAGGAAAGACCAGTTGAATTTTAAGTATATATTTAAGAATTACTTAGTGGGAAGAGGGAACAATTGTCAGGTCACCTACTGTGCTTTAGATATTTGAAAACCCTGTTGCACAGTACTTTTATTAAGCCAAGCTAAAGATCCAGCCTGAAACTAAGACTATGGATCTGTTGTATTGAAACCTCTGTGTATTAATTCTTAGGTGGATCCTTGGTTGCTGCGTCCCTGGGCCAGCGTTTTTTTTAATGAAGAACTTCTATGTGGCAGAAATTGATTTGCCTTGTTTTTTTTCAGAATGCTATTAGTATCCCTTCTTTTCAAAACCAATTCCCAGTTGAAGATTAAATAAGCATAAAGTTAAAATCCTTATATGAGTTGCTTATCTATGGTGTAATAAATATATACGTGGTATGGTATACGTGGTAAAGTGGAGTTTGAGCTGAAAAAAGCCTCATAATTTCACAAGTTACCATGTAAAAGTTTACTGAGCAACTGCTGCTTCTAATACTAAATATTTTCAAGTTAGCTTGCTCATTTGTGATGAGTTACTAAAAATTTTATGGACATTGATGTTGTTTCAGAAGAGGAGCAAAGTTCTCTTCCCCTGGCAAATATTAATAGCACCTAAGCAGTGATCTTGTACTGAAGTGGAGTTTGGTTCATGTAAGAAACGGTTATTAAGTAACTGGAGGACGAAAAAGGTTTTTTTGTGTTGGCCTACAAAATAAAAATAGAATAGAAGTGAATGAGACAAAATTCTGCATGCCTTTGGAGGGAAGTCAAATTTGATATCATCTTGAGATATGAATTTGAGATAATGTGACTTAGAGTTAATACTTTTAAGACACATTTAAGAAGGAAGATCCATGGTGTCTTTTTTGTTCCTGCCTTTTTTTTTTTCAATGTGGTTAGGCATTGATTCTGTCACAGCCTTTTTATTAAGGATACAAGTATGATAGTTATGTCTGTGACTAATCTTTTTGCAGGATTGCTGTAGTGTTTTGTAATGGAGACTTCTTTTTTTAATCTTACTACAATACCATGTACTTGTGGAGTTTCTGATTCTGAATGGTGCACGCTCAGTTGAAATGAAGGAAACTTTTAAGATGGGATTAAGGTTGCAAGTGTTTGTCGCTGCATAGCACTACCTGGGTTCAGAAAAAGCTTCAACTTCATCTCCCTTATTTCAGACACAGAAATGGAAATTTTCTTGCATGTTAATTTGGAAGTAATACATACTATATTCACAGAATCTTCAGTTTAAAGTTCTTTGCCCCCAAGAAACTATCCCCAAAACATTAAAAGAAAATGGAGAGTTGCTAAACAACATGTCTTCATTCTTCTTTAATCTTATTTTTGCTCACAGGATTTTGTCAGGGAGATTAAGTTGTCATACCTTGCCTAATTGGTTGGAGCTTCTGAGTGGGAGTACTAATTTGGTGCTGTTGATACATAGAAAATGGAGGAACAATCTCAGAGCTGTGTTCTGGCCACTGTACTGTGTTTTTCCTCCTTTGTAAGCAGAAATTGTTTTGCACGACCCCTGACTTTGTCCATACTTCTGTCAGTGATGACCAGTTTGTGGTGTATCCGTCTTCCATAGTGTTACTGTGCTGTTGGTAATCTTAAAACATTGTAATATCCCATGTCTGCCCTTAAGCAATTTCCGCCTTAGGTCACTGAGGTGTATGTTGTTAAACATCAATGTTTCTTCCAATATATTTGTTGATGTTCTTTAGGAAGCTCCTTGAATTAAAAGTAAAAATTGTGACACCTCCCACCCACAATGTTAAGGATTTACTTACCTAGTTTTAGTAACCCTGAAGCCTAATTTTCAGAAAGAATTTAAGCATGTGCCTATTGGTAATAATTTAAAAATACTCCAGATAACTAATACATTTTTTTAATGAATGTATTGAGTTCTCTAGTTTCTCTTTTTCTTGGGTGTTGAGAGAAAAGCTTGGTAAAATTGCGATTATCTACTGACATTTAATGTGTCTCAGTGGTTGCAGAAACAGATTCAGGGGATCTGAGGGTTGTGAAATGTTGCTTTTGTGATGTGCAGTGAATATACTTTTATGCACACTGTTTTCTCTTACAGCAGTTTTTCTGTCTTTGTGGTAACTGCTTATTATCAGGTGCTTAGCTATAAAGTTAGTTTCTACTTATGGCCCAGCTTAAGAATCTTAATATACTTTATTTGACATCGCCTCAAATCCTGTTCGCACCTTTCTTGCTGTATTTATGTAGTGGAGTTGTTCTCTTTTGAGGAGGTATTAGACCAGTCTGAGGCACGAACCAGTGGCAGAACGTCTTCTGCTTACTCTGAGTTGTTTGGGATTGTGGAAGCCTTGCTGCCTGAGGTCAGGTGGTCCATCGTTGGTGGTGCTGTTAGATCTCCATTACCATACTGTATTACAGTATGTTCATGGGAGGGCTGTTTATTTGGGTTTCATGGTGTATTGCTGGGGGAAGTCTTGGAAGGGGGAAGTTCAGTCTATTGTCCATATGCTGTGCTGGTCCCCACCGGAATTAGGAGAACATCATTATTAGTTCCTGGTAAGGATTCTAGCTGTCAGTTTAATACGTCTTATGTTGTGTGCCATGAAAATTTAAAAGCCCCTTCCTGTATGAAGATCTTATTTGAAGTTCTCTTTTGAGAAGAACCTCTCTTCCGCACTCTTGTACACTGTATTAGAGATGTAAATGTTTTCTGAGCTACAGTCAACAATGACAGCATAGTTTGGCTTGATTCTCAACTACCTCCGAGTTCTTTTTAGAGGAATGTCCCACTCCACTTAATCCGAATGTGGTAATGTTAATAAGTGTTGCAAGATTAAAAAGACTTCAAAAATTGACTGTCATCAGTGATGCTGTAGCAGCAAGTTTATTTTTTATTTAACACATTGAGATCTTCTGGGGTCGTGAGCTAGAGAGTTAGGAATATGACACTGTTGCTGAAGTTTGTAGTACTTTTTCTTGTTTTCCATGGGTAAAATTGCTTAAGCTGCTTTTCCGAGTTGATTGATCTTAAATAAAGTAGGTGCCTTAGAGATGTTAAGCGGTGTTGAAGGTGTTGGTAACTTACTGGGATGATTATCCTGTGAATCAAACACTACAGAACAGCATGGACTTTGCTGTCCTGAAGGAAATGAGGCTGTGTAAGCTCTTTTGCCTGTAGAGCTACATGTTGACTGGTATAAAAAATTTATTTTGGGGGGCATAATGAATATGTAATTGGGCAGTACAGTGATCAGGCTAGATTTTCTTTCTTTTGGCAGAACACTGTGCATTCAACTTATTATGTTATGAAATTCTGGAAAATGTTACTTCACAGTTGGTATCTTCTCTGAGGCCATTGCTCTGCTAGAAAAATTGCAAGTTTTTATACTTTTAGTTGCCTGTGGAAGGCAGCCATATTTTATTTCAATACAGCAGGCCACATAAAAATGCAGTGAAGAAAAATTGTGTTTTGTCTTATTACTTTTACATGTGGCCAATAAAAATGGCCATGATAGGCTGTTCAGTTACTGCTGAGACGTTGTGTATTGAGGTGTTCTTGTGTTACTTCTTTTCCTCCCATATGCAGAATGTTAGAAAGTGTTCTGCATAAAGATTTGCATTGAAGTAACAAAGATGTCAGTTGAAATATACTTTAGGCATTTTAATTTAGGCTTCTCCTAGATAAGTTTTTATCGTTGTTACCGATTAAATAAGCCTTAATTAGTTGCCCCCATAAAATATCACTACCATAAACTATCTTGCTGTTTTCTCTGTTCAAAAAATAATTAGTGTCTGTCAGTTAGGCAGTACTTTTTCTATTGAGGAAGTTCAAGTTCTAATATTGTCTCTAGTTTAATGAATTTGATAGCATAGTAGCTAGAGGTGGAACATGGAGTCACAGAATGGCATGGATGGAGTTGAAACAAGTGGAATAAACTTCCTTGCTTTTCTGCTACCCATTGTTTCTTTCCGTATGCCTGGTTTCTGGGCACGGAAGAGAGGACTCTCATAGAGCCTTTCCTGAATCCCTGTTCCCTCTGGAGGGAGTGAAGGGCAAGACTGACTTTGAGTTCCAGTTCCAGCACTCATTATTGCTACGGAGCGTTTTGTGTGCTTCCTGCCCAGCTGGTGAGCATTTTTAAACTTTCTTTTGTGTTGTCTGCACTGGCACTTTTTGTTATGGACAAAAGGAGAGTAAGGATATTAACAAGGTATTTGTCTGACTGAAAAGGAAACGTGAATGCTCTACCTATGTTGGGCTGTATAAGGTTAATTATTGTATAGTGCAACACCATACTACTACAACTACTGTTATTCTACTGTTTGTGCCTGGCTAAAAGCTTGGGTGTGAATGGAGGTGTGTGAATTTGTTTACAGTCTAATTTCTCTGTGTATGTTTGTTTGAAGAAGATGAAAAATAGAAAGCTTTCTTACTGTTTGCCGATCTGGATTGTAGCTTATTTTTCAAAAGTAACTCTGATGTCTCAATGTTCTGCTTTGTGCATTTCAGTTGCAGATTTTATGTTTATGATACTGTATAATGTTATGACCTAAAAAGATTTTTAATTTGGCTCAGACACTTGGATGCCAGAGGGTGGTGTGGAATGCAGGGTGATGTATCTGATGCTTTTCAAGCAGCAAGAAAAACCAATGCGTGCTGTAGCTGCTAGCATAGGTGTACAGGTTTTGGAAAGGAAAGAGTTCCAGCTTGCTCTTGAAAGCTGGCAGGGGAGAAGGGGAGTTGCTTTGTTAGAGCAGTCTAATCCTTAGCTAACTCAGAATTTCAACTTGTTTTAATTTCACAAAGTTAAAGTGATGTTAATGGAGACATTAATTAAATGTCATCATTACTAGAGAAAGTTGACTATGTTGCAAATTGGAATATTTTATTTAACACTACGTTATATCTGTTTTCCAAGTCCAGTGTAGTGTTGAAGCCTCACTGCAGTTCAGACTCTCTTGGGTTCAACAGTTTGGATCTGGAAACTACTCACAAAATCATTAAAGTGATTCTTGGCATGGCAGAATCTCAAATCTGTAATAGGCATGAAGTCACAGCCTGGTTTTTGAATTGGTTCACAGAACCATGCTTTTTGTGTTTTCTGCTGGTTTTCATGCATTAGTGAGGAAGATGTGATTTTTTTGTTTGAAAGACTTTATGATATTTAACCTTGACTCTGAGCTGTCCTCTGACCTGTTCAGCACTAGAGATAGTGAAGGCCTTGCCCACACAGTTGCACCACTACGGCTTTATATAACTGTGGTGCTGATGCCCTTCCTGGCCATCTTCCAGTTAGGAATAGCTCTTTCCAGATTTAACTGCTTCCAAAATAATGATTAAGCTGAGGAAAGTCACAGTGATGGTGCAGTAAGCATTTCCACGGGGAGTTCTGTAACTGAATTGGAGGATTTATAACACAATGTGAATTTTCCTGTGGTGCATCAAAGATACGTATTTGCAGTTGCTAAATCCTAAAGTAGGCTAATAAGAATTGTTAAAAAAAAAAAGGGTTTTTTATCCTTTTTTCTTGAAGAAAGTGGGACCAGTAAGGAAGGTCTAACTGTAAGAGGAGAGGGTGAGAAGTGCTGTAAGGGAACGTTTTGAGGGGCAGTTGTGTGCTGTCTACCTTATCAGGTCTGTTTCTGGAATATAGCCTGTTTTCATAATCTACTTTGCCAGGCACACAGCTGGGAGACACACAGCTGATTGCAAGTCGCAGCCACCTTAAAGTGGCTCGGGGTTAGGCTTTGCTGATGGTGAAAGCTAGCGTACAAGTAAGGGAATCCCCCTTCTTTTTAGGGTAGACCTCCACTGGTGGATTGCTCTCTGCATGCTCCGTGGCCTTTTAAAGATCTTGAGCAACTTTCCTTGGCAACCTGAGCTGGCAATACTTGCCTGCCTGGGTTGTCGGAATTCCTAGGTGACTGCTATGCAGGTGTGTACCTTTTTATACTGAGGCAATAAGGTTTTAGTATATGGCGAATTTGGTGATACAATTTTGGTGTTTGCATATGATCTTTAAGCCTCAACTTGTTCGAAGTGCCTAAAACTCTTGTTCTCCAGAAGCATCATCTGCTTCGGTCTTGGAAGCCTACCAACAGCAAACATCAGTTTGGCAGCCCTTTCATATGCTCATTCCCTTGAAGTTTGGGTACTGATCCAAACTTAGAACAGTATTAGGCATAAAATAAAATTAAGGTATGGAGGTGAAGCTGTACCCATAATTACACTGTAACTGTCCTAGGCACCATCGAGTGTTCATAGAATCATAGAATCGTCTAGGTTGGAGGAGACCCTTGGGATCATAGAGTCCAACCATCTACCCTACTCTACAAAGTTCTCCCCTACAGCATATCCCCCAACACCACATCTAAACGGCTCTTAAACACATCCAGGCATGGCGACTCAACCACCGCTCTGGGCAGCCTATTCCAATGCCCGACCACTCTTTCTGTGAAAAATTCTTTCCTAATGTTCAGTCTAAACCTACCCTGTTGGAGCTTGAAGCCATTCCCTCTCGTTCTGTCATTTATTACCTGTGAGANCAAAAGCCCACATAGCTTGTCCTGGTGACCTGAGGCAGTTGGTGTTGCTGGAGCAGCCGTGATCGGTTTTTATGCACCTGAGGCCAGCTCAGGTAGGGCAGGATCCCAGGTTCAGGGCAAGCCTATGGGTGTGCAGCCTGGGAGTCCTGCCGGGAGGACTGCAGCTCAGCGTGGAGAGGCCCCAGGGGCTCCTGATGGAGAAACTGCCGCATAGTGGGTGTTCTGACTATGGGTCCCAGCTGTGGGTGGGTGTGACTGCTGCCGCCGCTCCCGAACCCGCTCCCAGGGTGACTCAGTGCTGGGGCTGGGAACCGGGGCGTGAAATGGTGGGGGGATGCTGCTGAGCTGTTAGACCGCGTGGGGGCTGAAAGTCTGCTCAGGGAGCTTGAGGGGTTTGTTTATGGCTTGGATCGAATTGGCTTTAAAGGATTTTATTGATTTAATAGGTATGTTGTTGGCTCTTATTCATGTTTGGAAGATGTACGTTAGATTAGATTCACTACGGTGCTATATTCGGACCACTACAGTATTTAAAAACCGCTGACTTCATCTTAACTACGCTGAACAAAGTAATGTTACTGCATCCATGGTATGGGATTACAGTAAATAAACTGCATCGGTGTTTTCTGAAGTTTTGAAGTGACTAATATCAAACTTTTCAAACAGGCCATCTGGTAAATTTTCATCTTGATTTTTTTCCTTTAAAAAGGGAGATTGTTTTACCACATAGTGGAAAGAACTATGTCTGTGTCAAGCAGCCTGCAGAAATATGTGAAGAATTTTTAGTGCTTTTGTCCCAGTAGAGTTTGGGAAGGGTATAGTAAATAAATAAAGACTATTAACAAAATTATTAATACAAACATATTAACTATCTCATGTCATAATCAGTGTCTAAAAAAAAAATCGGACAGTTGGTGTGATTGAGGAGTAGTCTTGTAACTATAACGTGCTTCTTACATACATTAAAGGGACTTAAATGTGTCTGTTTTTATAAATGTATATTAAAATCTAATATGTGGAATATTCTAACGTACATAACATGTAAAGTCACATTATTCACTAGAAACTCAATTTTTTTGTTGTTATTCATGTGCATCAAAAGCATGTGATGTTGTGATTATTGCTTTGACAAGCTTAAGTTACCCCCGTGGTAAATCATTCCACCTGGCTCTGAGCACGCAAGAGGCTTCTGGCCTAGGACTAATTGTCTTGATTTTGGAAGGGTGCATTTGAGGATAAGACATACAGTTTCAACCAAGATAGTGCAGGAAAAGGTTCAGAGTCACTGATGGTTCAGGTTGCAATAACTCACGCATGTGCAAATCAGCCTTTAACCTTTGTTAGGGTCCTAAACAGATCAGTCATGGTGTGCCTCTTGCTTTTTTTCTAACCTGCAGGGTTAGAGGCAAGGAGGAAGAAGTTTGAAGTAGAAATTTTGTCAACACTTGTGCGACAGAAGGCTTAGCATTTGCATTATAACCTCTCTCATTCTGCACCATGATACATCATTTAGCCATCTGCGTGTGTGACGCTTGGAAAACTTAAAAAAAAAATAGAAGTGTTTTAATGGCTTCATTCACTCCCACCTATCAGTCCACTATTGGTGGACTCTTCTTTAATGTAGTTTCCTTTAAGATACAGTATTTGCCATTTGCAAAACACTTTGACTTCTTATTTAGATCGCTAGACAGTATATGAAGTTAGTGGTGTGTAATGTAGCATCCCTAGGTATTTAGAAACTTCTCAATAGTCAGAGGAAAAATAAAGGCAGTGAGAATGTTATATTTGGAATATCTAGGGTTTTCCCTGAAATGTGTAATAAAATGATGGTTTTTTTAGTTCGGTGTGATTTATGTGAACATTTAAAACTTAGGAAAAGGAAATCATATAAAGAAGAATGGAAGAGATTTTTACTTGCTTAGACATTTTCAAGGAATGGGAGGCCTAAGAGCAGGAAATTTAACATAAGATTGCTAAGGGTTTAATGAATGGCCTTGTTTAATTGTAATTAGAACTGTTCGGGTATAATTGGTGATTTTTGCTTAGGCACAAATGCAGGTGTAAAACGTGTTAAGAATTATCTCCCTTTGCATTGCCCAGCTGTTCCTTTGTGTCCGAGTGTTTTCATGGCAAGAAAGAAAACTGAGTTACCTTGAGAAGCGGTTGTTAGGGAGGTCAGAAGCAGGTGGTGGTTTGGGAGATTCTCTTTTGGTATTTTAGGTCTCTATATCACAGAGACTTGGGTGCAGGAAAATGAATATGCATAAATAGAAATAGTTACCTAGAATCAGTTGAATGTAGTCTCAAAGGGGTTAAGAAAACAGCATTGCTCCAGTGAACTTGAAACCTGATTTTGTGTATCTAACTGTGTAGGCTGTTCATAAAACCATTTAAACTTTTTGACTTAATATTGAGGAGAAAATGTCTCCTAATTTCCGAATTGACATGTTAGAACTCCTTCAACCATCAAAACTATAAAGGCAACTTGTTTGTTTCTAGTGGAATGAAGTTTGAGAGTAAGACTAGTGAAGGGACATACTGCATTATTGTAACTAGAAAGGTATAGTGAGCTTTATGCTGTGTGAAAAAGAAATATGCGTATGGTCTCCTGAAATATTTCTGCATCTGAACTATGCTGTGGTCCAGGCCTTGGACAACTTACCTTCTCCCCTCCCAGGTCCTTTCCCCTTCCACCTTAGAATGCAAATAATTGATTTCTTCCAAAACATACATGGTAAACAGTCTTTCTTTTCTTTTCTCTAGGGACCAGTTACTCTCCACAAGAAAATTCACATAACCACAGTGCTCTTCATAGTTCAAATTCACATTCTTCTAATCCCAGCAATAATCCAAGCAAAACTTCTGATGCAGTGAGTATTTGTGATTGGTGTTCATCCCATTGACACACACTATATTTTCATCATTTTTGTGTAAAACAGGCAGAATGTAGATTACCTGCTGCATTGAGTTTTCCAGCATCAGTCATTATTTTATAAACACAGTGTAAACCCAAGCTGCGGTTATTATATGTTGTAAAACTATATTAATTGATAACCATTAGAGCTTGGAGGTACCTGTCTGGAATTTTAAAATACTAGATTATTTAAATAAAGTAGATACGGGGAGAAATATTTTCCATTAACTTTGTTAGTAAATCTAGAGAAGAGAGTATGATTTTACTTATTTTAGATGCATAACATATTGTGAATTTTAGTCACTTTATTATCCAAGTTTTAGTATTTAGCGTGGTGCTTGATAAAAATTGTAGTGAAAGCAGAATAAATACGTCTGTGAAGTGTAGAAAAGTTTTGGAAATATAAGTGATTTTTGAGGAAGTTTTAAGGTGCAGAAAACTAATGTTATTGATATTACTGTATCCCACTGAATGTACTATTAGATTTTGGTCCAGAGTTGATGGGAATAAAACAGAAGAAACTGTTGCAGAGTGCAACAGAAGTGTAGTAGTCACATCTTTAAGTTATCAAAATGAAAACAGGCATTTAAGGATTGTGTAAATAGAAATTAGTGGTATGGGTACATATGAGGATGCTGTGTAGTTTTAAAAATGGTAGAAGCTTTTAAATTTGTATATTAAAGCTCTCAAGTAGTCTTTTGTCCAACACTGTTTCTCTTTTAAAGGCTTACGATTCTGCAGATGATTGGTCTGAACACATCAGCTCTTCAGGCAAAAAATACTACTACAACTGCCGAACAGAAGTTTCACAATGGGAAAAACCAAAAGAGTGGCTGGAAAGGTATATGTGTGTGTCTGTTTTCATTGTGTAAAGAGCAAATACTCTTAAGCTCATTTAAGAGCAGTTGAGCTTATCTAATAGATTACTGCTATAAAAGATTGTGGTCCAAGTCTACTGTGTTCCTACCCTTACCATGACCTCTGGCACCTGTTTTATCCTGTGATGATCCAGAGTGGGAGGGGGTAGTATGGTTGGTTTGGTTTTTTGTTTTTTGGTGGGTTGTTAGTGTTTGGTTGGGTTTTTTTGCAATGTTAGTGAGCTGGAACCAGTATATTGGGGGCTTTGACAAACACTGGTATAAGGAGTTTGCCTACACCATCTGTAGCAGCAGGCTCTTAGGATAGTTTAATTCGTCTCATGTAACTTCACCTCTAGAAAGTGTTATATTATTAGATGATGTAAGTTCTTACTTAACTTGTGTTTTCTTTTCTTCAGAGAACAGAGACAAAAAGAAGCAAGCAAAATGTCAGTTAACAGTTTTCCAAAAGATAGGGATTACAGAAGAGAGGTGATGCAGGCGACAGCTGCCAGTGGGTTTGCCAGTGGAAGTATGTGGGTTTTTTACAGTAATACATTCTTGCCTTGTTTGCATTACTGTTTTCCTTTCCAAGCTTAAAAAAAAATAAATTCTTTTCCTTAGCTGTTTTTCTCACCTTTTTATATAAAAAGGCCAAAGCAGATAGCACATACAGCTCTCCCAAATGTTGTTTCTTAAAATAACTGTGAGCCTTTACTAGTACAACACTTGCTTTATGCTTTTCATGGTACTCCTCCTTTTTGCAGCTTTTACTGCCTAATTTAATTATCTGTATAGGTTGTTACTGAAACAACTTGCCCTTTTTATGGTATAGTTGGACTGTCGTGATCATTGAGACCTGTTAATGTCATAATTCTGAACTTAAAAATAGAGATGCAGAAGTGTCTTCTAAAACCTTCATTGCACATCTGAAAATAATAAGCTAATTTAGTGGATTATGATATCAGGGTTTTCAGAGACTTGTGTACATTATTGGAAGCATATTTGTACCATGCCAATGCTCTTAGCAAAGCCTTTCCTGGACTATGTATTTCTGTTACTTGGAAATCTTCATCTTGATAGCTAGCTTTAATCTTTGTCAAATCTTTCTGGGAAATGATTGTACTGGGAGATTATTTTCTGTATGCTGGTGCAGTAGAAGCCAAGGTATTAATCTTCCCCTCCCTGCCCGCCTTGGAACTTGATGAGGCAGGGATGTGTAAAGGGCTGTTTTGTTGTGTGTGCTGAAACATACTGCATATGCTAAAACACACTGTACGCAACAAAAAGCAGAAGTGCATATTGCAGTAACTTCGTTTTGTGGCAGTTGAAAATCTAGGAATCACTAAAAAAGAATTATTCTATATTTGCTTGGTATTTTTCCTGTGACACACATTTGAAAGTCTATGATCGTGTGACAAATGCAGATTAGTCACTCATTTAATATATCGTCTTCTTGAATTGATTCAATTGAAAGTAAATTCTTTGTAGTAGTACTCAAGTGACTTGAAGTGGAATTCTTGGAAGGCTAGAATTTGAAACTATTAAATTATACTCAATGTTCATGATTTTCAGTGAACAAAAGAAAAATGGCACAGATTATCTCTCCGTGCTAAATATAAGATGGAAATAATAGATTTTGATTTAGATGTTTTAGGAGACTTCAAAAGTTAACTTGACTGTAACACTTGTTATAAAGCAGCCTTTCATCAAAACAGAGCTTAACCGGAACTCTAAATCAAGCAAAGGTCAGAAAAAATGCATTTTGTCAGTGAGTAAAATTAAATTTTGCCTTTTTAATGCTGATTTACTTGAGGCTATTTTTAATCGTAAGAAGTTCAATCAGCTCTAGTTGTTGGTGTGCAGCTGTATTAATCAAACTCACTGTAATCTTAGACAAGTTTCTAATTTAATCCTTTTTTCTTATTGCAACGTTACTTGGGGAATCCTGAAAAAAGTGGAAGACAAGCATTCCAGTGACGCCAGTAGTATGCTCCCACAGAATATTTTATCTCAAACGAGCAGGCACAATGACAGAGACTACAGACTGCCAAGAGCAGAGACTCACAGTAGTTCTACTCCAGTACAGCATCCCATCAAACCAGTGGTTCATCCAACTGCTACCCCAAGCACTGTTCCTCCTAGTCCATTTTCTCTACAATCTGATCACCAGCCAAAGAAATCCTTTGATGCTAATGGAGCATCTACTTTATCAAAACTGCCTACATCCACATCTTCCATCCCTGCACAGAAAACAGAGAGAAAAGGTATGTCTCATGAAATTCCTTCTAGTATTTAAGATGATGCATGGCTTGTTTAAAGTATGTTAGTTCTAGAATTCAAATATATTTTTTCCTGTTGATTGAGTTTGCTTAGAACCTGTTTACTGTTTTGATGTGTTTATTTCTCCTTAAAAAAGTTTGCTGTATCTTACAGAACTTCAAATTGACGCTGCAATATTTGCTGTTTACTGGCTTATTCTGCAAATTATAATTTCAGATGATAATTTGAAAGATGTATTTTAGTAGGACATATTTTAATTTTTGTCCTCCCTCCTGTTGTTTTGGATCTTTGCCATTATTTGGGTTCTTAACGTAGACTTATACCATTTGAAACTCATTTTGGACCGTTGTATTTTATGAACTGCTGTTACTGTTTGGAATGCCAATGTCAAACTTTTCAGTAAACACAAGTGCAATTCTTACAGAAAGCAACACAGTTTTTTACACGTCTGTAACGGCTACTCTTCTGTTTTGATCTGTCTCTTGTGATATACTGGATCTGCAGTTCTAAAGATGCTGAAAGTTTGTATTTCTGTACGATACCAGAAACATTTAGAGTCGTCAAGTGAAGATCAAGACTTTACTGTGTACTGTTCGTGACCCTTCAAAAGTCTGTATTTTAATTGGATTTACTTCAGTATTAGGGAAAAAGAGCTCAAGAACATTGCGAGAATGGAGATGTGTGTTATTAGTGATGGTGTGGTAACTGTGGTATAGTTGAGTTCCTAGAGAGTACCATTGTATAAGAAAATTCTATTTTGGAGGCTTTGAGCAGGGAAAAAATACTTTCTGATAAACACGTTTGGTTTTAATTTAAAATATTGCCTAATTAGTATGACAATTCTTTTTTGAAAGATGGCTTACTCCCTGTTGATGTTTGCAAGTCCGTCTAGTTACAGAAGAATAGTGCAGCGCTAAAAAGAAGACCAAAAAGACTCACATTACACACTGGTCTTATACTCTGCATTTGCTTTCCTGCCTTCCAGTTTTCTTTATTAAAGAATTCCAGCTTTTACACAGAGATAAGTGTATTTGGCCATCCAAAACATCCAGACAATACCATGCACTGGCAAATACTGCAATATAAGAAAATTGTGCATGTAAAGAAATTTTGTATGTTTTTCTTGAGACTGTGCATTTTTTATATCACCTGGTACATGAACATTGACTACAAACTGCAGAGGAACAGAAGATTTTTTTCAGCAAGCCTTTTTCTATTCAACACAGTAAAGCGAGAAGTAAGATCTACTAGTTTGTGCATGGTTCTTGTGCTGGATACCAGAGTCACCTGCTTCAGTGCAGCCTCTGTTTTGATTGCAGTTTGATCCACTTTTAAACTCAACGGTACAAAACATCCACGTCAAGTGTTCTCTCCTGTGGCGCATCCTCTCTATTTTCATTACTCTCTTTAAAATATACTTAAAGAAAATCCTTATTTTTGCTCAGTTTGGGCATGTACTTGATTCTTGTTTGGTGTGTGGTCAGACTTTAAACTGGATGTATTCTTACCCTGCTTTACTGCATACCTTTATTAGTTGCTTCTACTTACATTGAGCAACTGAATCTTCTCGCAGTTGGAGGAATTTCCCATTGTGACAACTGCTACAAATGTTGGCAGGGAGTTCTAGTATTTTTTCCATATGACATCAATTTGAGAACATACAATTGGGTATGAATAGTGAAAACGATCGCACAGGGTGTTCTTGACACAATAAGTCTTACTTTTGAATCTGTGTTACCATGGCTGGTTCCATATTAAATATACACTTAATTTCTGTATTCCTATGTAGATTTTTTTAAGTCTGTAGGGGTTCAATGGATAGCTCCTCTGTAATACTCTTGCCTCGTTGGTGTAGGTGTTTCATGGCACTTCATTGTGAGCAAAAATAATACCTGAGCTTCAGACAGTGGGGGTTACAGAAAGTTAGTAAGTAATTGAAGAATTTGAATAGATGAATGTTAGGCTTAAAATACTTATTCCAGAAAATGTGAGTTTTCACATGTTACTTGAATACCTCTCTTCCTGCAGAAACAGAAAGATTCGGTGTGGCTTGTATTATGATGAGTGATCATTGAAAGAGTATATTCAGTAGCCTTGCCATTTTTCTTTCTTTGTGAATGTTGGAGTTTCTTTTTTTTTTTTCCTTTTAAAAAATGTGACCAGTATAATCTCTGTATCATTTTACATATTTAAATTTAAAAGAAGGGAAGCAGCAGTACTGTATGTGCATTGGGATGGTTTTGGATAGTTTGCTTCTGTTATTCATTTTCCCAGAGGTGACTGTGAACCTGTAGTATATAGGTATGCAGTGTTTAAAAGTACTTGTTTGTAGCTGTTATGCAAAATGAAAAAAATTAAAAATTGTCCTGAGACACTCAGTTCAAACAACCTTCTAAAAGTGTCTTTGCAAAAATTGGAAAATAGTTTGAGGGGTTTGTTTTTACAGAAGTAAAGCAAACAGTCTGTGGGGTTTTTTTCTGTTTGATAGCTGTGCCATCTCTCTCTCTTTCCGTAAAGAGGTAAAGTTGTATTTTTTTCCTTACAGAAATAGCTTGGTCCAAGTGACCGAATAGTATGCACGGTAGTCCTTGCCTAAATGAGTTCTTGTTTCTTGTCAGCGTGTTGCTGGCCGCCTTATGCTGGCATATATGTGTCACTGTTTTAATAGTTCTGTTCTTAGTGTGTATTTTTTAATGCAGTTATAGTTGTGAAAAACAAAACAACAAAAAAACCACAGAAACCAACAACTACAGTTTTTTTCAGCTCAATCTCTTTTGCTGCAGGGGTATGTTGTAGTCCCACAAGGAGATTGAATAAAATCCCTGGCTGAACTCTAGCTCAGCTGTTAGCAGTAGCCCTCTGCCCTCAATGGCTGGCAGTAGTGGAGAGTTCCTGGGGAACTATTTGACCTCTACCCTTTGGTTTGAATGTTCCAGTCAGAATCTGCTGCTTCTGTTTGTGCTCACTGTGAGTGCTTTATGCAGGTAAAGTGTGGGGTTGCTTTTCCTACTTTTTGGCTGCTTTTATCTGTAGGGCACATCACGTTTTCCTATTTCTAATTCAGTTACTGAATAAAACGTTGCATTGTCTGTATCTTAACAGCGTGTCTGTCTGTAGGATACTTCTTCTCACACCTTTCCTCCAAGTCCCATCAGGCAGCACTTCTGTTTCTAGTGCAGAAATACTCTCAAATTTCTCTGAGACACTCCGCACACCGGCCCGGTGCGGTTCTGGCTGGGTTGTCATCCTGAGGCTGACAGGTTCAAGTGGTTGGTCAGTGACAGCTGAGCTTCTTCCTCATCTTTTTCTCACCCCTGTGATTTTCTCACTTGTAACACTTGTTAGTCTTTAGCAGTCGGTTATTAACATTGCTCCTGGTATCGTTGCATCTTCTTTGGCTGAGTTTTGCAGTTTTAAGTATATTACTCAATTCATACAGTGGTTAGAAAAAATTACACTAGCAAGACTGTTAGAGGTTTCTTCTAGTACTTTATGCGTGTTTGCTGAGCGTTGCTGTTACATTTATTTTGGCAGCAGAGGCAAAATACGAAAATTAATTTTTAAACCTGGAGTAATCCAAATGAGAAAAATACTGATTTTTAATTTTTTTTTTTTATTTCAAATAAGTTGAGTGTATTTGAGAGTCTAGTTACTGTTGTTGCCATGCTTTCGTTTAGCCAAATGTGTTTACAAAATGCGTTGCTTTTAAATATTGTTATATTTTGGTGTGGCTTAAAGTCCTTAGTAGACTCCAACTGAACTGTGCAAAAAAAGTAAATGGGACTGTCGCTGCTCAGAGAAGCTAGTTGGTGGACTACACACCTAAGGTACTTCAGCACAGATGAATGTGGTATGATTCTTGATCATCAGCAGTAAATCAAGCAGTTCGGTTAGCTGTTCTAGGTGGTAGTTGTTTAATTAGTATAGCGATAGGGCAATAAGGCATTGAATTTCTGAAAATTTTGTAATGCAGTTTTCCTCCCAGAGCACACCGTGAGAGCACACGTCCACGACTGTTGCCTCTTTTTTTTAGATACAGCTCCAGCTCACAATAGAGTGATTGGGTAATATTGTAGTGTGGAACCTAAAGGACTTGGAAGACATTGGTTTTGTTTTAAATGGCATAAAAAAATTACATCAGTGGTAGAAGCTGTTGGAACACTCAAAGGATCACGTTGATGATTTGGGAATTGCCCAGTCAACAGTAGTGTGTAATTCCCATGTCTTTAAGAAAAATCTGTGTTGAAATCAATCAGCTGTCCACAGGTGTGGCAGAATAAGAGTAAGCTATATCTAGTAGTATTTTAAAGCTACTTATTGTGTAGGGAGTACTGCTATGTTAGTTGTGAGAAGGAGGACTGTGAAGGAAGTTATTGCACAAAAAAAAAATGTATTTCCTCTTTTTGTTTCTTTTTTTTTCCCCACTCCCTTCTCTGTCACACTGACGTGCCCGAATAACTCAGCACCCCGTGGGTGAGAAGGGAGTGAGCAAGTTCTGGGAACAGGTACTTAAAGGACTCCAGCAGGTAGGACAGGGTGGCTGAGGCACAGCAGAGGTGAGGGAGCGTTGGTGCCAAGAGCTTGTCGTTGAAACAGAGGAGCTGAACAGTCAAAAAAGACTTAGTTTTTCACCTCCCTGCATTAAACTTAGTCTGAATGACTTTAACTGTAACATACTAGGCTGAGAATTGCCTTTTAGAATGTGATTCACCAGTGGATCAGCCATTTGCTTAGGAGCAAAGGTTCTGGTCGGGAGGGGCAGAGATCGGTAACAGCAAGATTCAGCAGCATTTGAATATAGCGCCTCAAACTCTGAGAAACGAAGGGTTTGCCTTCCTGTATCTAGGTTGTAATCGAAGAACACTGTGGCACAGCTGCTGAAAATGATCTGCGGCAGTTTTTTTTGAAAGGATTTCTTGGCCCTGTTATTAAAAACTGCACACCGCTTGGAAATCTGCAGTGTAGTGTCTCCACTCTGACTTGACGTGATGTTTTTGGGGCAAACGGTAGCCTCCAGCTTACTTCAGTTGGGATAGTTCCCTGTGAAACCTGCAACGAAGACACACTTGTTGTGTGTGTTCTTGTCATAGAGAAAACTGCCTGAGAACTTGAGCTTCTCTCCTTTTTGTCCAAAAGATGTGATGCAGGTCACACTCCTCCAGAGTAGGTTATGAATAGAAAGCTCTTTCCTAATCATTGTGCTCTTCCAAAATTATTTTCATTATAAAAAGTTTTTTCCTGCTCCACTTGAATGTAAAAACCGACTAATAGTTCTTCACATTAAGTTAATCTCTGCATCTAGTTGGTTTTGTTTGCCATTTGATAACTTTCCTCTTTTTTTTCTTTCTAATGGCTTTGGTTTTGTTCATTTTTTCCCGTATGATGGTCCAGAAACTAGTTTAGTTCTATATTGTGGTTCTATACGTAGGCTGTATCTAATTTGCTTGTTTATGTGACTGTCAGAATGGATACTGTATTTCCATATTGTTACAACAAAGTGAACAGATTTATTTTTTTTAGAAGTCTTCTTAAAAGCCCCAGAAGTTGAAACTTTAACGTGCCGAGCTTAGCGTGGAAAAATTGGTGCAAAGTCATGTTTTTAAAATCACAAAAAATGATTTAAAAAATAACCTGATAGTTCAAATTAGGTTTATGAATAACTGCTGTGTAATCAAAAGCCTTATTTTGCAATAATACTGTAGTTAGCTCCTTAATGCACGACACAGGTGTACAGACCAGCGTATCTAACTACAGAGTTGTAAAACTAAAGGTCTTAGATTTGCAAAGATATTTTACTTTTTTCAGTATGCTGTGTTCACGTAGACTGTGTTTCAGTCAGTGATTGAGGCTTCAGATGCGTTTAAGAGCTACAGGACTGTATAATTCCAAGATTTTTTTAAAAAATCCTAGTAAATGTTCTAAAAACTGGGAAATAGTGCTTAAATGTTGAAAGCAAACTTAACTGTGTGGCAAAATATACAATGAAACAGTCTCTCAAAGCAGATCAGAAAAGGGGAATTAAGGAGGAAAAGAAGGGAGTGAGAAGTTTCTGCTTCTATTTGTGGAAAAAGCAGGGGAAATATACACACCCCAGAGAGTGATATCTCAGGATTTTTGTTTCATCTTGAGGAGTTTTGACTAGTTGTGTTAACTTCAAAGGCGAAACTTGCAAGTTCTGTATAGCATCATAAATTAAACCAATTTTAAGCCTCTGCGATTATCATATACAAAAATGGATGTGTAAGTATTTAGAGGCTTTGTTATATCAGCAGTATTTCTTGGATTTATTTCTGTGCAATCAAACATCCAGTCTGGAAGAACTGGAGTAAGACAGTTTAGTTTAAATTAAGGTAATGAAAGTTGTGATGACACAGAACTAATCTGTATTCTATATTGTTTAGCATGTTTGTTGTCATCACAAAGGCGTTTCCCTTTGTAGAGAAGAAAATAGGCATTCAGGCTACTTAATGCAAACAAGAAATACTTCTATTTCCACAAATACATTTTACAACTTTTTTTGACAGAAATATTTTTACACCCTTTTTTTTCACTATGAATAACTTAAAGTACTTAATTTGTGAAGTGTCGTGATGTTCTGTGCATTCACTGTGCTCTGCATCTTCTATGATGTTCAGTGATACAGAGTTGTGATGTACATGTAGATAGTCAGATGTACATGATCAGAGAGATCTATTCTTTCATAACACTTGAACCGTTGGTTTTGTAATGTTAACCATCTCAAAAGATGGGAAGGTTGGCATTAGACACCATCCTTTTCTCACATCGCTTTCTCTAGGTGTTTAATCTGAGTGATGTGTACAAAAAAAATCTGTCACAGGTATATTTTAACACATGCTTAAAACACCTGCAATAATACAGCTACAGAATAGTGTTTCCATATTGTCGAATTACCTGAACTGTGTTGTTTTGATGTAATTCAGTTTGCATTTTTATAGGGGAGAAGTTCACCCAAACTAAAGTACTTTTGCACACCCCTTAGAATTCAGTGGGTTTGTATGACCTATTTTGAGTCCTTTTATTCAAGAAATGAATAAATACCCAGAACTGGTCTTAAGTTTTGTCTTCAACTGAGCGTTGTTAGCTCAAGTTTGCATTTGATTCAGTTTATTTTTTGTTCAAAACTGCAGCATGGGTGAAAAATACTTCCAGCTGTTTGATATGGTGGTGTGGTTTGAAGCTCAGGTATTGCTCAGGTGAATTAATAATAAAGTAGTGAGTTGCTTCTTTGCTTAAAACAATTCAGCTGTGAAGACAAGCTTAACTACATTAAATAAGGTTTGAAATTAGTGCTGGTAGTTGCTTAGTATTTTTTTCTGGTTTGTTTGTTTATAAATTAGGGTGTTCTGTTGGGGATTTTTTTATGGTTTTGTGGTTGTAGGGTAGGGGACTTGTACATAAAGGTACTAACACGGCCTGTTGTGCTTAATTCCCTGCTTTTGTGTGCCGCTCTATCTCGTCCTTGTGCGGACTGTGACAGATCCAAGTTCAGTTTAAACTTTATATGTTTTTGTTTAGTGTGGTAAGATTCTTGTTTGCTTGAAGTGTCTTGACTTGTAGTTGTCTTAATAAGTTTACTGTGAACACCGTAACGTAAGATTTGTATCTAATACTTTTATAACAGACTTGTACTAATGACTTACTGTTTTAAGGGGAGGGTAATACCTCATTAGCTGTCCCAGTCACATGTTACTGAAAACATAGAAAAATTTCGTAACTATGTTTTTTCTTCTTCAGTCTTTGTAACACTTCTTGTCCCTCTGTAAATTCTTCTCATAAAAGACCCTGGCCAAATGACCAGGTCCCTTTACAGATACATTGAAAGCCAACCCCTTGTCCTGAGGAGCTTGTAATTAGATAAGGCCACCTATTTTTCAGAAGTTTGCCTGAAACATCAAAATGCATATGTGTGCCCTGGCTGTTGCATCCTTGCAAACTGTCAAATTTGGATTCTTCAGCATTTTTTTTCTGGATTAGATTTCTCAGGTACTTGACTGGAAAAGGTTTTTTGGAGTATATGCCATCTACTATGAACTATTTTTACTGTAACTGCAGTTACAGCAGAAGTCCCCTTTTCACTGAGATTTCTAATCCCATTTGCTTCACGTATTGATTCTCACTTCAGTCTTTTTCTACCATTCTACAAATTAGTATCAAAAGTTGCAATTAAGGCTGTCAGAAGACAAAAGCTTTTGGAAATTTTGTAACATTTCACTCTTAGGTAGTAACACAAAAGACCTTTTTCATTATTTTTTTTTTTTTTTAATAGAAGTCAGCCTTGTCTTACCTTGGTAATTTCTCCAAAGAAAATAAACTAAACACACCTTTAAACAGTTTCCCAGTCAATTACTACAGCTTTCATTTGTGTTTTTGCCTGAAATGTGGAATATCCAGATCGATGTTCTCTGCCCAGTTTGAGGTGGGATTAAAATGCAGGTCTTCAGTATTATGGGCAAGCATCCTGGCTGAGATCGTGGATCCATATCTGTCTTTCCGCTCTTCATCCAACCTGCTTGGTGCTATAGAGACGTTAATCTTGATTGAATTTGGGGGCAGAGATCTCCAATGGGTTTAATGGGGATGAGAGAAGCTAAACTTGAAATATAGTGGCCCAGACTTAAGATAGGATATGCGAAGTGACTGATGGTACACTTAAAGTAAGTGGAAATACTTTCAGTGCAAGAATTTCTCACAGTACTAAAAAGGAGGAGAAACTTTCATGTTAACTGGAAGTCAAATTTAAAATTAATTACATAGCTCACATAAATTAGAACAAATTGCTATACAGTATAATTGAATTTAGGTACTAAGCATTTCTGTGGATAATGTGTTGATATTTCCTAAAATGAAACTAAGAAAATAAAGGATATAGGTTTTGGTGCTTCAGGAGAAGCTGACAAATTTGAAACTGGTTATGGGCAAATACATTTCTAGATGTTTTTCCACTCTGCTGTGGAGACGTTAACAGCTCATGTTGTACGTTTCTAGTACAGTTCATTATCCTGTCTGTGAATCCTGAGCAATGTAGCTGTATTGTGTATGATAGACTTGGTCTTTATTTTATAGCTTCTTGTAGTCTGGTCTCTGAAGAAATGAAGCATGGCTTATACATTCCCCTCAAATTTGACATAATAACCTATCTGTAAAGTCCATGGACTGTAAGGTTTTGGTTCATAGTATATTTTCCAAAGAAAGATTGGAACCATGAGTAAAAACATAGAATATGAGTATATGCACAGTAAAAGAAAAAAATCCTAAGGAATTTTTGGCCCACGTTTGTCCTAAAAATTGAAGGAGGCGGGGATGGGGAGAGCGGAAGTACTGGGGGCTTTCAGTCCAATATCTTGAAGTGGAAAAATTTTAATGTGTGTTCCTAATAAATGCTAGGTTCAGTAGCGTAAATTACATTAAATACCAAATATCTTCAATTTTTGTTTTTTGGTGTTTTTTTTCTTCTTTTATAACAATAGTCAAGCATTTGATCTTCTGAATTTAATATGAATATTATACTAGTGAGAAGTTGTCAGGTTATATTGGGGAAAATGAAAATTACTGTCTGTCTCCTGTTCAGAGTCTGCATCTGTGGACAAGTCTGTATCCCATTCTTGCACAACTCCTTCTACATCTTCTGCTTCTGGACTGAACCCAACTTCTGCGCCTGCTTCGTCTGCTCCTACAGTTCCTGTCTCACCTGTCCCACAATCACCAATTCCTCCATTACTTCAGGACCCAAATCTCCTTCGACAGTTGCTGCCTGCTCTGCAAGCCACCTTGCAGCTTAATAATTCTAGCGTAGATATATCCAAAATCAATGAAGGTAAGGAATTTTTAAAGGTGATGTAATTTTCTATTTACATACATTATTATATTATTGGATATTAAGCTCTAGTAAATGCAAGCCTTACTTTAAAAGTGAGTAAATGAATCCCTAGATAAAGGGGGGATTGTTTTTGTTTGGGTGGGTTTTTTTCCTGTTAAACCCTTTTAAATTAGCCAAGTAGCACTTAAGGCTGTTAAGCTAATAAATGCTGATGTATGTTAGCAGTCTAATTGAGACTGGTGACTTAATTGCTGAATCAGCATTCATCTGTTGCACAAAATTTAGTTACAGCTTTTTGTTCCTTTGTTTTGTGCAGTGTTCTTTGTTTTCTGTCGTTTGTGCTGCCATTCTAATAATACGTTTGCAAATACTGAAACTTCTAGGGATTCTTAAATCTTGTTGCCTAACAACTTCTTTTTCTTTAACAGAACATGTCAGCCTTTTTGAATAAAGAGGGCATATCAGTAATTTTGCTAGCAAGTTAAATTTTGTGCATGTAATCGGTGTATCCCTTAGGTTTTTGTCACAGTGGACTAGTTTATTAGAAGAAAGTTTAGAACTAGCTATAGTGCCTTTCGCTGCAAGAACAGGTAGAGTTGATGTATTTTTGAATGTAATTTTATCTAATGTGGCGTCTGCATGTTGCGGGTTACTGATGACGGTGGTGTGGGATTTTTTTGTTTGCTTCTTTGAACTTCTTGCGCACTAATCAGCGATTTAAATAAGAAGCAAAACATGTAGTATTCAGAGTTAATTATCTTTTAACTTTTTAAAAGTGCAAACCTTGAAATTCAAAATAGTAAGATTTAAAGTAAAATTGTACTGTTATGTGTGTTGTGATTATTTATAAAGAAAAGCTGTCAGTTGAGTTCCTTTTAATCAGCAGATGTAATGTCTTCATTCAGTACTGATAGGCGAGTAGGTTACTATTTTTTCCTGTGCAGGGAGAAGATTTTAAAACTGTAGTGCACTAGGTTGGGCTAAAAAAGTAGTATTGTGCTTGTTCGTGTTAAAAAATGAAAGGTCCGATCAAGACTCCAATTGTATTTTATTAGAAAGCTGCCAATGTAAGTTTCTAGTCATTTTTTCTTGCCACATCTGAGCAGCAGCTGTGTCTGCCTTGGAGCAAGAGTGTTTAATATTGTTCTGATGGCGGGAGGGCCTGGCCAGCAGGTCCGTGTGGGCAGAGTGACTTCAGCTTGCGCAGCGGGACTGCCCTCACTGTGCACGTGATGCAGAGTTATTCTGTGTTTGTGCTGGTGAGTCAGTTTTTTCAGGCTTGTGCATGGGTAGTGTATGTTCAGGAAGTATCCCACAGAGCCTGTAGGCCTTTCTGAAAAGATTAGTTCAGAGGCTGGGTCTCATTGACTCGTACAGCGAGATGCTCTTCCTGTGTAGTGCAGTTTTAAAACAGTTGGTTGAAAATGATTAATTTTTTACTGGAGGAGTGGGGGATGGGACAGCTAAACCCTGACCAAATATGTTCTATTTTTTAAAGAAAAAAACACTCGAGTGTCTGGATTTTTAACATGAAAGATCTTTTTCCTTGAGCAGGAAGTCTTCCCACCCCGCTCATCTCTTCTAGTGAGTTGAAGTGATACTGAAATTCTACTTTTTTCTTAAATTATTGTAGTTAAAAAAAACAAACTGAAACGCATTCTGCTTATGACAATAACAAGTTGAACAAACGATCTCTTTACGTTTACTAGAGTTATTATTGGTGCGTAAGGTCAAGCTGAAGAGTTAAATTTATTTTCTAATTTTTTTTTTTTTTAGTGTACGTCTTGGAGAAAACTCCTAAATAAAGGACTTGGTTAGACATGCCAATTTGTTAATTGAATTCAAGTCATTGAAAAAATAATTCAGGTGGCTCTTTGGTGTATTGTGGATGTAGGATCAAAATCAGAAAGAAAATGTAGCTTAAATGTGTTTAGCCAATTTGAACAGTTTAAAATGATGTTCCAGAATAGCCAGTAAAACAGAATGTTTGTTTTTAGTTCTAACAGCAGCTGTGACACAAGCCTCTCTGCAGTCTATGCTCCATAAAATTCTTACTGCTGGACCATCTTTCAATATCACTTCCCTAATTTCTCAAGCTGCACAACTGTCTACACAAGGTATTTCACTTATGTAAAATTGTTATGTTGCATTTTATAAAGACTGATACAACTGAAACTTGTAGAAGCTGTCTCTTGTCATATCTTTGGCCGTCTGGCATAGAGGATGTTGAATTACTTCTTTTTCCAAAGATAGGATAAGAAATTGTTATATGGGGAGCGGGAAGATGACAAGCAACTACATAAATGTGCTTCTCTGTCTCGCCTTTTGGGATTTTCTTTGTATGTTAACTAACTCTGTATGAGTAATGCAAAACATGTCAATTTATTCTGAACCTTAATTAGACATTACTTAATGTTCATTATAAACCACAACTGTTCCTTGGTTGAACACCCTTCTTGTAATCCTATGCATCTCTGACTCTTGGGGGAGGCCTTAAATTCTTAAAAGAGAGTGGATTTTTTTGTAGTCTTCCAGGCATGATATTCCTTCGGGTATCTTCAATACATTGTGGTTTCTAATTTAATAAAGCTAGAAACTTAAAATAAAACAGTAAGTGCAGTCATGTTATTGAGTAGGTAAGCAGAATCATGCTATTGTTAATTTTAACCAGTAATTAAAACATGGCGGTGGGGGGCTGTTGATAGGTACCTAGAATGGATGAATAGGTTCATGCATTCTTTTGGTTAAGTAGAATTGAGCACTCTAAAATAGGAATCACAAGTTAAACTAATTTAGTCTCTCCATGCGTAAAAAGCAGTGCATAATAGCTTCTTCTAAAACTTGTGGGGAGGGAGAAAGAAGTGGAGAGTTTGGAGAAAATAAAATTCTCTAGTTAGGATTGTTGTTGAATGTTTGATTGTTCCAGTTGTTCACCTCCCCAACAGTCTCAAGTTGAGTATGTTTGTCTGTTACCTAATACAGCATACTGCAAAGTAACAAAAAAACTCCACCTAATTCACATTTAAGACAGGATATGATTTTTATTAAAAAAAAAAAAAATCTTTGTTTTTTCTTTACAGCTCAGCCATCTAATCAGTCTCCAATGTCTTTAACATCTGATGCCTCATCGCCAAGATCATATGTATCTCCAAGAATAAGCACGCCTCAGACTAACACCGTTCCGCTGAAACCTTTGATGGCTACGCCACCGGTATCATCGCAGCAGAAGGTAAGATCCTTTTGATTTATGCCATATTGTAGCAAGAAACCATTCTAGGTAATAGTAAGTATTGCTGCTATATACCCATATACTAGCAGTTATATATAAAATATCTGTTATCTTTCCTTATAGAAACAAAAAAAAAATTGAAACAACTATTTGGCTGTACTTTTGTGGTACAACTCTAGCATGTAATTGTAGTACGCTTTTCTGTTCTTAAAGAAAATCTTGTGCTTGCTTCAGATGCTGTCTGGAGATATTACCAAGAGATCAGTATTTTAACAGGGTTAAATGGAAACACAAACTTAATCCAAAGGCAACAGGTGATACAGTTTCTAGACTTCAGCCAATAAAAGACTGTTAGAATGGAAGAGAAATTATTGGGGAAGCTGACTTCATGTAGTCTCACATTTGGTTTAGAAATGTTCCAGGTATTTACAAGGTCAATTAACCTTATGTTCATTTCCGTTCCCGTCCCCTCGCCCCCATTCATTTAGAATTCCTTAATTGGATCAGTGACTAGGAAACATGAATTGAAGCTAACAAATAAGCTCTTAAGGTTCTTCCTAAGGATGAAGTAGAAAACATAAATTAGAAAACATAAAGTTGTCTTTTTTTACTTTGTTTTGTTTGCATAATCCCTCTGATAGGTCACTCTTCAGAGGAGAAATGCCTTTTGCAGAATCTGAGCTTAGTATTCCATAGCTTCCAAGTGGCAATATTGAGGAATAAATATGGTTTAGGATGCGATTATTTATTTATTTATGTCTAGACTTTCTCTGTCCAGCAGATCAGAGACCCGGTTTTGCTGTGTACAGGGAGGAAGTAGATGTAATTAGAGACACTCAAAATGAACTTCCCCTTTTCTTAAGGGTTTTTCTTTTTCCTCGTTTAAAGACTTGTGATTCATCTTGTAGAGCAAGGGTGCAAAGAGATCCTGGGTTAAAGGACCTATTATGCAGGATGATTTTGGTACTAAAGGAGAGTGAAGGCACAGCTACTGATTTGCACCCTCTGGTGGAGAGTAACCTTTCACATTTAAGACGGTTTTGTAGTGATTAGTAGAGCTGGAGGACTTAACACTCTTGTGCCTTTTAGGCAAGTTTAAAAAAAAACCAAAACAAAAAAGACCCAAAACCCTACAATTTAGCAGTTCACAGTGTTGTTTTGACTGTGGAAAATGGAAGTTTATTGAGAAGGATTTGTATTTCTCTTAGAGGTTTGCTATTGTCACGCAATGGGAACTTGTCCTGTCTCTTCATTTTACTGATCTTTCCTTTAAGATTGAAACCCTCAGATTTGAACCCAGTCTTATCAGCGTGTTTCTCGGTGTATGTAGTATCTTATCAACGTAAGAAGCATGACTCTAGACAGTCTTGCTTGATTCCCTCAGGTTTTCAGTGGAAGGAACAAACTTCAAGGCTAAATGCACGTTTGAGAAAAATTGGTCCGACTTTAGTGTAAGTCACAACTACAGCAAGGCTGCCACTTCTCAAAAAAACAACAGAAAAGGTGTTGGTTGTCTTAGGCTTTTTCTGATCTCCACTTACATGCAGGGCTCTGTGATTGGCTATAGTTAATGACTTGACCTGCAGGATTTCAGCTCTGGTATTTTCAAAGGAGGGTATTGTGTGTTTTATTGATATCTATATATATGGCAGTTTTTCTGAAAGTCTTAATGTCTATAATGTGACACATTTTGAAATTACTGTATTTTAACCCATCTTTCCTTAAGACTTCACCACAATGAGGTGAAATTGCATGTTGGGTTTATTTTTGAAGCATTTACAACGTGTTTGCAGTTGAACTGTTAAGTGTAATACATTTCTGAGTTACTGCTTCTAAGCTATAATATCTTTGCTTCAGAATGCCATTAATCCTGATGAACTGCTGTGTGTTACTATATACATTGGAAGTTTTCACTCGCATCCCTCTGTGAGGAAGTTACACTTCTTACTACACTGGGATATTGTAATCAGAAAGCTTTCTACTTTCCAGGTAGCTTCACAGGTATCAGCTAAACAGAATTAGTAGTAATGTTTGACAGAAGGAGCTTTTCTTGGTTTTTGCATTCCTCAATCCTGGCGCTAACAACAGGGCTGTTGAAATGTTAACGTGAATTGTTTGTGTGAGTCCCACAAGTAACAGGTTCTGGTTCAGCATCAGATAACTTTTCCAGTTCAGTAGGGAAAGAACTTTCTTGATAGTTCTTGTATTCACATAATTGACTTCCCTAAGATGGGATTGAGGCGAGAATTTAGGCGGTAAGAGCTCCAAGTGTAAGCACATCCGTTTTAGTACTCCTTTGGATATGAGTCAGGTTGTCAGCTTATCCAGCTCTGAGAGATTGTGGTAAGTTGTGCATAATCAAGGTGTGGTGCTGTGCCAGGACACCTTGGTTTCAGAGCACAAGCGCTTTGGCTTAGGGTGCTTCTGTGCAGCAGGCGCAGAGGAAGCTGAGGTGGCACCATGCAAGCAGCGCCCAGTGCCAGATGCAGAGAAACTTGGGCTGGCTCTGGGAACAGCGTAGTGCCATCTGCACAGTAGGGCCCGTCACTTAGGACGGCATGAACATCTCTCTGCTGCTTTTAAATTCAAGCTGGCATGTCTGCCTGGAGGTGTGCTACGTGCACGTGGCAGCTCAGGTGTCACAGGCTCCAGGATCCTGGGCATCACGTTTTGTTATTGAGCTGTGCCTGTGTTCTATGGTTAGAAACTGGTCTGAATTTCTGCAAGACAACTGTGTAAAGTATAGGTTACACAGACCCGTCAAGCCCAGTGAGAATATTGCTTACGGAATTATTATTTTCTTTTTAGCCCTTATTATTTTTCTGTTCCTCGTACATTTACTGTTTTTGAAAAACTTGGAAGATAGAGAATATTTAAGAGTTTTTGTGGCTTGTTTCACAAATACTAGCTTTTCTTTACAATCCATTTTTGGTTTTATTTTTACCAGCCAAGTAGCTGGTTAGTTTTCCAGTTTGGATCTGCAAGGTGATTAAATTACCTCTGATAGATGTTGCATTTGAAATTATTGTTTCTGTTTGAACAGCCTTGATAGTTGTTATGCCTGCTCACAGGGTGAGCAAAATTCAGGCATTGATAGCAAAGTCCTTCGTGTCATACATTTCATAAAAAGAATCGGGTAGTCTTTTTTCCGTAAATCGGTTTAGGAATTGCTATTATTTCACCCCCCTTCAACTGTATAATTTTGTTCCTTTCAACACACTGAGTGATCTTACAGTGATCAAAGCAAGATCTACATTTTGCTTCAACTTTCCAGAACCATGACCTTTTCATGGTGCTATTCAGACTTTTTTGGCTTTTGATGATAATTTTAAAAGGTGGTTTTCCCTCTTTGGCATATAAGTAGGTTTGAGATTACATGAAGATTTCCTGTATGTTTAAATAAATGAATTTATGTCTTGAGTTTACTTTAGCAGATGCTCTCTTACTTGCCATCTGTAGTTTGTTTCACAGGAGTCTGTTTCTGAAACTGAGAGAGTTTCTGGAGGTTCAGATGACCACTAGTTAGTAATCTACACCAGCTTGATGTCAGCAAATGCCAGACAGGCTGCCCAATTTACACTTTTTGTCCTTCTGGATGCCTAGAACCCGTTTCTCTTCCCTCTTTGTTTCTTAAAATTCTTAGCTTGATTTTTCCAGAGTGGGGGATAAATTTTGGAGCTGCTTCCTCTCTTGTATGTACTTTAAAAGGGACAGGGGTATGCAGGGTGTGGGGCAACAAATAGTGTCTTGAACTCCATTTACTGTAACTTAGGTACTACTAAGTGTTTTCATTTTCATCCTTTTGTAGTTCAGGAGTTCACAGGAAAAAAAGTATCTCACTGTTGGTGTCTTAGTATCTTAAATATGAATGTGTACCACAAATGAAAAGCAAAAAACTACTGGTGACTTTTTTTTTGGTAATACATTTTAGAACTGACAGTACAGTTAAAAAGGGGGAGTAGCAGAATGATAAACATGCTTTAGAGTTGTTTTTCCATTTCTGATAGAGGTGTTACGATTCTGTTATGACCTAATTCTGCTCTTGCTATTTAGCACAGCTGTGGAACTGTAGATGATTTAAAAAAAAAAAGAAACAAAAAACAACAAACCAAACCTTGTGAAGAGTATAAAAATTATGTCAACAAAAGACCGTGCATCAAAAAACCCCATTGGTCGTGTAATTTCCATATTTTCCTCTTGTTTTTACATTTGATGTTTAATGTGGAGAAAAACTAATTGAAGTTTTGAACTTTCCAGGTTGCTACTCCAGGTGTTAAACAAGGACCAGCTTCCCAGGCAGCACCTCAGCAGCCGGTAATAGCTGACAAGCAGGCAGGGCATGAACCTGCCTCTCCACGAAGTCTTCAGCGCTCAAGGTACCTTGAAATACTTCTCTGTGCTGTCCTCTGGTTTTGCTCTGGACCCAATGTATGTTGTGTGTGTCGCTATTTGTGGATTCTTCTTTGGCCTATTTACTGAACGTGATTTAACTCTGCTTTACTCAAAGAATGCAGCTAAATATCTTTTTTACAGAACTAATGTGGTAGATTCTCCATTTTAGGACTACCACTAGAGTTCCATTCACAGAAACAAAATAGAATTAATACTTCTGCCCCATCAGTCCAGAGTGAATTTTACAAGTGATTCCATGTATTTTAAATTCTGAGTCTGGAGCTTTTGTTTCTTTCTGTGCGGTTATGGGATTTGCTTAGTGTTATATATTTGTGGTGTGTTTCTGTAGTGTAATTTGATTTTTAAATTAGTAAGAACTTTTATCTATCAGACAATTTTGCTACTTTAATGAAAAACATTAAAGAATGAGTAAGTTTTACAAATACTTCTGGTTGGCCAGACTTTTTTGTCAACATTGCAGCCTCTTCAGATGTTGCATGATAGGAGCGTTTAGCCATGGATTTACAAAGTGAGTTTAGAATTTGTATCTTGTCTGAAATTGTTCTTTTGGGAAGATGATCTTCTCATTGTGTAGGATGTGCACGTTAGCATACTGGTTCCAGGGGCTGCAACGAAAGATTTATTATAAGATCCTTCCTTCTATGATGGGGAGTCATGGTCTAGAACTGTGGCAGGAGGAGATTACAGGTTGACTTTTTAAAAAAGTGCATCATTGCAATGAATTCCTGTAAATCGTGTTGCACTTAAAAGCTAGGTTTTTAGAGTGGTTGAATAAGGTGTGTGGTATGATATTAACAAACAAACAAAAAAATCAACACTCTTTCCTTGTCAGCATACCTGACGCTACAAGGTGGTGCTTTCCGGATTATAAAATAGTGAGGCTCTATGAATTAAGGTTACATTTTTCTACAGCCTAAATAGATTCATTGTGTGGAAGTTAATCATAGCTACATTTCCTTTGCTTTTACTATTACTAAAAACTATAAGCAAATAGAGCTAAAATTATTTTTTACTTGTTTGGGAGGAAGCACTGCTAAGAAATATGTGAATAGCTATTGATAACTTTAAAGTTGTGAACACTTCAGCTATGTAAGTTAGGCAATTAATGCAATGTAAGCATACAGTGAGTCTTTTTGCAAGACATGGTTCCAAAGTCACACCATGAATTATGGCTGCTTTAAAAATTGAACTAAATGAGTGCTTCCATAATTAATAGTTCTATCAGGTTGCCAGCGTCTCTTTATTTCCAGAAAGGACTGGGAATATTTTCCCTTTACCTTACAAAATGTAAAGCTACTAGAGGGGGAGAGAGGTGTTTCCTCTCATTTTCTGTAGGTTGTAAGATTTTGTAGTTTGTAGTGGTGTATTTCAAAACCATCCTGTTTTCCTACTCTTGTGCAGATGTTTTTACCTCTCTGGAAGCATTCTGTAACCTGTGGTATAGTCAGTCTCTAGCTCAACCAGCAGCTAAGGCAGGTATTTGGCTTTATTGAAGCATTTGAAAATGTAGTTTGGAACTTTGTATGTGTATCATTGCTGCATGCGTAGCTCCCCCTGCTGCTAACATAGCAGTGCTAGGATATTTTGTGACAGTATGTTTTATTCATAGTTAAGATACAACTTTAGTTTTGAGAAACCCACATATTTTATTTAAATTTTTTTGAAACATTTCTGATGTGGTTTTTGCAGATGAAGTAGGAGTCAGAGAAGCCAGGTTGATAAATGGAGAGGAGGCAATTCATAAGGGAACTTTGATTCTATTAGAACTAAGGATTAAATAAGCATGGAAGGTGGTGCCTCAGTTCTACTTAGTTAATAAATGTAGATGTTCTGTGCACCATCAATATGCTGATGCTGTAGGAATACATAGAAACAGAATAATTTAGGTTGCAAAAGACTTCTAGTTGTGACCTAGTCCAAGTCCCAACTCAAAGTAGGACCAGCTTGAATTGCTAAGGGCATTATTTAGGTGATTTTTGAACATCTCTGAGCATCTTCTAATATTTGACTATCCATATGGTGAAACGGGTTTTTTTGTTATGTCTGATTACAATTTCCCTTGTTGTAACTTGTGTCTGTCCCTCTTGTCCTATCACTGCACATAGTTGAAAAAAAGTCTGACTGCTCTCCCCATAGGTAGTTTAAAGTAAGGGGATTGAAGGATCTTCCTGCTGTTTTAGACTTTTCCAGACTGAATAAACCCAGTTCTTTTATTCTGTCCTGATACGACATGTGCTTCAGCCCCCTCGTCACCTGTGTGGTCCTCTGCCAGATTTCCTTTGGTGTGTCAGTGTAGTTCTGGTCTGGTTTTGGGCTTCGCTCTACACAGTGCTCCACATACTGTGCATCTCAAGCTCTGAAAAGAGAGGAGGAATTGCTTTCTTCAGCCACAGCCTTGCTAATACAGCCCAGCACGTGCTTGGACAGCTTTGCCATGGGGATATGTTGCTGACTTCCATCTAACTTGTCCACCGGGATCCTCGGGTCCTTTTCTGCAAAGCAGCTTTGTACCCACTCAGCCTGTGCTGCTCTGTGGGATTGTTGCAATGTTGTTGCATGGGGTTATTCCACCCCGGGGGGCAGGACTTTGCATTTGCCTTTTTGGAACTTGGTTCCCGTGTGCCCATTTAGGTCCTTCTGAATAACAACCTACCCTCCAGCGTTATTGGCTGCTCCCCCCAGGTGGATGTCATCTGCAAACTCCCTGAAGCTGTACTGTGTGCCACTCTCTAGGGTTTTAGTAACAGTGTGGGCCCCGCTATTAATCAGTGAAGAGCAGCACTCGCTGGCTTTCGATTGGTCTTTGTACTGCCGACTGCAACCTTTGAGCCCAGCGGTTCGTTCAGTTTTCCACCCACCTTAAACATGAAATACGGACTCCATAAGTGACCAGTTTGGCTACAAGAATACCATGGGAATTGATGTCACATGCTGAAGTCAAAGTAAACAACATTGCTGCTTTCCCCTTATCCGCCAAGCTGGTCATCTCATCATAGAAGTCAGTGAGGTTGGTCAGGCATAACTTCTCCTTGGTAAATATTTTATTCTTTCATGTAGCTGGAACCCCTTTTCAGGCTCTATAACTTTCACAGGCACTAAGGTCAACTGGCCTGTAGTTTCCTGGGTTGTAATCCTTGTGCTTCTTCAAGATGGCTTTAATGTTTGCTTTTTTTCCCCCCCATCATCAGAAAACTCTCCTGCTCACAAGGATGCTTCAAGATGATGCAGCATCTGAGTTACACTGGCCAGGTCCCTGGTTACCCTTGGGTGCATGCCTTCTGGTTACATGGCCGTATGTCCAGTTAGCTTAACTGTTCCTTAACTTTTTTGTCTGCTGTAGGTAATACTTTACTGCGGTGACTCTGCTGATGTGCCTGTGTGTGTGGAAGGCCAGGCAAAAAAAAGTTGCTGACTTTCCTGGCCTTCTTTATGTCCTTTGTCTCTAGATCCCCTTGTGTTGTAGAGGGGCAACCCACCTGTTCCTTAACCTTTCGTTTGCCCCTGACGTACAGCCCTTGTTGCCCGTCATGTTCTTGGCTAGTTTCAACTCCAGCTGCAAAATCTAAATGCCAGTTTTTTTCCTGATCAACTGAACATTTCTACAGTTAAGCGTTTGCACTTGTAAGTGGTTTTGAAATAGTTGAGCCAATTAGTGAAGACAACATAGAGCCCAAAACCCAAAGAGTATTTTTTACCACATTTACATCATACATTCTCTCTTCTGGTGCCTGGAACTAAGGGAAGTTTATGTGTACAGCTCAAACAAAGCTGCCTGCAAAAATCTTTCTGCGTATATTTTTTTTAAAATTCTAAGCTTTTAAACAATTTTGGGGGTATTGAAAGGAGTGAAGTTAAAGTCTTAGCTGCAGAGCAGTGTGCTGTACCTAGTTTGTTGGCTGTTTTTTTTTGGAAACCTGTTGTAATTCTGTGAATGATTAGCATAAATGGCTGGGCATTGGCCTGTAAAGGTACGTGCATTACGCTGGTTTTCAGTCACCAGGGCGATAGGTTATGTGATGAATTAAGATACCTCTCAAATTTGTTTTTTCTTCATATTATTTTACATCCCTTGCAGACAAGTAGTAAGAAAGTTTTAAGAAATAGACTGAAATTATTTCCTGTGTTGAAAAGCTGCTGCTGGTGGGAGAGTGATTGTAAACATAATCTTAGGAGTAATGGCTGGGTACTTCTAGGTACTTAGGTAATTAAAACCACTGTTTCTCAGTACATATAGTGCCACAGAAATTGTGAGATACTGTCACAGTTGTGGTGCTACTGTTGTTCCTCTGTCCTGCTTAAGCTTGCTGCTTTGTCTTCCCTTACAAGGGTGGGAGGACAGAGCAGACTGTTTCCACAGTCCACAGACAGGACTGTCCTTGTCCATGTTCACAAGGATCACTAGCGCTGCTCCCACCTCTTCTTAGCAAAACACACAAACAGGGGAACAGCCACTTTCTGTGAGTGTGGGGGGCATGGGTGTGATTGGACAAACACTGGAAGAGGAGGAGTGTAGAGGCCTTGTTTTTGCAAGGGATGGGGAATAGAAAAGGGCAGGTGCTGAGACATCAGCTTCGAAGCTTCTCGACCGTGGGTTATATACCCCTCCAGTGCAAGTTCTGTTTTCCTAGAAGATCAGATCACTTGGACAGCAGTGCTTGCAAGGAGATGACAAACCCCCACATTCTGATCCTTCGTTTGATAATGGTGATATACCAAATAGCTGTTTTGATGCTGGTGAATGTCATAGTGGGGTTGTCTCTTGGTGATAGAACACGGAAATTGAAGAACAGGGATGAACTCTTACATGTAGCAGAACTGTGTAGATGAAGCTCTACTATTTATCAGATGTGGTTGGATCCACATGATGTGAGAGTGTAGTGTTCCTGCTGGCCCTGATACCTGGGCTTCTAGACACATGGAAAGTAAATTTAAGTATTGGTGATTTTTATATTTTTGGGGGAACTTCTGTAGCTTGTTGGGCTTAATGTTAGGTGTTCAGGTTATGTATCATAGCTTTATTGAGAGAAGTGATGAAACAAAAAATTTTACTTCTTTACCTAGAGAGCTTACCATCCAAGTGTAGGGTGGAGGAGTGAGTATTTGCCAACTGGGAGTACAAAAGTCCTGTTGGATTAGTCAGTCATATCAGTTTACCAAAGATTTACCTAAGTGGTACCCACCTTTTTTTAGTCATTGCAACAGGAATAGGTTTTTGTGAAGAGATGGGATTCTTAAGAAGGAACTCTTAAGGCGGCCCCTGCCATACATGAGGAGCATCACAAGGTAGAGAGGAAAAATGTCTTGTGGAGTGAGAGGGTAATTATTAGAGGAATGCAGTTAAAAAAAGCCCCACCGATTTTTGCTTAAAGCAATGGCTAGAATACATTGTAGATAACATAATCCTGAGCACTGCGGCTGGCAAAAGGCTGCTATGGCAAGATCAGCATGAGAGTTTCTTAGTAAAAATTAGAGAAGCTTTTGACAAAGCATTACGGTTCCAAAGTAGAATTGGGAAAGTGGTGTATTGATGTAATGTTCAGGTAATGTAAATGTTGTGTTTGCTTGCATACGGGGGTCTGAAAGGGGACAGCCAAAGGCTTTGTCCGACCACAGAGGTTTTCATTCATCTTAGAGTACACATATCAGCTGAAGATGTTCCCATGCACCTGTTCTCCAGCAACAGGTTAACACGCCAGCCAGAAGCACTGCAGCGTGAATGTCTTCCAGTAAAGCAGTCAAGTTGGTAGCTGCAAACATACAGCTCCTGTGATACTTCTGCTTTCTTGAGCTCTTTAAGTGAGGATGTACATTATCTCAGAGTCACCAAGGTGTTTGTGTTCTGGCGTTGGTAAATGGCTGTACTCCTCAAAGCCCATATGGCTATATTTTTAGATCAGGACATCAGGCTTTGTACTTAATGATTATTGTGATGCTTGCCGACATTCTGTTGAGTAAACCTGCTTGATTCCATCTCATATGTCATTATTGGAAAATCTTTGGTGTGCAGCTATTTGAAGGAAGTATCAAAGTTAAGAAACAAAAAAACCCCATCGTATTGTAACACCGCAACAGTTCCCATGCAAGCAGGAGGGCTGTGGGAAAAGTGGCACAGGTTTGGTCTACCAGAAGTATTTGCTTGTGGTTTAAATGCTTTATGTATTTTTGTGGCTGGAAGCCATGAATTTTAAGTGTTTATTTCTCTATGGTTTTATGCATGTTTTTAAGTGCTCACTTTTCTTTTTAATTCTTTCTTCTAGTCTAAAAAGAAGCCCATCACCAGGTCCAAATCATACCTCTAGCACTAGTGCATCAAATTCAACACCTGCACCACAAAATACATCTGTACGACCCACTTGTTCATTAACACCTACGCTAGCAGCACACTTCAATGAAAATCTTATAAAGCATGTTCAAGGCTGGCCTGCAGATCATGCAGAAAAGCAGGTGAGTACACTTGTGCTTTTGTTCCCTGGAACAGTACAAAATGTAGATCTTAAAATCTGATCTTCTTACACAAGTTGCATTTTCTAGGAATTAAAAATATTTTTAAAAACTCTGATGCTTGGCTTTAGGCAGAAAAAAAAGAGAGGGGGGAGAGAGATCAGGCCAGACCTGTGGGTTTTACGTGTCATTGCCGTTTAGCAGTTGAGTGTAGTAGTCTCGCTTAAAGTACCAGGGCTTTTGAAATTCTCTCCGATGAACAGCTAACCTCATAACTATTTTCGTACTCTGAAAGTTCTGTTGAAAGAATGTAAATTTCAACAAATTTTTATAATACATTTTTGTGATGTGATGTATGAATTAGGTGAGAGAGAGAAACTATTTGAGACAACTCCACAGTTTGAGTCACTGATTTGTTAGCTCAACGCAGTAAAAAAGGAACTCTGCCTTGTTTGTTGTACCCAAGATTTAAGATGACGTAGAGGGCTCAGACAGAATTTGGGCTATTTTTACATAATGGGAAATCCAGTAGGATTGCCATCCATATTTTATAACTAACTGCATGAAACCTATCCTGTTGTGGTAATACAGGGAAACTTGGATGCATGTCAGCTGCTTGGAATGTATTACTCAAAGGAACCGTGTTGGTTGAGTCTAGTTCAAGTCCTTTCTCAGGCAGCCCTGTCTGACACAGTCTGTGTGGGATATTAATCTTACTTAGCCCGCCGTACTTTGCTCTTTTGAAGAGTGGTTGTGTGCTGGCTCAAGCCTACACTGGATGCTTTTAGGTAGTATTTTTTAGGATGGCTTCTAGAAGTGCAGTCTACGCTAATAGCCCATTTGGACTCTTTTGGCGTTCTTGTTTTGTAACTTTTCATTAATTTTTTTTCAAATTCAATTTTGAGACATTACCAACCTGTACTGAGTCAAATGACTGAGCCGTTGCTATGGAATGTGTGTTTAAGGAAATGGTGCAGTGCAACCACTTCTCTCTATGGCCTTGGCTTGTAGTTTTGATAGCGTTGCTTTCAATATATCCTGAATTGACATGTATTTTTATGCAGAAAATATACTTTTATACAGTTATAGGTAATTTTCTCCTCACTATCAGCAATAAAGAGATGAAAAAACCCAGTTAATGCTAGGGGATCATGTACTCAGTTGGATGCTTTCGCCTTTGCGCCAAGTGTTACATGCTATATTGTCCTGTCTGCTATTTAAGGTGATTTCACGTGACAGTGCTGCTTATAGACAGGTTTTGAATAGTAACAGGTGGGGGACTTAACTCAGATATTTGATAGGAAAAGTGAATGGAAGTATAGGTGCAATACACATTGAAGAAGGTAAGCTAGATGAAAGTGGAGAGGCTACAATATGCAGTACCTTGGTTTCTTCAATTTCTAACCAGATGCACAGCTTAAATTGAAATTAGGGCATAATAGCACATGTCGGAGGAAACTGAAAAATAAGCAAGTAAATAAATCAGGTGAGCCAGGACAGGTATGTGTTAAAGCAGTCAGACTTGAAGAAATGTACTGAGTAGCTAAAACAATTCTTGAACCACTAGCAGTTATTTTGCAGAATACATAAGAAGCAGTTGATACGGAAGTACTGGAAAACAATCCAGTAATGTGACTAATTGGAAAATAATCCACACAAGTATCTTATCTTTAAGGAATGTGAGAAATGGAATTGTAGGTGGTCTCAACTCAGTAATTGGAGAGGTACTTTGAGTATTGAACAATATCTAAGTAGAAAAATGATGAATTTACCATATTACAAACACCTGGAAAGAAAATCCTGGTAATAGTCTGTATGGACCTTTTAGAAAGAAATTATGTCAGGTTTGGGGGTTTTTTTTCTTTTCTTTTGATAGCAGGCTTTGGTAGTATGGGAAAGCAATGAATGTTATATCCTGATTTGCAGCAAGACTGTAAACACCTTTTAACAAGAATCTTGTATTCAAAAACAATTTTAAGGTCTTTTAAATGAGATTACTTTAAGATAAGTAACTGGTCAGCTTAAAAATAAGTACTTTGAAAGTTGTTATTGGTAAATTACTCTGAGTCTTAAGGCTTTGGAGTTGTGTAGGGAGGACATGGGAAATGATACCTTACTGGAGACCAGGATACTCCTGGATGTCAACACGCTCCAGAAAAGAAAACTTGGAGGGAATTAGAACACAAAGTACTTCTTTGAACTGGAGAAAAGCCAGAAGTTAATGAAGATCTGTGCTAATACTATTATTTTGGGGAAGGAAGAATCAAGTATACAAGTACTTAAGCAGATGTTGTGGATTAACCCCAGTAGGCAGCTAAGCAGCACACAGCCGCTTGCTTACTTTCCCCCAGTAGGACCAGGGAGAGAATTGGCAGGGCAAAAGTGAGAAAACTCGAGGGTTGAGATAAAGACAGCTTAATAAGTAAAACAGGGGGTGGGAAGTGATGCAAAAGCAGTCACTCTACGGATGCCCAGTCAGTCCCCTAGCAATAGCAACCCCTGGAAAACTGCCCTCCACAGTTTTACTGCTGAGCGTGACATTGTATGGTACGGAATATCCCTGTGGTCAGTTTGGAACAGCCGTCGCAGCTGCATTCCCTCCCCGCCTTGTGTCCACCTACAACCTATTTGCTGTGGGAGTGAGAAAGGGAGAAAGCCTTGATTCTGCATGAGCACTGCTCAGTGGTACCTAAAACGTGGGCGTGTTATCAACTGCTTTGGTCACAGATCGGAAACATAGCACCATACGGACTTCTTTGAAGAAAATTAACTCCATCCTAGCCAAGCAGAGAATAACATTGCTAAACATAATACTGCAGGAAAGGATCTATTTGAAACCTATTTTTTTTCAGTGTGCCACTTAAAAGAAATCTGCTTTCCTTACTGCAGTGTGATACACAGGACCTCAGCGTAATTATGCTAGTCTCCTTGGTGCTGTTGGGGAGTTCTCTGGAGTCATATATCCAGTGGAGGGACAAGACTTGAAGAAATACACAAACTGGTGATAGATCGTGCTTTCTAAATTTACGCTTCTCCTTTTCTCCACCTGACTAAGTGGAGATACTAAAATGATGGGAGTTTGTCTGGAAGAGAACAGCTGAAAAAGGTTGCAACATGGGTTTTTTTTTCCTGTATAAGGTAGCTGGAAAGAAGATGGCATTCAGTTATTTCTGTCACTAATACTTAATTTCAATGGAAAATTTAGGTACTACTGAAGTAGTGGACAGAGCCTTTTAACTCCTTTAATAAATTACTTTAGAAACTCAGAGCCCTGTCATATACTGTCTTTCAAGTTGGTTGGGTAAACATTTGTTAGGATCAAGGAAATCTAAAACATCCCTGTCTAACACAGCATGAGGCAGCCAGTGTTGTTCGTTTCTGATTCTAAATGGGCTTTTGTAGAGAATTTAACTTAGTTCTGATTTAATGTTCCCTTTTGAAGTTAGAGTGCTTTGCTGTTTCAAGACAGTTATTCAGTGATCCTCAGGCTACAGCCAATTGTTTCCAACTAATGGCACGGTTCAAAATCCTAACCTTTCTGTGTAACCATTGCAGGCATCAAGGTTACGTGAGGAAGCCCATAACATGGGAAGTGTCCATATGTCAGAAATTTGTACTGAATTAAAGAATTTAAGGTCTTTAGTTCGAGTATGTGAAATTCAAGCAACTTTGCGTGAGCAAAGGTAAGTGTGTGCTCTGTTTTTATTTTCAAAATGGTAACTTTCAAGGTGGTATTAGAATTTCCATTCTGGCATTGTGTCTCCAGTGGCTAGAACCAGATATGCTACTTCTTCTTTTCTAAGAGAAAATACATACAGTACTTCCCAGATACATTGAGTCAATCGATTTTTCCTAATGCACTACACTGCTTCAGCATACTTCTAAAATATCTGTCCATACATGGTGCATAGAACACATAGGTACACATCTGCATGGTTTGTACTGGTCATGAACACTACAGTTTGCAAAAGACATTATTTAGGTCTAAAGCCAGAGCAAGTTTGAACAGGTGTCATTGGTGTCACAAGCTAAGGAAAAATTAATGTTTGTTATTTAGGTAGGAGGCATCTGAGAAGATTTTGGGGTTCTTTAGCAAGACGTTGATTATAGCAAAGTAGACTTCTGCTTCTTAACAGCTATGTTGCTGAAGACTGTTGTGCAAGACTGAAAAGTTTATAGTCTTACAAGAAATCCTGAAACTTTTGGGCGGTTGTCATGATCCTGAATCTATTTTCACATTCAGTTTCCTTTTTGAGTGATGTTATCCCATCTATTAAGTCACACTACAGTTTGAGTACAGTGATTCTGATTTACTGTTTTAAGCTGCTTTAATAGCATTGAACACTGTTTAGATAGCTAGTTTTATCTTAGAAGCTCTTGCTTTTTGACAGTTAGTAAAACAATCATTTAGTCAGAAGTAGACTATAAAATATTTGTAAATCTTTCCTAATAAAGAATCAAAAATATCCACTCTTTCTGAAATTTTATTTCATAACTTCTTTGCATAAATTACAATTTCTGTAGGATATTCAGTAAACTGCTTGGTTTCTTACAGGTTGTATCTCCTAAGATTTCACTTCTGTCTCTAGGTGGACATTTGATCTGAAATAACGTGGCATTGTTCGGCTCACTAAATAGCACCTTGTTTCTTGTACACTGTGTATTCTTAAAGTATCAATGGATAATGATTATTATGACTTTGAGTCTATGATAACATGTATCTTTTATTTTTGCTGCAATCCCAAAGATGTGGAAAACACGGCATAAGTAACAAGTTGGTGGGGGGAGGCTTTCGCAAAGGATGGGATTATCAAAGCAAATACACTTGAATGATTATATTATTTCTATAATTTTGCACATAACTATTTAAATTAGTTCTAAGAGGGAGCTTTGTCCCTAGAGAAAGCAATTATATTGTTCTAGCCATAACTGCCAGCATGTGAAAAGGCACTTTTTATTGACTGGTATATTTTGTGTGCCCACACCTTGCAAGTTTAATGTGGGTTGTTTTTTTTCAGGGTGTCAATCGTTTTTTACCTGCTTTGCAGTAGAAAATTCATTTTTGCTGAACCGGGCACATATTTGAAAAGTGTTTTTAAAAAATCTGCTGAAGTGGATGGTTTTTTTGCGTTTATTACGGAGTTTACAGAATATGTATATGAAAATTCAACTTTCCCCGAATATTTTCTTAATTCATTCACAAGTTTGCGTTATACTTCAGCATCACGAAAAGTTGTTTCAAAGTATTCATAAAAAATTCTGGGAAACAGTTACATAAACCAAATGTTCATGTGTCACAGTAATTGTTTATGTCAGTTCAGTAGAAAAAGGAAAAAATGTATAAGGGAATTGCTAGCAATATAATTTGTTACTAAGCTAGGTGTAGTTACAACTTTTTCCTTAAGATGTCTTTTCGTGATCAAATATTTTGAGATTAGATCTTACCATAACTAGAGACTACCACTAACCATGGAGCCAAATACTAGAAAAAGAAGTGTGGCACCTAGAAGAGAACTTGCTTGTTTTAAAAGGTTTATGAGCTCTTTGGGTTGTTGTACAGTCTGGAAAACAGCATGACACAGGCATAATACTCACAGGCAGAATATTCAGGTCCTCAATGTTCTCTTCCAGTGTCCCACTTTTTCTGGGAGTTAAATTCAAGTGAAGAGCAGGCTTAAAAGATAATTGTGTATCAGACATAATGAAACACCGCAACATAATTTTCTGTACTAAGGTATCAAACGTGGCAGGTCTATCTGCATCTGCATACGGTGTTTGTAGGTGATTGAACAGATTGGGCATTAATTTTAAAATATCTGAGTTTTATTAATAGAGCTAAGGATCTTGGTATCTTTCATTGAAATTGTAGAAGTACTTCTGTAGATACTTATCTCTGTAATGGAAATGTTTATACTGATTTATTTCTTTTCTCTTGCAGGATACTATTTTTGAGGCAACAAATTAAAGAACTTGAAAAGCTAAAGAATCAGAATTCCTTCATGGTGTGAAAAGTTGTAAACAATTGCACATGGTTTTGAGTACAGGAACTATTAAACTGATGCCCAGTCTTAACACTTTTGAGCTGCATTTGAGTAGACTTTGGACCGTTGAGCTGGGCAGAAAAAAAGTTGACATGGGGAAGGGGACAGGAGGGGAGTCAAATTCAGGGGAAAGATACAAGAATGATTTGTAAAACCCTTGAAATGTAGATTTCTTGTAGATGTATTCTTCACGTTGTAAATATGTTTTGTAGAGTGAAGCCATGGGAAGCCATGTGTATCAGAGCTTAGACATCCAAAACTAATCAATGCTGAGGTGGCTAAATACCTAGCCTTTTACATGTAAACCTGTCTGCAAAATTAGCTTTCTTTTTTTTTTTC
>VXAK01025498.1:278737-303836 GCA_013399435.1 Arenaria interpres
GGCGATTTGTGTCTAAGGCTGCAACAATTTGGGTAATGTACAAAATATCATGAAACAACCGTTTCCACACTTGCACCGAATCGAGAGCAGTGCTTCTCCATTTCTGTTTTACAGAGAAATGTTTTTCATTTTCTGTGTTCCATTTCCCCGTGAAATCCTAAATCTGATTTTATCAGTTTTTTAATGCTTCTAATTTTCTCTTTTCTTAAGGCACTGTTGCTATGGCACTTTTTCTATAATCTTTTCATTCCTGTGTACAGTAGCTTAAAATTGCAGTGATTGAGCATAACCCACTTGTTTGTATAAATTATTGAAACGTATTTCCATTTGCACCCTGTAAGAATGGACTTATAGTACTGCTGGGCATGTGTGCTGAAAGTACATTACTTGCTCAAACATAAGGAAATAGCCCAATGAACATGTTAACATGGTTGTGGGAGGGGAAAGAAGAAAAAAAAAAAGCTAGTCAGATGTGAATTGTATCTGTTGTAATAAACATGTTAAAACAAAGAAACACTGGTTTTCATTTCCTTTGGTCAACACATATTAAAATCTGGTCTGTTCGGGGATTCTTTATTAGAACTGTTCTTGTTGAACATTTTTGTACTTAAATAATTCCTCAAGGGAGGTTTTGTTTAAAACTTGTAAACAGGAAAATGTGTATAAAATATTTAATGAAATATAAAATTCAACAAGAATGATTTAAGACACCTCCCCAACAGCTGTCATATGTTAACTCCTGGTTTACCTGTCTTGATATTATGACATTTCATTTCGAAGGATGTTTGTGTTGTAGCTAACTGTTTAAGTCTGGTGCTGACTGCTGTTCTTAACCATCACAAAACGCTGAATTTGTGTAATTGGAGCAACCCACCGTTTGAAAATGGTGGCAAAGCTCAGCTTTGTATATTGTTTCCTAAAGTATATTAAAAATAAAAAAGAAACTATTGCTACTACAAAATAAACGTGACTTTTTCTTTGCTTAAAAACAACAGAAATAGTGATAGAAGTACTAGTTGAATATTTGCAGAGGTGGATATGCTACAGTAGTCTGGTCAGTAAGAAAGATTGTAGATGATGGATTAAAAAAACCTTGATGATAAAGGTGTTAACATGTGATGTTACATGTTTTGTTCCTACAAAATACTGTCTTTCAGCACCAGAAACATCACTTGTTTTTTATTTTGCCTTTTCTCGCGTTGAGGGGGCTCAGACTGATTTTTTTTTTATTTTTTTTTTTTTCCAATCAGTTGTTTTCAGCTGAACGCTCTGCCCTAACAAGATACTGCAAATGGAGCAAGTTGGAAATACCTTAACTAACAGCAATAAATGAGAAATCAGGATAGATTTACTTGTAATTTGTTCCTCACTTTCTAATCCAGTATGTGCTCTTTTGTTTCATATCATGCAAATGTTTAATTTTGCTCAGAAAATGGGAATAGAATAATCTTGAATGAGTTAATTTTAACATCGATTGTTTCTGCATCTTTAGGGACCCAAGGCCAAGTGACAGAAGGTTTCCTGAGGCTGGTGTTTGCCTGACGTCCTGTTTCTTGTCGTGCTCCTTGTCTTGAGGTTGCCCAGGCGCAGGGAAATAGCATGTGGAAGGGATGGGCACACGGATCTCTCTCCGGTGGCTGACCTTAGTTGTGGTATCTTGCTGTTTAGTCACTTGATGAGACAGAGGTTGCTTCTGTCTTAATAGCCGTGCTGGGCCTATTTCCCACGAGCTTATTTTGTTTCCTTCGGATTCATATATTACCCTCTATAACATCCTCTATCAATGAACTTCACAAGTTAATTTCGTTCTGTAGAAAATTACTTGAGATTATTTATTTAAACCTCTGGTTTGAATGAATTGTCTATCTGCTGCCTGTTGTTCTCACTATTCATTGTTTTACAGAAGAGTCTCTCTTCCAGCCTAAAGAGTACCGGTCTCGTACATCGCATGGAAACTTTCACCGTGTACAAATGGGCACAGATAACTTGCAAGTACGAAGCATTAACGTGCTGCTTTATACCCCTTAAAAATCCGTGCATACGTATACCTGCACCACACAGAGCCACACGCTCTCTCTTCAGGCAATGTCCTCCCTAAGTAATGCAACAAGGGCCACTTAGTCACCATCAAGTGGTGCGCTGAAAGCTTGTTGGCTTCTGTACTTGCTCACCACGCCACAGCTTTCCTCCCCGGTCCTCCACGCCTTTCCAGAGCCTGGAGCTGGTGTTAGTGGAGTGACACCTTGCCAAGCCTGCACTAGCATTGGGCAATTTGGGGAAGAGGGCTGCAGGGGCTGCTTTGATGCAGGCGCCACCAAATGGCAGGGTCTGGGGTAGTGTCCTTCAAAATGGCTTCACTAACCCAGAAACGCAATTTTGGCCTGTGATCTGGAGACCCTCTTCAGTGACGTGCAGAATCAGTCCCTCTGCATATTGCTTGAGGGGGCGGGGGAAAGCCTCCATATCTCTCTCCTTCCTATCAAATCTCTATCTGAAGCTGGACAACAAAGAACTGGGCAGGTGCAGAGACCTGTTAATTGATTACCAGCTTACTGATTATCCATCCTGAAGCTGCTGCTGTCCTTTCAAATGTAGTTGGCATTGTTTAATGGAAGGGGCTTTATTGGATCGTTCCACACCTGCAAGTCAAAGAAGTTAATTTCCCCTGGGACAAACTGTGTTTTCTTCCTGAGCAGGTGTTCAGAAAGTGTTTATTGGGGTTGAGGGCTGTGTTTTCTGTATTAATTATTTGATACGGGTGGGCAGGGAATAGTGATGAGAAACTGATGAAAGAACAGTTGTTGTGTATGTTGTTCTTGATTTTCCTGTTAGGTGTTTGCTAAGCAGCTATGTCGTATAACAGAGAAACAGTCTTCAGAGTTACTTAAGAGATTGTCTGAGCCTGTACAATCGTACTGCAAGCAGTGCCATTGGAACAGTATCTTGCCGTCTGTGATGACGTGCTCAAGAACTTCAGCAGAAGGAGGAGCTTAATAGAATTATAAAATCATGTGATCGATCCAAGGGACTCCCATGTTTGATGCTTTTACAATTGCACCATCTTTTTTTTTCTTCTTCAATTATTAAGGCCCTCTGATATCTTTGAAGGTACATGTATTTTTTTTCACTGGCCTTGATCCTGAGATGCCGTGGGCAACTGCTCAACTTCAGTCTAAGCAGGGAAATTTGACCAATCTCTTACAGAGATGACAGTGTTTGCTTTCCAGACTTATTTTTCAATTGCATCTCCTTTGGTAGGAGCATCTTAGCTTTTAGTGGACACCGATGCTGCCTTACTGTTGCAGTTAAAAACATGCTCAGAAAGGGTGTGTGACTGAGGTTGGAGAGAATTAAAAACATTTCCCTTCCTTTTTGGAGCAGCCTCATTGCAGGTGTATCCCCAAAGATATATTGGAAAATACTGGGTGGTTATGCCACGTCTCCAAAGTCTATGGGTTGAAGAAGGCCATACGTTAGTGTCACCCTTTCATTCAAGTGTCACTCTGCCTTTGGTGACATCCTGAGGACTTAGGAGAGTCCCTTGTTGCTGTGAGTTGGCTGCAGTGGCCAATATTGCGCACACTGCTGTGAGGAATGGATGATGTGCCCTGAGCATCACGCTCTCGCTGCTTTGGGGGTGCTCCTGGGTCAGGGGTGCATCAGGGGCAGTGGCTTACGCTAACCTTAATTAACGTTTGGCTGCTGTGTATATAGTTAAATTTCAAGTCCATGCTTGGAATTAGGAGTTGGATGCTTTTGTGAATGCGTCATCCCTGTTGCTGTTCCTAGAATAATATTCTGCCCTCACCAAAACCCAATCTCATTTGCAGACGTAAGATGATAATGAGGCAATTCTGGATGTTTTAAAAATACTGCCTTGACTTTTGAAAGTTTCCTGCAGAGGAATACTATGGGCTGAAGTACCATCTCATTGACATTAGCACTGCTCTTCTGCCCATGTTTACTGATATGTATGTAGGGGTTTCTTATTCATTTTATATTATTTCATAAGAATCAGAGCTTTTGATGTAGGAGGAATTCATTTCTTTCCCTAGCCTAACTTCTTTGGCACTTGTTTTCTTTTGCAGTTAGTCAAGCAAAAGCTTTCTTTTGCAACTGAGATCCATATATATATTGGCTTCTTTTGCAAAGAAAATTGTTCTCGGCTGTGGTACAGTTTTGGATTCCAGTTACACATCGCTCTTTTCAGGTATTTGTTGAGTTCCTCTGTCTTCTCTCTCTTTGGTCTTCTACAACAGGCGTTTGGAAAGATTCAGTCTTTCCTAGCTGCAGGCGCCAGCTCTATTTGTCTGACCTTTCTGGATGCCTGTGTTGCTGCTGCTGTACTAATTCGGCTGGAGCCGTTCCTAGAAGATGCTCCTTGCTACAGATTTCTGTATTTCCCAACCACGGCGTTTTGTTTGAAGATCCCCTCTGAGGGAAAGGGCTGATGTAGGCTTTCTGCCAGTTGGGGCTCCAGCTAGTTGAGGATCTGGAAGTCAGGAAGCACTTTTCTCCTCCCTCATAAAGACACTAACCCATCTGATCAAGGACTTCCTAGAGAATGGACTGTCAGGTTTTGTCTTCCATGGGAGCTAGTAACAACCTGGCAGATCTCGTTGGATCCTGGAGCAGCTGGGTGGTATGGCAGCTGTACTGCATGGCTCCAAATACCGCTCTTGGCACACCAGGTTTGCAAACATGGCTTGAACAATATTCTCTTTCCAGCAGTTACTTGAGACGCGTGACGGTATTTTGTCACCTTCTGTTAGTTGAACCTGCCAGAGAGCATTTGCAAAGGGATGCGTTCTGCTTCTGCGTGCAGTGCGGGGCTCAGGGTCCCTTCGCTCCAATTGCAGTTTGAAATCTCACAATTTGGGCTGAGTCAAAAGCGTGCGTTAATATAATGAAGCTCAGAATGTTGTGCTCATCTTGGCTTTTACTGTATGTTACAAGAAAATTCATCCAATTAATTATGGATAATACTGTCAGAGTCATCTGCACCAGTAGCTAGAATGGTACGAGTCACTTCAGTTGATTCTCTCCCTCTCTTCCTCCCTAATTTCTAAGTTGGCACTGTTAGCGTGTTTGCCTTTCAGAGCTCTGAACAGCTTCCTTCTCCTGCCTGACCAGGCAGATTTGCTGTTGGGATCTTACATGTTTCTCTGTCCAAAAATCTGTGATTGGATCTTTTTTTCAGTGTAATTGGGATGCTGTCGGAGTTTGACTGGGGTTCCTGTTCTTCTGCTAGATGCATCCTCATTAGCAGCAGAAAGCGTGTGTACTGGGAAGAGTTACTTGGCAAAGTGACCGAAGCCTGTGGCAGATGGTGCTACAGAAGGTGAATGTGTTGTCAGCAAGTCTGGACTGATTGATGGTTCCAAGGGGCTCTGATGTCCATCAGTTCCATCCAGGTTTCTTTAGCTGCTGCTCTGCATCCTCAGAGTAAAGGCTTTTCCTTTCTTCTGCATTTTGAAAGTTTAATTGAACTTTTTCTTCTTGTTGGGGATTCAATTTGACAGTAAGTCTATCTTTTTTTTTAAAATGGGAAAGCTATTTACCCACTGGCAGCACTACCTTTCTGCTTGCTATAACGTTGCTGGTAGAAGCATGGATAACTGAACCTCTTGATACTATTCTTCCTCAGGATAAAAGTTCTCAGAGTTCCCTTTGACCTAGGGTGCCATTCCAGTTTCATAATTATAAAATAAAATAATAACAAAATATTAATATTTTGTTCTCATGTCCCCACTATCTCTTCATCTGAACAACGAGAGAAGTGGTGGGGGTGTGGGTCCCTACAGAGTGTGATGTGTGACACGCAGTGATAGGACAAGATCTTTTAAGTTCTCTTAAGGTGGTTTCATTGAAAGAATTGGTGAGGGTGAGGCTTCGCGCAGGGGGAGAGCTTCTCAGACATCCAGCCCCCTGCAAAAAAGAGTGGACCCTTCCTTATTGCTTCCCTCCTCCTGCTGAGTCCTTTGTGCCAGCTCTGGAGAAGTTTGGGGGGCAAAGCCCCAGGAGAAACCTGCCTGGTAAAGGTGTCTGCTGACTGCTCAGGCTGAGGAGGTTCACGCCGAGGGGCCAAGCGAGGGCAGGGCTGGCACCTCCTGTGTTGAAGGGCAAGTCAGAGAAACTCTTGGGGCAGCAGTGAGCTCAAATAGTAAAGACTACCTGCTCTTAAAGTTTCAAGCTACATGTGTGGAGAGAAGGGCTTGGGGCAGGGAGACTGGTCCAATTAGGTGTGTTTTTCTGAGGTTTGGATGCGTGTGTGCTTTCAGATGAAAAATTCATCTCCAGGAATGTTTGCCTACCCTACAACCTAACACCTAACAGCCCTACCCTAACAATCCAATCCTACCCTAACAACCAAGTTGCCATATTTTCAACTCGGCATGATTAAAGGTCTAATTATCAACTATGCTCTCAATAATATATTTAAAACAAAGCACCCATCCCAAAGCAGACAGCGCATCTTTTATAGGTTTGGGATACAAATGGAGGCATGTCTCCAAGGAGATGCTATTCCTCTTGAACTATTACTCCCTGCGAAACGAACACGGGGCCGCTGTTCTCGCCCTGGTTTCTTTAGAGACTGAACCTCTCTCTAGGATGAGGAAAAACCAGCTCGGCTCTCCTCAACTGCCACCTGATGAGGTTGGAGCGTTTCCTGAACTCTTTAGTTGTTCCGTGAGGGTTTTGCAGGCTCCCCTGAGAACAAGCACGTGTCCCAGCTGCGGGTCCGAGCAGCCTGCCAGCCTGGGGCAGCTCGGGCGCTCGGCAAACCTCGGCCTTGTGCCCACACAGGGAGAGGTGCAGCTTTTTCCCTCTGCGTGTGCTTTCTCTCTCTCTCTCTTTCCCGACAATCTGCTGAAGCTGTGTTTGGTGCCTGCTTGGGGGACCGCACAGCATCTGGGCTGGTCCAGCGCCTGGACCAGCAGAGACAGACCAGTGCATGGGCTGGTAAAAAGCCTCTGCTTCAGCTGGTGGTACTTGACTCAATTGGGGTCAAAAAATTGGAATTTTTAGGGCTGTAGCAGCTGAGGAAGCTCTAAGGTGCAGGAATCTTTCTGGCACCCGCAAGGGATCCAGCCCTGCAGGGTCAGAGCAAGAGATTCACCCAAATGAGGGTTTGGAAAAGCATGGTGGGGTGTCAGGACTCACCTCAACTGCATCGGGCACTGCTGCTACGGCCAACTCAGGTGTAATTTTGGCCATGTGAGGCCAGACCCCTGTTCCTCTGGAAATTGGGTTCCTTTTACTTAAAAAAACATTACTGATTTTGGGGCTCTGAAATCCCACCTAAAATAATCTTTGGCAGAAGACCCTAAATCTCTGTATTTTCCTCCTAGCTAACACGCGTGGCTTTCTCTCTTCATTGTTAATATATTTGAACTTGTTTCTCCAGTGCCCAATTTCTGCACTGACCATCCTTCACCCACGTAAGGCTAAGTGGAGTTTCTGTGTTAGGTGTAGATTTCTGACTGATTTTTTTGTTTTGTTTTTTTTTTAATCTGAAATGGCAGCGGTTGTTCCAAGCTACTTGGGAGTAGAGGTATAATTTGGAATAGTTTATCAAACAGAAGGCAACGCTTTGGCAGCTGGTTAATGGGAATTGGCTATGTGCTTTTGTAGTTTCACTTGACTGATCTTCATGGCGTTGGTAACGGTGATCCGAGTTCCACTCAAACCTATTTTGTGCAGCGGAGAATGGAATGATAAACATCATCCCTGGGTAGTATGTAGTAAGAGGCTTTGCTTCAGGCATGCTGAAGATTGATTATTCAGCATTTTATAGACTGAAAACAGGTTGCCATTATCATACATTGGCACAAATAGCTGCTACTATTTTTAGGTAAGCTGTTCATATCACAAGAGTAACTCCTGCTCATATCCAGCGTGCACTAGATTTTGGAGGCTCTAGTATGAAAACGTCAGGGCACAGAGAGGCTTAAACCTGTTTCAGGCTTGTGCAGTTATACGTAGTTTTAGATGAGGATCACCTAAAAGAAACCTGCCATTCATTTCTTAAATAGTAATTTTTAAAAATCTCATATTTTTAATAACATTCCATTATTTTGAACTGCCTTGTTCAGCTCTGATGGGATTTTGATTATTACAAGAGTTTTCACAAGGGAAATTTTGTTAAACGTATTTTTTCAGCAATGGCTTCCCTGGCTGACAAGTAGGAATAATTATATAATCTCGTATTTTGTACCCCTTTGTAGTAGAGGTTGTGAAAATTTCTCATTAGAGTGGGAGGGATTAATTAACTTATGCAGAGTTATTCAAGGGAAAGAATTCCTACCTGGGAATCTAACATAACTGGGATGTACTTTTGTAATGCCTTAATATTTTTTTTGTATGTATCAAGCAAAGCACACATAAATGAGAAATGTCTTAATAAAAAGCGTATCCTAAAAACCCCAAATCCAGAAGAAACTGTGAGAGGAAAAAGTTAAAAATGAAATCAGATTTGCCTGTTCATTTTGTAACACACGTGAATTCTGCACAGCCTTAAAGTTTTCAATGAGGTTGGATTCAATTTCATTAAACACCATCTTTTGCGTGTGCTTTTTCATTGTGTGGAATTTCCTGGGATGAGTGACAGGACATTTGTCAATTACGGGAAATAGTTTTAACTGAATCTGCTTTTCAATATTAATCTAAAGCCCAGAGATTATTAATGCATTTTAATCAATGCAGAAGCAGGCTGCAGGGGCTTTAAAGAGATTTCCCTGAACTGAGAAGCCAACCCACTAGATTTGTCCATTTTGAACCATCCAGGCCATTTTATTTGAAATGTCGCTCTTCCTTTTTAATATTTGAGGCTTGTTTTTGCTTCCTACCTCTACTTTTACATCTCTTAGGATCCTTACTATGCCCTGCCATAGTGAACATTCATCCTTGGTCACGGATCCTGTCCCGTCTTCAGGCCATGTGATAGCCTGTGCCAGAAGAGTCACGCTGTGATATTTCAGCCATGCAATATCTCTTCTTCCAGGTAGGGTTTTATCATCCACTGCGGTCTTACGATCTTCATGCTGAAGTTTTGACTGTCATGGCCCCATCTTCCTCTGCTGATTATTGCTTCCCTGCTGCCCTTCTCCTCCTCTGGCCAGTGTCTCACAAAACCCAAGGTCCTTCTGTTGTCTAAGGGCGATTCTCTTATTCCCCCTCTGGTTCAATCTCTCGTTGGGTGCTCAGCAGACAGCATGTAGGGTAGTCTTTAGGGAAGGTTCCTTCTCCCCTTGGGGACTGTCAGCCCTCACACTGTCTGCTCTCAGAGACAGAAACTGGCCCTCGGGCCTCTTGCACATGAAATGTCTCGGGCAGCACCAGAAATGTTCCCCGTTAGGCAGAAGAAGCTGGGGGCAGCAGCTCTCCCCAGGATGCCAGCTCTTCTTTGGGACATTACGGGAGGGGTGTGTGTGTGTTGTGTTTTCTGGGCTAATGTGGGGTTTCCCCTTCCCTTCACCACCCACACCTTAATCGTATTTCCATGGTATTTCCCAAAAGAGAGCACGCAGAGGCTTGTTTTGAGGCCAGTTGTTTGAACTTCTGCAGTTCTTTCTTTACCAGACGCAAACCCCACCATCTCCCTCTGGAAAAGCCCCATCTTCTTTTGGAAAAGCTCCACCTTCTTTCTACAAGAAACTGCTGGTTTCTTGTAACCGAAACCTCAGGCAACCCAAACTTTTACCTGATTAAAGCTGAACTGAAGACGTAAGGCTGGTTGAGAAACTGAAAGTTTCATCATTCTTTTTTGTGCTGCTTGTGTTTCTTACTGTTATCTACGCTGCCGTTGTACCTTTTCTGCAAAAAAATGTTTTGGGGAATGGGATTTCTAAAGGGTGCTTCTTAAAAATAAAACTACAAAAAAATTTCAAAAGTCAGTAGTTTGTGTGTATGAGTGTTGCAGGTGTGTCTGTACCTCAGAATTTCCTCTGTCCACAAGGGCTTGCAGCACCCGGAGGGAAGGGTGATGCTCTGCCTGCCGTTGGGGTTCAGCCTCACCTTTCCTCCTCACAGTGCTCATCCAAATCTGCCCTAGAGACCCTGGCCTCGGCTACTGTAAGATAATGGCAAGCAAAAGCCTTTTAGAAAGGAGCTGGGCTTTGGGTGCTCCTGTATCATCCGGGAAAGGATGCTTGATCTTAAAGCCTGTGTTTGAATTGATTTTGCAGGTTAGCGCACTTTCCCCCCACCCCTCCTTCTTTGATTCCCTCCTTTCTTAGCTAAAATAAACAGTTTTAACATAAAATATAATAAAAATACAGATACAGAATTGCCTAAAACAATAGAAGGATCCAGCCACGTAGGAGTTATTCTCACTGCTGATAATTAACTGGAGCGTATTATGCCATTTTGCAACGACTTCTGATTTCATCAGGGCTTCCCGGCGGTGGTGCTGGGCTCTCTGTCTGGTCTGTCTGGATGCTGCTTCTTTCAAGAATTGGATATACTTGGGGATGCAATTGGGAAACGACGGGGGAAAACATTGTTTTCATGTTGGTTGTTTTTACTCAAAGTGTCGACACATTCTGTCCCTCCAAGTCTCAGTGATTAAACACGGAGGCTTTTGACCCTGGAGATGACAAATAAATTCACTTGGCTCGCCAAATTCGAAATGGAGTGTCTTGTGACAAGAGAATGGTGATGAATATTTTCTGCCTCTCTTCCCCTTGCTCTCCCTCTCCACATCCATCCTGCTTCCTCCCTTTTGTACGTGGCAAAGCTGCTTTGTTCCCTTGCTTGGTGGCTTTACGTTCCGGCACACAGCCTGCACAGGAGCGCTGTGCCTGGGTTTGAGTACCCAGACATAAACCCCAGTGAGCCTGGAGGTCACCATGTGATTTTTAAGACTTGCTCCTACCTGGAGGGACAGGGTTTGAACTTCCTTCTTTTTTCACTCCAGGGTCTTGAGGGTCTCCAGCGTCATCCCCAGAGATGGGAAACCATCAGCTTGTTTCCCCAGGGAAGTTGTGGCTGCCTCATGCCTGGAGGTGCTCAGGGCCAGGCTGGATGGGGCTTTGAGCAACCTGGTCTGGTGGGAGGTGTCCCTGCCCAGGGCAGGGGGTTGGAACTCGATGATCTTCAAGGTCCCTTCCAACTCTCACCATTCAATGATTCTCTGTTCACTCAGTGTCACCGCTGATGGCCGGCAGATCTGAGCAGCTCTGAAACAGCGCGGTCCCTTGGTACCCACTTCCCTCTGGTCACACACCCTTCTGGTCTGTTTGCTCTCCTGTAGTGGGAGCGGGGCAGAAAGCCCCCACCAGGCACAAAGCTTGCCCTTCAGAAACCCCAGAAGAAGAGGTGAAAGGACCGGAACCCCTCACCCGGGACTGGCCTACCCTCCTCCCACAGAAATGCAGCTTGACTTCCAGCTGACCTTCGGGCTTTTACAAGCTTAAACAGAGAGAGTTACAGAATTGTTAACAGCTATTTTACTGCACTTAGGGATTGTGTGAGTTGCGTTTTATTGGAAGGCAGCACTTGGCAGGTTCTGCCTTTGGCTGGGAGGGGAAGTGGAAGGGCTGGGGTTGCTCCCACACGTTAACCCCCTGCTTCCACCGAGCCAGACGCCGGGGCACAGCTGCAACCTTTTTCCTTACGGAGGCGCCGCGCCAGAAAGCAGGGACGTGAAGCTGGTAGTTTCTGACGGCGGGAGGATATACCGTGGGGTTGGAGGTATGGAGGGAGAGAGGATCACAGTGCCACACGCCGAGCGTAGCCATGCCATGGCTTCTTGCGCAGCTTCGCGGAGAGGGGATGCTGTTCCCCTTGCAGGGCCAGGCTCCAAAGCGATTTTCTTCAAAGTGTTTTTTAAATAAGAGCTCTACTCAGAGCAATGCCACTTAAGAAAGAAAACCTCTCCTTCCTTTTTCTTCTACAGGCATCGTTTTGCAATCTGATTTATTTCGGTTTTTTAATTGATGCTTGCAATGACAATTCACACAATAATGCCTTAAACACTGGTAAAAAGCCGGTGCTAAAGGCATTCTGTGGAGTAAGAAATTGAAGTCTCGGTGGTAGAGAGGCAGCGTTCAGCCTCTCAGGGCAAGACCTCCTGCTGGCACTTGCTGGAGGTGCTTTCGCAGTGCAGAGCTGTTGAGAAAAGGGGCCTGCAGGCTGAGTGACCCCCAGAAAGATGTTTTCACAAGGTGCTTCAATTCATGGAGAGGAGCAGATATGTGGAGATTCCTTGTTTCTCAAAGAAAGGTTAATATGTGGTTTTGAAAGTGTTTTTGATGACTATCCCTACTGGGATAAAGTGGGACTGTCCCTGTGGACTTTACTGGGTGGCTCTGTTTCTTTGATGTTTCTTTTTGTTTAGCATTGCTTGTTGGTTCATGACACCAGCTCTCCTCTGCGTTTCTGTGTCCCTGGCTTCTTATAGGGCTGCATAAGTTCATTTTATTTCAGGCCTAAGCAATTTGGGAGGCTGAAAATTTAGACAAGAGGATGGGAAAGCTGTGACTGCCCGTTCTCTGTGCTCTGCTCTCTGGCCTGACTTCGCATCTATCTGTCTTCATGAAGGAAGAGGCCCTGGCAGCTCCCAGACGAGGTGGGATGTTGTAGCCTGTTTTGCTAGTCCCAGTGTATATTGGAGGGAAAACAAAATATGTTGACCAGCCCAGCTTGGCAGCACAACCAGAATGTTGCAACGAGATGATTAAGAAGTCTAATTGATTGATTTTAGTGTGAGAATTGAGACTTGGCTCCTTTATGTTTGACTTCCCAAAACTGTTTAGACACAGGTTCGACGCTGCCAAAATACCTCCTCTGTACCATAAAGCCACGTCTAGCATTGATAAAACATTCTCCTGGGTGAAGATCCTGCCCGTTATCTATTCATTCATGGGCCAAATGTAGCCATGCTGTAGCTGCTGAAAGGGTCAGGAGGATCTTCTGTGGCTTTGGCTAATTGGCGACAGTTGATCAGCGCTCAGGCTGAGTGAAAACACACGTAGACGTGGGAGGAATTTTGGGAATGGTCCTCATAATTTTAGTTGAAAATAGGAAATAATTGCTTCTGAGACCCAAAAAGGATTTGGGGCATTTCAGAAACTAGGAAATGGCCCTCAGTCTGCACAGCCCAGTCTGACATAAAACAAGATGCACTGACAGCCAGTAAAAGTACTGAGAAAAGGAGGAAGCTACTGTGATAAGCAGGTACCTTAGCTCAATTATTATTCAGTTTGAGCCAGTACCTGCAAAAACTTATCCCATTAGAGGAATTAGCTTTTCTGAAATTCCTTTTATCTTTTGGTCCTCCAAGGGAACAGCAGGAACACGCATCTAAGTCATGAAATTTGGTGTAGATTTCCTAATCTAAGTATGCTGACCCCGCATGCCTGTGTAGCTTCATCTAAGGTATCTATTGGTGACATCTCTACAAATTCCCTTCACTTCCCTATCCCTTTCCCATCCCCCAGCAATCCCACCCTCTGAGAGCTCAGCTCTTCTGAGGCCCCAGGTCCTGCAGCAGAGGTACCAGAGCAGCAGTGTTGGATGCTGTGGAGAAGTGCAGATGCCCATTACAAAATATTTTCAGTGGTATGCTCAAGTGAAAAAAAAAAAGGAGTTTCTGGAGATGTCAAAAAATGTGGACACTTGAAACTGGTCTGACTGAGCTGAGTTTACAGGGAATCCCAGCACAGCCATAAAATGCCTCCAGCCAGAGCCATCTGCTGCTGCTTCTCCAGCTGCATCCATTTAATGAGAGGTAGCATCTCTGCCCTCTTTTTGCAACCTAATAAGACAGCAGGACACAGCCAGGCTGGGAGAGGGTTTGTGAACCCTCAGCCCCAGCAGCTGTGAGTGAATAGGGGGCAACAAGGGGGAGTTTCATGCGGCTGAAGGCTGGGGCACAGCCTGTGGTGCAGGAACAATGAAACACAGAGCTGCTGGAGCTGAGATCCTCCTCGACTTGCAGCTGTGAGGGCCAAGTCCACACTGTCACCACAAACACGCCGTGCTTCAGCCTGGATCCTGGCCTGGGTTACTAAGGGCTGAACTTCAGGTTTTTCTGCTGGTGAGGGTGAGGAAAACACCATCCTCCAGTGTGGGGAGTAGTGCCGGGGAGATTTCTGTAGAAGCGGACTGCCGGAGCGAGGAAAGGTCAGATGGAGACAGGTCCATCATTCCAAAGACTCACACAGGGCAGACGTAGAGGCCTCCAAAGGCAAAAGCTAGGAAGTTGGAGGTTTGCAGCAGTATCTCTAATAAGAGAGGAAACGCTGCTCTGCAAGGAGAAAGCAGTCACTGCTTTGGTGGTTGTACCTGCTCCTTAGTAGGGAAGATGGACTAGATTGATGCCCAAACACAGAGTGAGGACCCAACGTCATTGGGGCGGAAGGAAGCACCACACGCCTTAACCTCTGTGCAATTTGTGGCTGTTACACCAGAGAGGAAGCAAAGGGTGGGAGCCCCTCCACTGCTTTCCCAGGGGTTACTGGCTCTGCCGGTGGTGACGGAAGGGGGAAGGAGGAGTGCTGTGGCTGTACACGCAGGCTGCCACGCCAGGAGAATCAGGTGGACCAGGTTGCCTTTCAGCAACGAGCGATGTCACCCAAAGCACGGAGCATGATGGTCATGGAGGGCTGTAATCATCTGCACGTCTGCGGGGAAAGGATGAGTGGGATGCAGAGTGGCAAGAAATTCCAGCGCTTGTTGCCATAATGAGTTTCATACATATAGGTGTATAGTCCTACCTGTATGAATGAGGTGGAAAATGATTTTTTCCCCACCTTCTTTATATATAAAAAAAGTAATCAAAAAAGACATTCTAGGTTTGAGTCTAACCAGTAGAACAAACCAGGCTGACTCTGAAGATTAAAAGGTAATGTATCCCTGTTCAGGAATACAAAGTGGGAGAAGAACAAATTAAAGACAAAAGTCGAGTAAAATCAGAATTAGCAGGTAATTTTAGGGAAGAAGCCTAAAGGGAAAAGGAGTTAAGCAGAACCAGTAATTCCTTTAAATAATAATCATAAAAAAGTGCTAAGAATACCAAAAGAAGTGGTTCCAACATGGATGAACAAAAGAAAAAGCAGTAAGAGTGGATGCTGGCTACAATGTGATCTCTTCTTTCACAAGGTCGGAGTGTACAGAAAGTGAAATATAGGTTTCTGGGAAAACATGGGATGAAACTCACCAGTGAAAAGAACAGATGTGCGCATTCAGTCGGGAGAGGCCATGGCAGGAACACGGCTGGGGAGCAGCCTGCAGACAGTGCATTGCAGGCTGGCTGAGAGTCCATCCTGCGTATCACGAGCTGAATGTGGTCACCGGTGGTGTATCTGTCAAACGTGGCCTGCTTAGTGATGCCCATCTTCCCAAACTCCTTCTCTAGCCAGAGGAGAATCCTCCTACAAAGACATTTGAGCTGCTGTAGCGAGATAACTATTCGGGATCTTCCTCTGGAGTGGCCTCTGTGTTTGCAGCAGAGAGATTAGCTTCTTCGTCTGGAGAGCTTCTCAGGATACGTGTCAGTGTGCTGCTGTTGGAGAAAAGCAGTGAATTCAGAGGTATAAACCGCGTTCCAGTCTGCAAGATACACAAAATCAGGTAAGGAAGGCCTGAGGTGTAGCGTGATGCCTGTATTTGTAGGATGCAGTTTGGAAAGAGTCTGGAGGACAATGGTCTCCGAATGTGACCAGCCAGAGAGGCCTAAAAAACCAGGGGAAGCCTAAGTGGGAAAGAGGGGAACATGCAATATGCACATCTCCAAAGATATAGAGGGCTGTTGCGAGAAAGAAAATGTGTTCTGTGTCCTTGGCAGGTAGTACAACGAATAAGTGGCTTAGTCTACACCAAGGAAGACTCAGGTTGCTGTTTATAATGAGATACAGTAAGTTAAGAGCTGGGAAGAGCTGCCCCAGCTATGTTGGTTTTTTTGGTTTGTGGGTTTGTTGGTTTTTTTTTTAATTAACCATTACTTTTATTTTTCCTTGGTTCTGAAGTGATAATGTATGCCGGGATACTTTATTGCTGCCTGCAGCTCTTTCCTTGTCATTTCTGGATGATTAAAAATGAACTTCCAACATCCGTAGAACTTGATGGCTTCAGTTTTGGATGCCAAGCAAGTCTTGCACGTTATTTAATGTACTGGAGCAGGAATCCAGCGTTGGGCAGGGCAGCACTTTGTACAACTGAATGCTTTCTGAAGCTGAACCGAGAAATATGGTTAATTTCTGTTCCGTTCCTTGGCTCTTAAGGGGTCAAACAAGATGGTATCTGATGATTTCCACAGGAATATGGCTAGTATTTGCTAACGCTCTTCTGTGAAGGGCACTGTTCAAGGGAAAGCCGGGAGAAGAGAAGGTCTTTTTATTGGGATCTACTGGACTCCTGCAGTACAGCACTGTCCACAGTGTACTGCCTTCTGCTGAGAAAAAACAATCACCTGAAGTAAGTGTGATTTTTTCCAGCAGGGATACTTTCACGAGTGTTACTGCCGGGTGTGCAAATTCACTCTGGCTGTAGGTGCCTCATGGCTTTTACCGACAACTTGCTCTGCTTCCCACGTCTGCCACGTTCAGACCTGGTTTGTAACCATCGCTCTTTGGTAACGCATAAGAGCGTTTCCCTGGCAAATGGGGGCTTAGTGCCACTAAATCCCCCTGAAGAATCCCAGTCTTAATTGTTAAGGTTGGAAGAGACGAGAAGCTCATGAACCAGTTATTGTGTTTTCTGAATCAGCTGTTGGGTTGTTCTTGGTAATGGTCCAGGGAAGTTTAATATTGTGATAAGAGCTGGGGGGGATGGTGACAGAATTACGTGTTTCACAATTTATAGAGAATCAATTGCCATTTATTTCACTTCCTTCAGAGTCGGCAGATGCGTTTCTATTCAGGATTGTCACCCGCACCACAGATGAGAAGGCACAGGTCTTTTAATCAAATTATCACGAGGATTAATAATTTTGGCTGCTTTTTATACTAGGCTTTGGGGATCTTCTGGAAAAAAACATGCTTTATAAGGAGAGAGTATCTCCTGACATATTATCTGCCAATCCCTGCTGGTTGCTGGTGGGAAGTCATTGCATACCACTGCATTTTTAAGCAATCTGTGCTGAGAGAGTCTAAGGCAGCTGTGTAGTTTTAAGGATTAAGGTAGGACCCTGGCACAGTTTCCATTTCCAGATTTCTGACAACCCCTCCTTTCAACACAAATGTAGTAAATCTCTGACACAGACGAAGTGTGGAGGACTGCTCCAGATGTGCCAGCAGAGAGGGAAGGAGCATGCTTTCTGAAAAAGCCACATCATTTGTGCTTTCCCAATTACGTCATTGAAATCAGAAAGAAAAAACCTCAACCAGCTATGGTGACATATTCCTTATCCAAACTTTCATCCAGGATGGTCAGGGATGGAGTAGGTCACGGGGAGACTTGTTTTCTGGGCACAGTGAAAAATCCTGAGCTTGGCATGCTGGAAATAATGATCTGTTTTTGAAGCAAGGTATCACGTTTTGGGAACGAAAGCGTGAGTGCTTGTTGCGGAGTTGCCAAGAAGGATGCAGAGGGCCCCTTTCCGCGGAGACAGATCCTGAGAGCACTCTTGCACAGGGGATGTCCCTGAAGGCTCCTGCCAAACATCTGCTCCTGGGACTTCAGGTGCACGTCTTTGTGCTCTCTCTGCACCTACCCCTCGCCCCCAGTTCCCCCCAGCATCCCCGCAGTGCCAGCTGGGCTCATCACCTTCTCAAGTTAGTAGAGGGGACCGCAAGGACAATTTTTCACATGTGGATGTTTGGCGGTGCCAGTGCCTGTCAGTCGGCATGTCCTTAGCCTTCATTACTGCATCCCTTTTTCCTGGCACGTCTCACCTCGTTCCTTCAGCTTTTCTCACTGCGGCGCGGGCGCTCAGATCTGCTCGCTGCTTTCCACTCCAGTGGCTCATCTCTTGTCCTTCCTCCCTTCTAGATCTTCAGGCCCCTCTCCATTTTGGCTTGTAGTCACTCTGCTTTGCCTCATTCAACCGCTCAATACATCTTCGCATTGCTACTTGCTAACTTCATAAGTAAATACTGGGAAAAAATAGTGTGAGCAAGAGGAGATACAAAAGAGAGATTTTTGGAGAGAGGCCTGAAGATCAGGTCAGTAGGGATGATCCTGAACTCTTTCAGTGCTGACCACCTGTGAAGAGCAGAGATTTGCCTGGGAGCTCAGCACAGGGAAGGGGGTGGGTAGTTCAATCACTGCAATGTGCCCTGCAGTGGAAAACAGCTCAAAGCCAGGAAAACTGGTGGCTTCATGTAGCACCTAGGACTCCGAGCAGCCAGCACTGTCTGGGTGGGCTCTAAACCCTGCAATAAGCAGGAGCCCTAATGACACTTGAGGTCAACTTTTAGTCTGTGAGCTGTCCTCTTTCCTGGGTAGCTGCTTGGCAGCACCTCTGGCACAAAGTCTTCACAAAGTCCAGGCTGGAGCTCAGGAGAGAGGAAAAAGGATGTCTTGGCTTTGCAGCAAAAGCATCCAGGAGAGATCAGTGCGATCATTCACAGGACACACTGCGTGCTGGAGTCCTTGAGAGAGCTTTCCTACCATAAGTGATGATTCTGGTGCAAATATCTGTTTTTATTCTTGGCTCCTTGCCATTTGCCACTGCTGCAATATTTAAAGCACTTTCCCCAGCCCCTCTGCTGAGGGTGGGGAGAAAAACCCAGCCTCACCCCAAGCTGGCAGTGGGCGAAGAGCAGCCCTGGAGCCATGTGAAGCCCTGGAGCCCTGCTGCTGCCCAGAGTGCCTGTTCTGGGTGGTGGGTCTGGCAGCCCTCCTGTGGCAGGGAAGCCGCCTGAAAAGGTGTCACATGCAGCTTTACATGACAGAGCTTCACCAGCTGGCACAAGAGTCCCAGTGCACATTTTCGATGTATTTCTCTGGAGGCAGAGAGCGAAGGGGTAGGGTGAAGGTACAAAGGTAGCAACTTCTCTAGAAGGCCAAGGGAGGAGTAGTTGGACAGTACATCACTGAACACAGGGGATGAAATGTAGAAGGGTCTGCTAACTGCCTGGGAGCAGCAGGAGAAGGAGGAAGGCTCACCTGGCTGGATGCCCAGCGTCCCACCCACAACACCTGAGCATGAACGGGTCCAGCAGAGGGCCACGAAGATGATCAGAGAGATGGAGCACCTCTTCTATGAGGACAGGCTGAGAGATCTGGGGTTGTTCAGTCTGGAGAAGAGAAGGCTCTGAGGACACCTTATAGTGGCCTCTCAATACGTGAAGGGAGCTACAGGAGAGCCAGAGAGGGACTTTGTCAGGAAGTGTAGTGACAGGACAAGGGGTAATGGTTTTAAACTAGAAGAGGGGAGATTTAGATTAGATACCAGAAAGAAATTCTTTACAGTTAGGGTGATGAGACACTGGAACGGGTTGCCCAGGAAGGTCGTGGCTGCCCCATCCCTGGAGGGGTTCAAGGCCAGGCTGGATGGGGCTTTGGGCAACCTGCTCTAGTGGGAGGTGTCCCTGCCCATGGCAGGGGGGGTGGGACTAGATGATCTTTAAGGTCCCCTCCAACCCAAACCATTCTATGATCCTATGATTCTGTGATCTTCAGCTGGTGCTGGCACTGGTCTCATCTTCATGTGTGACCTTCCCATCTCTTTCTCCCCTATTTCTGCTCTCCTTCACTCTCCTGCTGAGCTCTCGTTTTAGTTTAATGGTACAAAAATCTCATCTAGGGCCTGCAAGGTGACCCTGGGCATCTGAGTGCCACCTCTGCCACAGCAATGGGGACAGGCAGAGCCGCCAGGCAGACAGGCTGAGCTATGCTGTGCCAGGCTCCTGGGGGCTGAATCGAGTGGCACCTCCCGCTACAGGAAACAGAAGTGTTTCAGTTGGCGCTTTCATCATGAATTAACCGATGTTGTTTTGACCTGAGGGTTTCAGGAAAGGCAAAGAGATTGAGTCAAATGAAAATGTGCTGGTTGGAGGTAGCACAGGGGGCAGAGACCTCCTCTGCCACCCCTGCTCTGAAAACAGCAGCTCACAGGGTCCATCTTCCCTGGGCACAGAGCTTGAGTCCGGCTTTATTTATGGAAATGCAATTCAGATGAATATAACCTGTATTTATTTAGGAATGCAAGCATCTAGACCTAACAGCAGGGATCCAAACTATGCAGATTATTGTGTCTGACTCTTGTCACACTACGAGCCAGTCGCTAAGTGTTCAGCAGCTGTTTCTCTTAATTTGGCTTCTAATACCAGCCCTTCTGTTACTCCCATGGTTAGAATAAGACGAGTTTAAAATCCGCACTTGGGAGGGAAAAAGACATTCTTCTGTGCGTTATCAGTCTTCCTGCCAGGCTCTCCCAGCAGAGCTAAAGAGACACAGTATCAGGCTGAATGTGTCTTTAAAGTGATGGATACAGTTTTGTTTCATTAGGACTCCAATAATGAAGACAAAAATGAGAATTTGACTCTGATTGAATTGATTAAAAAAGGTGGTGGTCACAGATGTGCCACTTGGAGCACATGGTCCTGTCTGGAGCATGGGGTGTGCAGCAGACAGGGCAGCAGCAGGCACGGGCAGCACAGTGCTGCTATCGATATCAAAGGCAATGAAGAAAAGACAAAGCAGTTGACCAGCATGTTCTCAGTCTATGGCAGACTGGTGTACGTCCTGAAGGCCATAATTCAGCCTCTTCACTGCTTTTTGTAGGTAGGAGCCTCATCCTCACAGCCCAGCTCACTTTGGCTCTCAGACTGCCACAGAGCTGCTTTCACTACCTACTTGTTATAAATTTGTTGTGTCTGTGAACAAAATGGAGGAATAAAAAGTGAAGGAAAACTCTTCCCTCCCTATATGGGTGACGGTAGTGAACACAAGGAAGTGGAAGAGCATCCGTGTTGGATGTATGGCAGAGGAAGGCGATGGCAGCCCGGAGAAGGCAAGCACCAGTCGTGTTCTGCAGCGGAGAGATGTGACGCCGGAGGCTGCGGGCAAGGCTGGATGGTGGCTGCCCGGCAGCGCTGGCTGTGGGCTCTGGGCACCACTCGCCTGCTCCCCACCTCCACCCCCTTTATGTTCCACTACTGCCTCACCAGCCTTTACCAGCGGGGAGGACCTCGGTTTAATGTCCTGCCCTGCTATGTAATACTTTGCATTATAAAGGATGCCCTGAGAATAATCAGGACTGCTGTCTTACCCTGTGGCTTAATTTTTAGTCCTGTGTAACTCTAATGTCCTGTGATCTTCCCTTTAGTGGTTATGAAAGCATAGGGGCCACATTTCTTCTCCCTTCCAGCATTACCAGCTGTCTCCACTCATCCCCCCTGCCCTCTTGCTGCCTCTCAGCCCTGTACTGTGAGGAATTTCAGTTTCTGTTCCACTCGGTATCACTTTTGGCCAACACTCCGCTTCCCTCTACCCATCCTTTCCTCTGCCCGATCTGCCTTTGATCTTGCAGTGCCCCTATACATGAACCCCTGTGGCATCTCAAGATGTTGCTGGCTGTATGTCCTTCTCTGAAAATCATCCACTGAGATACACACTGAGATTATCCTCTCCATTGGAGGGTGACAGGAACCAAACCATAGAACCCAAACAGAACAGCACCCAAACCTCTTCCGTGGATGCTCCATGCCAGGCTGTGGATGGCAGGGATGGGTGATTCCTTCTGTAGCTCCTGCCACAAGGGTGGGAGCGCCTCAGGGAAGGCTGGAAAAAAGCTGAGGATATGACCATCTTCACCCTCCCTGGTTGGGTCTTCAGGTGCTGCCCTGCCCAGCACCTGGGGTATTCAGTGCTTCCACCCTACCACATATCTGTCAAAGCTTGCTGTGGCTCCTTTTGCCCTGTAATTTTCCCCTTTTACAATTTTCCTGACCCCCAGTTATCAGAATTACAAGCGGCCTCTGATGTTGTTACTGATCCTGCCCTAGAAGCCTCCACAGTCTCCCTTCATGCCCCCCCCTGCCAGCCCAGAGCACACTTCCACACGCTGCTAAAATTTAAGCTAGTCCACAGCCTTTACTGACCCACAGCTCCTCCCGTCCCTTCTGCTTTTCATGGTGAAGTAAGAATTAGGGTTTTATTCTTATTGCACGTCTGTGCTTAGAAGTCCCGCTGACTCGTTTTTCAAACAGCAGCTTTCTGGGCCTGAATTATTAAGGTCTTGTTAAGATACATATCCATCTTCTCGGAGCTGCTGGTCCTCGCCCTGAGATTTAGCTCTGCCTTTACCCTTTTCTATTGCATTTGCCAGTGCCTGTCGGAACCGGAGCTTGGCATAACCTGGCAGAGTGCTGCCTGCTTAAGTAGCCCAGGCTCCAGTCTATTATAATGCGTATAGGCTTTCCTGACTTGCATTGACTGCCTCCATCTCTGGCGTTTGGCTCTGAAATATGTGGCTCAGAAAATAGAGGTTGAGCAATAAATATTGACTAATACTGAGTAAGATATCGCTGGAGAGTTATCTTTATCCGCATCAAAAGCTTTTAGAGCTGCCGTCGTGGAGGGGCTGCTGACAACGGTGATTTGCAAGAGCAGAGAAGAACCTCGTGTAGCCCCCAGCCCCTGCAGAGCATCCCGGGTTTTGACTGGCTTCAAATCCTTCAAGGAACTGACATCTGTGATCAGACCTCGTCTGTCTTGCTTGTGCAAATATGAGCCTGAGATGCTTCTTTAGAAAGGCAACAGGCTCTGTTTTACAAAACAGGCTCTGGTTTGACTGGCCTACGTGACTGTTTCACTAGATGTCCTGTACCCAGACTATAGCTTTCTGTAATAAATGTTACGTGAACTGTATGTTCTCTCCTGCCACGGCGATATTCAATTTACAGGGTTTTTTGGCCGTGTCATGGCTCCAGTGCCGCCTCCCCTCTCCCGCGTGTGTGCTGTGCTGTGTCAGGACGTAACGAATGGCTTCTCGTGCTTTGGGATCTACAGCGAGTATGTAAAGAAATATTCCTAATATTTGCCATACCTTATCTCTAGACACCTGATAACTCACATCTGATAGGTGGTGCTTGACTTTTTAGGTACCGTTTGTGAGTTCTGACACCTAACACCTTGGCGGGGACGTTTCACCAGGCGACGGCTGAACCCTGGAGGTTTAACTCCTGCGGGGCTGGGGGTAGGAGCTGGTGTGAGCCCCCCTGCACCCCCGCCTGCTGCGCGGCCCCAGCGGCTCCGGCGATGGGGTGCCCTACGGCAGCTGCACCCTCCTCTCCCCAAAGCAGCCCCAGCGGTACCTCGCACCTTTCGGGGCCGGAGGAGAGGGCTCCGGCACCTCCCTGCGAGGGGTGGCTTTGCCAGCAGAGGGCAAGACGTGCCCGCCGTGAGCCCGGAGCCGCCGCCCGCAGCCGGGGCTGCTGCCGCCTTACCGGCTGCCTGGCTCCCGTGCCGCCGGTACGGCCCCGGCCGCGTTAATCTAAAGGAGGGTTCAGTAAGCCCCTCACGGTGCTGGTGTCTTACTGCACACACACACACACTCACACACACACACACACGCACCTCCCTCCGGCTGCTGAAGCTGCGAGGGGGATCTCTGTGTAGACGGACTCAAAGGTGAAATGCGGTTGTGTCTCCTTTCAAGACCCTGCCAAAAGCTGGCGTGAGCTCTGCTCCGACACCAGCAAACGTGCAGGACAGGTACAGCCTTAGGGACACAGAAACAGCTACACCGTGCCAGGCAGAGTCACAGGGGAAAGTCACAGGGAAGCAGCAGCTCCTCTCCAGCATCCCTCTCTCCCCTCCAGCATCCCTCTCTCCCCTCTCCAGCATCCCTCTCTCCCCTCCCCAGCATCCCTCTCTCCCCTCTCCAGCATCCTTCTCCCCTCTCCAGCATCCCTCTCCCCTCTCCAGCATCTGTCTCTCCCCTCCGGGTGAGCCTGCTCCCCCCAGCTCTCCTCGCCCACTGGGGAACGTGGAGGAGAGGGGCTGGGATGGCAGAAAGGGGGGTGTGCAGGGAGGGCTGAAGGTCAAGGGGCTGAGGCTGAATTTGTTGCCCTGCCACAGGACAGGGACAACATTTGTCCTTGGCCTAGTGATTTGGTGCTCAGTGTGTGACTTTCAGCGCACAGTGAGGATAAATACACTGAAGATGCTTCAGACACTGGGGTGTCCTAAGGAAAGGGAAAGAAGGACTCTGTGACTACGGAGTAGTAGCCTCTGTAGGGCTACAAAGATGATCAGGGGCCTGGAGCATCTCCCTTGCAGGGAGAGGCCGAGGGACTTGGGTCGTCTTAGTCTGGAGAAGAGAAGGCTGAGGGGGGATCTGATCAATGCTTATAAATACTTAAAGGGGGGGGGTCAGGAGGATGGGGCCAGTCTTTTTTTCTGTGGTGCCCAGGGACAGGACAAGAGGAAATGGGCACAAACTTGAATATCAGAAGTTCCACCTAAACATGAGGAGGAACTTGTTTACTTTGAGGGTGGCAGAGCAGGCTGCCCAGGGAGGTGGTGGAGTTGCCTCTGGAGACATTCAAACCCCGCCTGGACACGTTCCTACGGGACCTGCTCTTAGGTGAACCCGGGGGCTGGCCGAGATGATCTCCGGAGGTCCCTTCCATCCAACCCCATGTGGTTGATTCTGTGCTTCTGTGACCCCCAAGACGTATCTCCAGCGACTCTCCCACATGCATCAGCCCCAGGGCTGCTGAGCTATCAGCACAGGAGACAGCCGGGTCCCGGGAGCATCCCTGCTGCAGCAGGCGGTGCGGTGGGGGTGGCTGTAGCCCAGGAGGCTGGAGCCGGGAGGCGGCAAAGGGCAGGGCCGGTTGCGGGCCGCAGGCGGGGAGCCGGGCCCGGGCTGTCTCCTCCGTGTGTGTCTCACTTTGTATTGAATGATGTTAAGCAGAGCTGGAGCTGGCGCCTCGGCCTCATTACCTTCAATTACAATAATTGTTGCCTCTCTCCAGTGTTTTGCATCTCTCCCCCGGGGGGAATCTCTCTGCTGCTGCTTCTCCTCCAGCCTTGCTCCAGCTTCCCCCTATCGATTGGATCGCTCTGGCCCCGGTCCGAGCGGCGGTGCCTCCAGGAGGATAAATGCAAATCGTCCTATTGATTCGGAAGAGTAGGAGTGCAGCTCGTTTGGGGGAGGGAGGATTAGTTTTAAATGAAAAAAAAAAAGAAAAAAAAAAAA
>VXAK01025499.1:0-31447 GCA_013399435.1 Arenaria interpres
GAGCGGCCCTCGCCGCCCCCCTTGCCCTTGCCTGCCCCGCAGGACCCAGTTACCATGCGCTGAACGTAGCTGGGTCCCACTACCACACCCCGCCCGCTTCCACTTCTTAATTTAACTTTTTCTTGATTTCTTTTTGATAGCAGGTTACAGATGCACCGTCCCGGGAAGGTCACCTCTCGGAGCAGGAACCCGAGTCGCCCAAGGCAGAAAATGACAACGTCTTTCTCATCAGGGCACAAGGATTCCCCTTCTCCTGCACCGAGGAAGACGTGCTCACCTTTTTTGATAGTAGGTGCCTTAATTTTCCCGCGTAACTGTTCAGTGTGGTTTTATGGCACCCAGGAGTTAATGATTAGTTAGCAGGAAGAAAACGTAAAGATCGTCACTAGCCAGACGAAGATGAGGTTTTAATATTCATGCAAAATTATCCACAATTCACACACATAAAACAAACAATCAGCTCCCAAAATGTCGGACAATGACTAGAAACTCATCTTTGTGGCATTTTTTATTTAATTGAGCAAGTCTTTCCCTTCTTAGTTGGCGCCTCCCCAGTAAAGGCCGTCCAATTTGAAGTGTTTCCTTTAAAGACCATTATGGTTGGCTTCCCCCCCCCTCCCCCCTCAGCTCCCCTCTTTTAAACAAACAGGAGTGCTTTTTACTTATCAGTTTAAACTTCAGTGTTGCTTCCTGATCCTAATTAATAGGCTTGTGCATACCTTGGCAGGGCTGATTGCTCCGTACTGTAATACTCTGATGCATCCTTCCAGAGTAGGCTGGATGGTCTGAGTTTTTAAGTGGTTTAATAACCAGCCGAACTAAATTAAGTCAGTTTGAAGTCCTAGGGGAAAGGAACACAGAGCAGGCAGAGTATAGCTAGAGAGGATGAAAGACGAACATTTGGGTTTGATTTTAAGTAACTGAGAAGCAATTAAGTTTATCAACAATATGAGAATGTTTACTATCCAGTTACACAGCTGTGGAAGCCAATGGATGTCAAATCAGATTCTTTTGTGTGATGAGCTTTGGGTGTTAGGGTTTAGGGTAGAAATAGGAATTTCCTATCCTTTGTTTCCAAACTGTTTTGCGCTGCTGAGGCAGATGGCTCTGTGCAGAATAGTCGGCTTTCGTCTGCAAGCAAAAGACCTCCCCGCTGTTTGATGCAGTTGCGTATGTTTCTGTATCGTGTGTTCCTTGATTTCTAGGCTGTAGAATTCGCAATGGTGAGAACGGCATACACTTCCTCTTAAACAGGGATGGGAGACGCAGGGGGGATGCCTTGATCGAGCTAGAGTCCAAAGAGGATGTCCAGAGGGCCCTGGAAAAGCACCTGAGGTACATGGGCCCACGCTACGTGAAAGGTGGGTTTGAAACGTCAGGAAGTTACAATGGAAGGAAACTCAAGATCGAGTGAACAAGAACTGCTGGAATAATAAAGTGGGATGGTGTGGAGAACGCAGGACAAAGCAGCAAATTAGCCCCAAAGACACCATTAAGCCAAAACTTTCCAGGCTGGGCAGGAAAAGCAAAGCGAGGGGCACCATCGCAAGACCAGAGAGCGTGGGGTTGGGGGAAGAAACGTGAAATTTCACAGGGGGGAAAAAAAACTGTCTTAAAGAATGGCACCTTCTGAGTGCCGTGAGGGAAACCATGGTTTGTGCCTCTGTTCCTTGCAGTTTTTGAAGTACACGACAGCGATGTAGAGGGCTTGCTCCGAAATCTGCGGGATGAGTCACAAGCCATAAACGATGGAGTTGTACTACTCAGAGGCCTTCCCTTCAGCTCCACCGAGGATGATATCGCAGCTTTTTTCTCAGGTAACTCAGCCTATTCTGTGCTTTTTGGTTTGTTTCTCCAAGCTGATGCTCAGCTGGACTGTTGTTCCTCTGTGTGAGAAGAGGAAGAGCACACGCCTGAACACCTGAAACACTGCAAGGAGTTGCTGTTCCCCTGCAGCTGGAACTAACTAGAGTCTTCTGAACGTGCTTTTGGCTGCGAGGCTTTCTCGCACCTTTGACTTTCTGCAGGTCTAGCCTAGGATCAGTGCCTATAGCACTCTCACGGAGGTGGGGGAACGAAGGAGAGGAGGAACCTGCATCCTGTTATCTGCAAACTTAAACTTTGGCAAAGTTAAGAGGGGGAAAAAAATGCCTGCATGATAGTTAAAGTACAAGTGAACGCAGCATGGGTACTCACAGATGTGTAATCATGACAGTTAGATCGCATATACCACTGTTAAAACTGTTAACAGCATTTTTTTTAAATTATTATTATTACTAGCTTGTTAATGGTTGTGAAAGTGAACTGCAGCAGTTCTCAGCTGAACAACTATTGCACAGTGTGTGTCTCCACGCTCATGTCCCCCACTTGCAACCTGCATTGGTTAGTAAAGAAGCCTTTCTAGGTTTTGCAAAATAAATTGACATTTCCTTAGGTAACGTTTAAATTACAGACTAAACCAGTTCTTCCCCTAGATTTTTTCCACTCCAGGTAGACACGCACACAGAGTCCTGCAGCACCAAGACTCATAATAACCACCATCACGCCAGAAGCAAAGGCCACCAATAATACTTTTCAGTCGATAAAAGTATCTCAATATGTGTGAAGCATCTAGTAGCAGCGTTATCACAGCGAGACGAGGAGGGTAGTGGTGTGGAGCGAGTATTTCCATTATTTTTAGGAGCTTGGGGACACCCTTTGAGAAAGCAACAAGGCTCAAGGAGGTACACAAAAAGGCATTCCTGAAAAAAACAAGCATAAGAGCTCAGCCTAGTGTGCAGTCTGTGTCGGGTCAGAGAAGGCTGTTTGGTGGATGACAGGCTCCCCAAGAAGATACACAGAAGAAAAATCTAAGTACAGTCAATTTGAGCTGGGTTTTAAAGAGATGAAAGAAAATTACAGTAGTAAGACAATTTCAAGAACACTTGTGTTCTGGACTTCCTTCTTGTCTGCAACTTGGATTCACTTGTTTTCGTAGTTACTTAAAGCCTTAACTCAATTGATTATTGGCAATTAAACCTTCTGTGAAAACTAAACTTTAATCCTGTAATTTGGAATTAAAAAAAAAAAAAAGGTATGCAGGCCAGCACGAGCAGTTGTTCCAGAACTATTTAACTGCCTGATTATCTTGTCAAAAACCAGAAGAATAAGGACAAAGATGTCTCTCCGAGCTATGGCACAAGTCCCTGACAACGTAAATGCCTTTTTTCTTCCCAACCCTCCTATAGGTTTGAAAATCACTGACATAGTTTTCATTTACCGGGGAGAAAGAAGAACAGGAGAAGCTTTTGTGCAGTTTGCAGCTCCCGAAATGGCAGCTAAAGCCCTGTTACGACACCGGGAATATATGGGAAATAGGTAGGTGCTTCTCTGGGGTTCACAAGAGTAGAGGAACGTGGTCTGAAGCACGTTGTGTGACTTAGAGCTTGCTTCTAAAGTGGAACAGCCGATCTTAACCTGTCCCATGCTCGCATTATTAAGGAAGCCTCTGCCTTTATTACCCTTAAAACCTAGAACTCGGACTTCAAGTTCCAGTGGAAGTCACAGATAAACCTTTCTCTTTGTGGTGTCAGACTGTTACTTTGAGGATTAAAGTGTTTCCTTTTTAATACTCTGCGTAACCCAAGACGTTACACGAGCGCATGGGGATCCTGCGCCTCCTACAGACCGTTGTCCCTGCCAGATTTCCACCAGGTTCCCTCATGCTTTCCGTGATTTTGGCAGCCCTCGCCCTTCCCTTCAGCCCGGTACTGGCCACAACCAGCGTCTCCCCTCAGAGAGTACTTTGTGTGAAGCACAGGTTACTGCTCACCTCTGGCTTAAATCCAGTCCTGATTTTTCTTAAAACACCCACCGAGTTCTTGTACTGAATACCAAGCAGGAGAGAGACCTCCCCAACCTTACCTCTTCCACGCAGCACCTGCTTCCTTTCTTCTCTTCCCCTGTTTCCTGTTCCCAGGCTGCATTTCCTTGTGCTTGTCCCCCCACCCATATTAAAAGAAAACAGCTGCTCTGTAGGTGTGCCCAATAATTGAATTAACTGACACTCTTCCCCACCTCCACTAGAGATTCTTAATCTGCCATTAATTTTCTCTTCATCACGATGGAACAAGAGCTGATCAGATTCCCTACCTGAGCTCATATACCTCTGTCTGATCAGCCAAGGAACTGAGTTATGGGGTTCCGGGGCAGACAGGTAGAAATATAAGGCATCACAATGTTGTATTTTGACTAAACCCGCAAATAAGGGTTTGTTGGTTTGTATTTTTAATTTCTGTGGTGTAAACGGGATCTCGCCCGAGTCCCTTAATGTCGCATTACATATTGGTGTATTGCAGCCACGACTTTCACACTCCCCCTGTTATAGTTCATCCCATCAATTTCATAGCATTATCTTAAAATCTTCATAAAGTCTTCTGGCTCCACTGAAGTAATTAGTATGACCCTCTGCACCTTGTGTGTCAGTAATCTGTTTAGGGGTTGGGTCTGTTTTTAATTAGGGCTTTGTAGAGCTGGGAATAGTGCAGTTCGCAGAGATGCACTGAGGAGAAAACAGCCTCAGGGCTGCTCAGAAGGGGTGCGTGCTGCTGAAGGAACTAGAAAACGTTTTTCAGAGGAAATAAATCTGTATTTCTGTGACAGAACAGAATTTTGGCTTGTAAGTGATTGGTGTCTTCTGTGAGAACTGTGTATAAGGCTGTAAACTGGAGACTATGTCCCGGCCAGTCTGGTAACCGTCTCACAGTGTGTGGGTTTATGGAGGAGAGTGGCCGTCACTGCAAGTTGAAAAGGGCTTTCACAAACATAACTGTGCAATTTAAATGAGTTAATTCTTCAGGAGCGTTGCTTGCCGTCCCGTGGCTCTCACACCTGGCACGGGAGCAGAGCCGAGCTGGGAGAACATCCTGAAGTCCTGGTACTACCTCAAAACCTTGAGTTCTTTGCAGAGGTGCAAGGGGTGCCCTGTAATCTCTTCCTTTGAATTCTAGATATATAGAGGTGTACGTAAGTAGAAAGCATCAAATGCAGAGGCACGTGCCTTACGACAGGCAGATGGTGACCTCCTACAGAGTGAGAAGAGAACCTGAGTTCATTTCTGAGGAAAGGGGATGGAGCAACACAGGAGCCTCCGATGCTGAAAGAGAAAACAGTGAGTCCCTCCCTGGCCTCTCTCTTCTTCGAGGCCCCTTCCTTTTACTCTCATTGTTTGCCGTGAGCGTGACCCCCTGTGCCTACAGCTTTCATGGGAGGGAGGTGAGAATCACAAGCATTAATGATGGGGTTTTTTTCCACCCGTTCCACAGAACCGTGCAGGGAAGGAACAGAAAGCTCCAGGCCCGTTTCAGAATCCGGGAACGCCTCGTCACCACTGCACTTCGTCCACGTCAGGGGTTTTCCTACCCAAGCTAGTGCCCAAGACATTATAAACGTGAGTAACAGCAAAACTACGAGTGAAATTACCAATGGAAACCCTTGATTAATTGTTACAGATAAAGCAACTTCAGATTCTTAATTGATCTTTGTCTGTTCGAGGCCTCAGTGCTGCGTGGCTTCAGGATGAATGTGTTGGGAAACGGGAGCTCGCTGAGGGTTCTGGGCTCCCCGGGGAAGCGGGGACACAGCAGTGACACGCTCCCCTCCATAAATTCGAAAGGATTAAAGCTTGCTGGGCTGTCTGCCTGTCCTCACTTCCACCTCAGGATAGCCAGTTATCATCTTGGCTGGATTTCAGAGTAGCTGGCTGTACAAAAGTGAATTTCAGAATCTTTTTAGGAGCAATTTTAGTTTAGTTTATTAGTATAGAACATCACAGAGCGAATGTACCTGCGTGTGATGACTTTGATGCGTACAGAGCGCGCGTGCCCTGTGAGGATTTGGATTGCTGGCAAGAAGTAACTGTGCCAGGAGCTTACGGAGGGTGGGACGGGTGACTGGGGTGTCCCTCAGCTTCACCCAGGTGGAGAGGGGCAGTGCTGTGCTACTTGAGAGCTCAGGCTCTTCCCCCCCGCCTTCCCTGGGCTGGACAGGCTTTATGAGTAAAAACACTGAGTTTTTGGGTAACAGGGTGCGTTACTGCTCTTTTGCTTTTCTCTCACCGAAGCCTCTTTTTTTTCCCCCCCATGTTTTTTTTCAGTTTTTTGCGCCGCTGAAGCCCACGCGGATCATGGTCGAATACAACTCCCAGGGAGATGCCACGGGAGAAGCGGACGTGCATTTTGAGAGCCGAGAGGACGCGGTGGCTGCCATGGCTAAGGAGGGGTCACAGCTGCGTAAGTCAAGAGGAGTGTGTGTGCGGGGGGGGGACACACACCTTGCAACCCCAGGACTCGGCTCCTGGGGCTGTTTGGCACAGCTTGGGACCCTGTGCCAAAGGATCCTCTGAAGCCTGGATTTCCCGGTGATCCTATAACCTGGCGTCGGCTTTGAGGAAGAAAAGGAAACCGGAAAGAAATGCAGCACATCCAATCCGTGTCTCTTCTCTCACGTTGCTCCCCAGAGTGCGGTGCTGTCGAGTTATTCCTGAACGAACATCCCAAGGCGAAACAGGACTGCTAGTGACAGTGGCACGCTCTCGGGTTTGGTAAGTGCCTCCTTCTCCTCTCCTTCCTCTTCCATTTTTAGCAGCGCGTGGCTCCAGGCGCGCTGTTTGTGGTACCTCGGATTTCAGCTGGCTGAAACACCAGCGTTTGGAGCGGCCGGAGGGGCTCACCGCACCCTGGACGCTCTGCCCTGCGCATCCAGATCCCGTGGGATGGAAATCCCGTGGGGAAGGGGCAGCAGCTCCTTCCCACAGTCACAGCCCGCGCCGCCCCGACCCTGCCCACCTGGGCCCTGCTGGAGCGGGCAGGAGAGGGCTTTTTTCCTTTTCCTCCTCCCCTTAAAACTCCGCGAGGGTGATTAATTAAAGGTGCTGCTGGGGCCGTATCTCCTGGCACGGCCGAGGAATCGTGGCTAAACATTTTCCCTGGCTGTGGGTTTCCTGGTCTTTTGGCTGGGGAGGATGGTACTTACTGGTACACACAGTGGAGTTGGACAAAGTAACATTCATCGGGTATTTTTTTTTTAGTGGATTTTGGGTTTTTTTAACCCATCCCCTCTTTTCTAGCCAAGGGTCCTCAACCTGTTCCCAGTGCTAACGGGTTGTAACGTTTTCCACCATGTTAACAAGGCAGGGGGGGTTTCCTGTGCCTGGACTGGTTTTGGTGGGGTTTTTAGGTGGTTTTTTTGGGGGCGAGAGGGTGTGCATGTGTGTTTTTTTTTATTTTCACAGCAACCACGTCTCTCTGCTTGCCCTTTACGAGGGAATAACTGCGGGCTGCACCGGGTGTGAGCGTGAGGGAGGTGGCTGTAGCGCAGTGTGACAGTTCTTGCTGCTGTCACCCCATGGGGTCACACTACGGCCACCACAAGACAGTCCCGTGTCCCCCCCCCGCTGCAAAAGAAGCCCCCCAGCGTGAGGCAGAACGTTTGTACCAGGAGAGATGTTTCCTGTGACCTTTAGGGATGGCCCCGGCCACCTTGTAACCCTTCCCTGAGTTCCCGTCTGGAAGTGGGGGGCCATGGGCGCTGCTCCCCGCGTTCCTGGCCCCCCCAGCGCCATGGATTCCTGCTCTAGGCCTGGGATAAGCTTTTGGGGCAGATTCAATAGGAGAGGAACGCCCCAAACATTCTCTGTCCCCTGCGCTGGGACTTACTCCACTAATTCCCCATTGCAATTAACACCTCACACCCCACGTGTGTGCTGCAGCCCCCACCCCACCCCACCCCCCCAAAATGTCTCACCTGGCGTAGCTGCGTGTGTCATCTTATCTTTGTCTTTTGGGGAGATCCTTTAGCATTGCTGAATTCTGCTAGAGAGACAGCAATTTGGAACAAAAAGCAGCCAGCGGGGCATGTGACAAAAGGAACACAACAAGCTGCAACAAAGTAGTCATTTCTCTTTTTCCTCTTCCTTTCTTTTTTTAGGCCAAAGTGAACACATTCCCTGGGTACGAGCGTAAAGATCGGGTCCGAGTGTCACTGCTCAGTAACGAGGATAAACTGTATAAAATTTAGTTTAACGTTGTGTAAAAGCATGTAATAAATTGTGTTGACCTACTTCGGAAAGATTTGTCTGTCGCAAAGGCAGAAGCAGCTGCCCCGCGGGAACGGCAACCGCCGCAGGACGGAGCAGTTCTGGTCTCCGACTGCGGAACGGTGTTCAAAGTGTTAATAAACCGCCAATAATATTTGCGATTAACGACCCCAGAGCGCTTCAACATCCTCACACACGCCTCAGCGGGTGTGGGTCCCTCACCCCTCCTACCGCCTCTCTCAGTCTCCATCTCTGCCACCTGCTTTTGAAGTCCTTCCCTAGGCGGAGCCGAAGGGGAGCCTGGAAGGAGCACTCAGGAGGCAGGATACGGGTGAGCAAGTTTTTATTACGGCGTGGAACAAAATGAACAGCAGAAAAACCACCCTCTGCTCCCCGAACCCAAAGGGCCGGCTGTCGGGGCGGCATTACACCCGCTGTCTGCGGCATCACGGGGCGTAACGCCCCCTCCAGCAGCCCCTGCTTCCAGGCAGAGACATTCCCGGGGCCAGGAATGCCAGGAAAGAGGAGATGACGAGCCAAGGCCCGTGGCTGTGGTCGTGGTGGCCGCAGCAGTGGATTCTGAAGGGCTTTTCAGCCACCTCCTGCGAGATCCCGTGTTGCTGCTCGAGGGCCGTCCTGCTTTTCCCGGGAGCAAGTCCCAGCCTGCACCTGGAGCAAGCGGAGCGGCGGTCGCTCCCGCCGGGACGATGGCAAATAAACTGTCCCCTCCGGAGCTGCAAAATGCTGGAGGCACCAGCGTTAATAGCATTTACAGTAAGTGCCCGCTTTCCAGTTTAATCCTCCGGCGTGGAAATGGTTTGGGTCTCACCCTCTCCTCGGGGGAAGAGTCACGCCGGGTTTGGAGGCAGGAGTTTGGAAGCTGGTAAATGCGTACAGTTTGTACACAGAATTATTAACGCGGAATTCCCTGTCTCCCCTCCCCTCTGGTGTCCGCGCCCTGCAAAGCGGTGAGCCCACACCTCAATTCTAGGATTTTTATGTTTCAACAACTACTAAATCTACTTTACGGGGCAGCGGCGAGGACATCTATCTCTTAACAACCATGGTGGGGGGGGAAAAAAAGCAGAAAAAGGGAATCTCTGAAGCTGCCCCCCCTGTGAAGTGCTGTGGCTCCGAGGGGCACCAAGGGGAGGCTGAGAACTCGGGTGGCCCAACGCGCCGAGGCCTGGAGGGAAGCAGAGGAGAGAGAAACTCCTGGTACAAACTAGCACCAACCGCGGAAACGACCTCAGCTCTCACACGCCTTTCACCGCGGTTCCAGCCGGTCTAATCAACAGCAAATCCCCCCCCCGGGGGAGGAAATAAACCACTAACTCCTAACGAAATTGGTACAAACCCAAATTGCATTTGTCGCGCAGAAATAACACCAGTTTTTCTAAGGACTACAGAACATTCTGCGCTCTTGGAGACTGAAGTAGATTTCCAGTATAAACCAGTCCCCACACCACCGTGGCGCGCTCCGTGCTTCACGAGGAAGCCACCACCGCTTCTTGGGCGTAACGCAACGGTCCTTGAGGTGACGGCAGCAGAGAGCGAGTGATGCAGCGTGAAGCGCGGAACCTTTTTACGCTGTTTCAAATTAGACTTTCTCGTGGGTGAAAAGCGTTCCCGCTTCTTTTGGATCTACCAAAAAAAAAAAAAAAAACCAACCCAAGTAGCGAAACGCTGGGTTTATTACAGTGATTTTTTTGCCTGTGGCCGAGGGGGAGAGGTGGAGGGAAGTGGCCCCTAAATCTCTGTCGTCAGGAGGATTTGGTATCTCAGTGCTGGGGAATCCAATCCCTCCAGCTCCCACCCCGCCGCGGGAGGTGCAGTGACGCCCTTCGCTGTCACCGCCGCGGTGCGGCCACCGAGTCACAGTGAGGGTCTCCGAGGAAGGTCCCAGATGCTTCAAGGGCGCTTCCAGGTCAGTGCGGGTCCTCGGTTCTCCCCATCCTGCAGCCCCTACACACAAGGAGAACTTTGGAACTTTCACAGCTTGGTTTGAGTTTTCCAGACTGATTTGCGCAGCCATGGCCAGAGCCAAAGGAGTGAAGCTTGGAAGAGTTTCTTGGCCTCTTCCCTTGGCCTTCAGAGCCCCGGCAGCGACGCAGCGCGGATTGTCAAAGGCAACGGGAAAGGGACATGGGATTTCAAGTGGAGCCAGGCAGGAGGATTGAACGTCCCCCCGTCCTGCTTCCAGCGAGGCGTTGCTCAGCAGCAGCAGCAGTTTCACGTCACAGCTGTGAGGACGAGACCATTCCCGACCCACACCCGCAGAGCTCGTTTTGGGGCGAGGGCGCTCTGTCCCGGCTGCTCGGGGACACCTTGGGGACATTCCCAAAACCGCTCTCCCCAGCACAAGCTCAGCGCCGAGAGCCGGCAGGTTTTGGTACAGGGAAAGCTCGGACTGTCCACCAAACACCACGAAGCTGCTTCCCTCCGACCTCCAAAGGACACAGGAAAGTGGCTTCTCTTCACATTCCCCCCCCGGACAACTCCACAAACCACCACGATCGGCCACCACCATTTTTTTGGTCACCTCTCCCTGCACCGCGTCCCCTACAAGGGGCTGGCCGAGTACTGCTGGATGAGCTGCTTGTGGCAGGGGTCGCAGACGCGCTGCGGGTTAATGCTGGAGGGCAGGGGCAGCTCGTTCCCTGAACAGGCTTCGCAGAAGACACCACCACAGTTCTTGCAGACGTTCTGGAAGGCAGAGGGAGGACAGAGAAATTAAGGAGACGCTCAAGACGCAAGCGACACAAAAGGAACCGCTGTTTTCTCTCATTATTGTCTCCTCGACCCAAACGCTCCGCTGGGCGAGAGAAAGACGCTCCAAAACTCCCCTCTTGTCCCCTCCGAAGACCAGGAGTTTGCTCCTGTGCAATCAAACAATCAAACAAGCGTGTGTGGCCTTGCAAACCGCTCCTGCTCCTCAGCATCAGCGCAGGGAAGCGTCTGGATGGAGGCAGCGCTCCCACCAAACAGCCCTTTTTGGTAACCCTCTGGTTATCGTGAGGAAAGCAAGGGGGACTCAGCCATGGCCAAGAATAAAAACAGGAGAAGGCGGCAAGGTGGCCTAAGTGGAGAGATAACAAGTGTTAACACCTCCTGTTCTCGCTTCTGATTGACCCCAGGAAAAACACCACACTTGGGTAAAAAGGGAAGAAGCTGCTAAAGGGAAGGGAAAACAAAGCACTGAAGGCAGAGCAGAGCGAGGAACCCTCAGGCAACCGCCGTCTAACAAGTTAAAGGGTCAAGCGGACTTCAGAAAAGGGCTCATTTCTTGGTCCCAAGTCACCGGTGGGAAGTCTCTGCTGTTCGAAAATGGAAATGGGAGGACACGCACGTTGTCGAGGTGACAGAGGTGACAACACGAGCCTTGGGAGTTACCTTTTTTGCGCTCCGGCTGCTTTCTTCCCGGCAGAGCTGGCAGATCTCGGCGTTCCCAGGTCCCGACGGCTGTTCCTAAACCCCAAGGGAAAACCAAGACGTTCTGCTTTACACGGCACCCGACCCGCCTCTTGCGCGGGGAGGAAGGTCCCCACCTGGTGTTTTTCACCCCTCTCCCCCCGCACGGTGCAGCCACGGGGGACCACCGAGCATTTGCAGGATGGCCTACAGTCCCACCGGCTACACCGTGTTACAGCATCCCATTGACAGTTTAAGGGTGTAGCCCTGCTTTGCCAGACATCCCGGGGTGGGGAGCAGGGGGGGGAAGAAAGGATTTTGGTCAATTTGAGATACATGGAAATGGCAAAACAAGCCAATCAGCCAAAACACCCCCTTCCCTCCACCCTACAGAGCAACTGGCAAAGCCCTACCCCAGAGCACGGAGCTCAACCACCACCAAGGAGGTTAAACACCACCATTTCCAGAAACACTGTATTATATTATGTTTTCATTGTTCTTTTGAGACACGCCAGGAAAGGCAGAGGGCAAAGGAATAATAAAAAGGGTTAATATTTGTTTAAAAACCAACACGGTCGTGCTGAGGAGGCAAAAGGAGCTCACTCAGGCGCAGCATCGCCAACGGAAAGCCTTCCTACTGAGATAACAGCCCTTTTCCACTAGGGAACGGAGGCTGCTACGGACAAATCCTCACCAAGGCACAACCCGAAGGACAAAGAGGAGGGCATTTGGGCAGGGAAGATGCTGCAGCCACCCAGGAGCTCCCTCTGCACCCTCACCTTTCAGTATTTAAAACGCAAGAAAAAGCACCACCAACCTGCTCGTCCTGCGTGCCGCCCGGTGACCTGCAAGAGAAGAGCCTCGTCACTCGGCACTTCAGTCACTGTGGCATTTCAGAAAAAAACATCTGGACCATCAGGGAGTTCCCTCGACCTGTTGTGAAAATCCTACCCATGCACATTTGGGGGGTTGGTTGCTGCAAAAACCATGCTGCCAGGTCCACTCCGTGTTTGATCTCCAAGATACCTCAGCAGCCCGATGCTCCCGCTGCTTGAACACCCCAGGTGCAACAGCTGTTGCATCTAAGGCCTGGAAGGTTTCTAACACCCGGTAAAGCAGATTTGAATCGAGCTTACGCTATTTTTAAGACCAGAATTCTCTGATTAAGTTTATACGGGCGTTCAGCGCAGCGTGGCAGAGCTCTGCGTTCTGTCACCGACCGTCAGAGGACTCCAACCGGCCATTAACATCCTCGAGCAACGTCCTCCTCACAGAGAAAACATCTTTTCTCATCGAAAACTCACTTTCCGATTTGGTTTTCAAACACTAAACAAGTCCTACACCAAGAGTCTTCCTCTGTGACACCGAGTTTAGAAATGTGCTACCGGAACTACATTTTTATACAACCACCTCCTTGAAATATTATTTCAAGTTCTCTTTCTCCAACAGTTTCTCTTCTCGTCCAGAAGCCACCAGTTATTGGTTCTAAATGCCATTGACCCACCAACCTTCTCCTTTCCCTCACCAGCAGCGACACCTTCATTGAACACGAGTTCCAAAGGTCTCTGCAGCATTTGACTTGTTAAGTTCATTAAGTAAGACAAATTAGTAAACAACAGATTTATGCAGAAACAAATTCAAAGGTAAATGGGACGGGGAGGGAGCTTTTTGGCTCCAGAAACGCTGACGGCAAGCGGCAGCACCTCCTTCTTCCCTTTGAGGGCTACGAAAAAGCCGCAGAGAGACCTCAGCGAAAGGCATTAGGGCTGAAAAATGGTTCTTCGAAAGGGAAGTCGCGCTTTTCCAAACTTCCCATGGGCAAAGAAACCGGAGAAGGGGAAGCGGGACTTAGAAAAGGAGAAGGCAAAAATGAGATTTCTTTCCTTCCGCACCTGTGGGGCAGGACGCTGTTCGGGACGCTGTTCGGGACGCTGTTCGGGACGCTGTTCTCCTCTCTCGGCGGCTGCTTCACTTTAGCGTTTTCTTCCTGGATTTTGTGCTTCCCGTCCTGCCAAGAGGAAGCGTTCCCAGCTGAAGAGGCTTTTTAACGGCTGATGAGCGGGACAAATCCTCTCAGCCAGGAGAGGAGACAAATCCTCCCCGGCTCTCGCCTCGTCACCACAATCTCAGCCCAGCTCCTCAATTTCTGCAAACACAAACTTCTGCCGGATCGAGCACTTTTCGCCAAGTTTTGTGACCAAAACAAAAAAAATAATTCTGAAATTACTTTTTTCCAACCTTTGGCTTTCGAGACCGGTCTGCCCAGTTTGGGGGTTTCCGGTTTTCATTTTTACTGGCCCAAACCGCACCACTCCTTCTCCAGTTCCCTTCTCCTGAACTCTACCTGTTCTGCTACAGCAAACAGGGCTTTTCCACAGATGAATCCTGATGCCTGAATAACATCGTTGAAATTATGTGTGATATTGGTTAAAAAAAGCAGCCGGGTGGCTGAAGCAGCCCAGGGGAGCCCAGCGAAGGCACCTCTCCTGTGCGGCGGCAGAAACCACCTCTGGCACTTCACGCTCCTCGCACTGACGGGTTTCGTTCCCCAAAACAAGTGTTTCGCTGCCGATTCCCGGCAAAAGGACCTGTCGCGTTTTACAGGAAAAGCCACGGAGCAGATTTTCACTTCCAAAAGCAAATTTACTGCTAAAAAGGGAGTTTCACTGGGGAACTACCAAGTTTTACTCTCGAGATGACCGCTTTGCTTTAAAAAACAGTGAATTCCCTAACCCTCCGCACGGAGAGAACGCCGGCAGCCACTTGTGATACCAGCAAAAAATCATTTTGTCTCCCAAATTTTACTATTCACCTCTCCCAGGAGAATATCCCTTATTATGATGCAAGAAATAAAACCAAGTAAATTTGCTTTTCATAAGCTGTAAAGTTTACAGCGTCGTTCCTCTTGTATTACACTTGGTTTTATCGAACTGGTGAAGGAAAATCACAATTACTGTCAGGATTTTGTCAGGTTCCCAGCCCAGAAGAGGAAATCGGCGTTCTCCAGTGAAATGTTATATTTGCAATATTTTTATGAGGCTCAACTCAATAAACTGCCCATTTAGTGTGTGTGAAAAAGGTTCCATGTTGTCGTGGCGCATCAACAATCCGTATTTATTGCCTAATAAAGCTCAGGAAAAGCAAGTGAGCAAAATGACACCGCGTCTCCAGCGCAAGCCAAGAGGAACAACCCCCGAATTACCTGTCTCAGCCAATTCTTTGCGCCTTTTTTGTTGTCTTGGCCGCGTTGGTGACTCTGTGACCATCTGTCCCTCTCCCGCTTCAGCTCCAGTTCCAGGTGGCTCCTGGAATAGGGAGGTGGAATCTGAATAAGGGCTATTCCGTAACACTCCACAGGGAGAGAACATGAGCTATTTGACCCTCTCTTCACACCACAGCAACTCAACCCCAACTCGAGAGCTGAAAGCTGCCTCTGAATACAAAGTTGTCTCGCATAATATGTCAGGATGGAAACATCTAGAAGTGCTTCATCTAATTCTAGCACAATTTTGTGGGAAATAAATCTGTTGACATGCCTGCAAGTCCTTAAAAATCCTTAGTTATTCATCTCTTGCAGAACAGTTGATCAGTGCCCTGTTCAAAAAGATACTCTTCAGTACGTGGACTGCTCTGAAACCAAAGCCAACATCCCCGACCCCTTCCCAAAGGGGATGGATGGGCTGTTCCTCCTTGAGAGCTGGGAAATTCTTCTGACACCTCACCTGGAAGCGGGACTTGGTCCTTGTGGAGCAACCGAGGGCTCCTCTCCAACAGGAGAACCTGCTCTGCTACTGCCCTTGGTGTTCCGACACCTCACCTGGAAACAGGGCTTGGTCCTCCTGGAGCAACCAAGGTCTCGTCTCCAGCGGGAGAACCTGCTCTGCTACTGCCCTTGGTTGAGCAACAGCACAGGAACAGGTCAGGACGTGGGCTGGGATAGGAGAGGCCAGCCCAAAGGGCTGAAAATGGGACACATACGCCCTTTTATGGACCATAATCAACTCCAGCCCAACCTCTAATGAAGGTATGGCAGATGATGCTCTTTCAAGACCACTGAGCAGTCGGGCCACTGGTCCTGCCACCAAGGCTTTTGTGCCAGCCACACACGGTGCCTGCTGCGATGCATCGAGCCACACGGAACAAGGACATGGCTGAGTGCAGCAGACTGAAGTTCAGGAGGACAACTAAGGAGAGATGAACAAGCCCATCAGAGATCCCTGATGCAGCGCCACCCCAGATCTGTGGATCTCAGACCCTTTACTCTGGGGCACCAGAAAGCTCCACGCCTCCAGGAACTGCACCTCCTGCACCCAACAACCACTCAGCTCTCGGAGCACACGGACCAGCAGGGACTGAAGCACCAGAGACCCCTCCTCGTTTGCCAAAATCAATCAATAGCCGGAGGGAACCACCCCTGCTCCAAAAACAAAGCCTAGAAACCAAATATCTGCTGTGAAAGCAGTGGCAGGACTTGTACCATTTTCAGAATCCTCATTGCCATTAAAGCCAACGTGATCCGTTATTGCCCTCGTTAGCCTCTGGACCGCTCCAACGGTATTTTTAAATAGCTCTTTATGACTCCAGCCTCATTAATTACACAGCCTGACTGAAGCGAGTAAAGCTGCTGGAGACTTAGATCCAGAAATGACTCCTCGCCCGTGCTGACATTTAAAAAAAAAAAAACCAACCACCTCAGGGAATTTTTGTTTATAACGTGATTTAAAAAAGGCACAAACACAAAAAGTCCCATTTCCTCTTAAAGGAATACAGCTCCAGAACAGGAATACAGCTCCAGAAAAGCCCCCCCCCACCCACTGCAGCACCCAACAGCTCACTGCTTTAGAAACCCGGGAATAAAATCAAGTTGATAAAGCAGCGCAGCCTCCCAGGAAAGGAGGCTCCATCCTTCTCATACCCTCCTCCCGATTTAGCCCGAGCGAGGAAAGGATCAGGAAGAGTCCAACTGATGCAAAACCAGAGCGATCTGCAAATCTCATGGAGCTGCACCAAGTTCAACTGCCTGGGTGTGAGGAGCACACGCAGAGAAACACATTCCCCAGACCTTTTATACCCAAGAACAGAGAGAGCTCAGGTCCAGGACTTCCTATGAATTCCTAATAAAAGCTGGCTGGTGACAGGGCACCCTCTGTCACTTATTTTTTTAACAGAAGGAAACAAAACACCGTGCCAGGAGGGGAGGAGAGGACAAAACGAATAGCTGCATCCAGCAACGCTTCCGCACCATCCAGCCCGGTGACCTTGCACCACGCAGAAGCTGCGTCAGGGCTGCGGAGGGGGAGACGCTCTGCTATTTTCAGATAAGAGGATTTTCTCTGTTTTCCTGATAGCAGCAAACCGTTGACACCGCAGGGGGACAGCTCTCGCCAAGTTCTCTACGTTTGGTTTCCAACCTTTTGGTTGCCTCCCAGCAAAATTGAGACCAGTTTCAGCTGGAAAATGGAAATCAAAATCACGGTTGGCCAGACTGATGTCCCTCGCTCCAAACTCTTCAGTGTTTTAGCTTTAGATTCCAAATGATGCTATTACAGTGGAAAGTCTGAGCAACAACAGACTTTGGAGAGGTCTACGCTGCCACCAGACACCTGACTGCTCTTTGAAGCACATCCAGCCCCCTCTCACTCCAGGCTAACCCACAACGCAACCTCAGGATCTACCCAGCCTTCCAGACTGGTTTTCCAGCTCGTGGTGGCCTCCGTCCTGCATCCCTAGCTCTGCAGGTTTTCAAAAGAGAAGGTTATCGCCCAACAAATCCAACCGTGGTGCAGGAAGCCCCCACCGACACATCCCAACACTTCATCTCCACCCAGGAGATGTTCTGCAGCCTGCTCCTGATATCCCACCCCCACGGAAGATTTGTGCTTTTCCTGGCGGTTTCTCCCGACCACGCAGTTCGTTCCCCTTTTCTTCCGACCTGATTTTTCGAGTTGCAGCTTTAAAGACCCACACGTTAAAAAGATCTGCCACTTCACAAAGCACTTCACGCCCGCCTGGCGTCTCAAATGCCACTTGGCCCTCTCCCTCTCCACCTCCTACTGCTTTCTACTAGACACAGTCAACACGGCTCTAGATTAGAAATAGAAAAACAGAGAGGAAAAAAATAGATTAGAAAAGGATCTCTTCACCGCTGCCTGGAGAGCTCTTCCACTTCCAGCTGGAGGCTGTTGATTTTGTCCCCAAACTCCTGCTTGAAGAGACGGTTGTCCTGCTGGGCCAACTGCCGGTCCTTCTCCGCCTGCCGCAATCTGGATTTGAGCCACATGAACTTGTGATAAAAAACAAAAGCCATGGTGGGGAGGAAGACCGAGTTTAAGCAACAAATAAATAAAGTAAAATTAAAAAAAAACCAAAACAACCCAGTGAAAAGGCAAAGTCAAAAATAAAGGAATGGTAAAAACAATGGAAAGGAGGAAAATCTTTGAAAGAAAAGCAAGATGTAGGTGAACCAGGCAGAAGCTCTGATTTTCAACAGTTTTTATTCTATTACTACAGTTTACAGCCATTAGGATGAAAAACATAAAACATCACTTTTATCCAGATTCAAAGCAAACCTCAAGTACACAGAATTTCAAGTCCAATTGGATTTTAATGTACGTTACATTTCAGCTTTACACGTGTAACTGGAACTCGCGACGGAGGTTAGCGACTAGATCGAGAATCGGTGCCTTCTCCTGCTCCCTTCCGCGGAGCCCGACATCGCAAAGGGCCAGATTCCCAATTCTCTCTTATTTCAGCCTTACCGGGAGAGCAAAGAAAGCCAGCCCGACCCCTCTTCCTCCAGCACAAAGCCGGGGAGGGGCGGGGGAGTTAACTGCTCTAATTAGCTATTTGGATGCCTCGATGAAAGCTTCCGCCTTCCTACCATTATTTTATTTTTTCTGGTGGTTAAAATGAGTTTCTGGTAGAAGGTTATTGAAGGTTAAAGTTTATACTCTCGAGCATGAGACCTGGGCATCGCGTGGAGGTTTAAAAGGGGTCTCTGAGTCTGCCTGTGCGCGGGGGTCTGTGGGAGGAGCTCAGCGGGGGGCGCAGGAGGACCGGGTCGAGCCCCCCCAAGAGTTTGAAACTTGAAGGAATAAGTGAGACTCAACAGATGGTCCTTCCCCAGCCGCCCTTCGAGTCACGTTTGCCACCCGCTGCCCCAAGGAGCGCCAAGGGAGAACTGGCACCAAAGAATTTCTAGGGGCGTCTCGCCCCAGAGCAAAAAAATTCCACACAGAAACTCCCCCAGATGTCATCTTCTTGAAAGAAAAAAGGAATATAAATCTCTAGGAGCGCTCATAGCCCAGAGCCTGGGACAGGGCAGACCCTGAACTCGGGCGGCCACGGGGAAGAGGGTATTGGTTTATAATACTCCAAGCTACAGTCACTTAAAAGTTTTGCACTGGGGTGTTAAACTGGCAATTATTTTTTCCCTATTCGGAGCCGTTTCCAAGCTTTAGCTGTTCTTTCATCAGCAAATTCCATTTGTACCGAGCAACGGAAACTGGGAAGCAAAGGAAAGGAGCGGAACAGTTAAAGGCAACTCCCCCTTTTAAACCACGGACGGCTCGGAGGAGGAAGGCCCAAGCACCAAATGACTCCCCACCACTGCACGTCTTGGTCCTTTCGTATTTGTTTCTTTTTAGCACTAAAGATCAGATTATTTGTTGTAAAACGTATCTTCCCTTTCCAGGAAGAGGTGGGACCTACCGAAGCACCTCTCCTGGGCTTCCTTCGGAGGGGAAGACCCGCGAGGTGTGTCTAGGAGGGGGGGATGGCGGAGGTAGAAGGCGATGCAAAGGTAAGGAGGTTTCCACTGAACTCACCACTCTATCCTGTTACTCTAACACCTACCCACTAATTCTGGACACATGAAGTTTAAAGGAATAAGGATAAGTGGGAATTCCCCAGCCTCCCACCAAGGCGAATTAGGAGAGGGCTGGTCTTCGTGGCCACGAGCCACCGAGTCCTGGCTCTCGGGTGGCTCCAGGACCCCACGGAACAGAAATGAAAAGGGGGGAAGGGCTTGGGGAACGCACACAACTACTTTCAACAACTTCCAGGGACTGCATTAGTTTGTTTGTTTTTTTTCCCCCGAGTCTACTTCACAAAAAAAGGGCAACACAGAAAAACTAGTTGACTTTCCAGAGCTGGCCAATCTGCTACTGGCTCGGCCAAGGCACCGACTCTCCGGCCATGTCGGAGATCGGTGCTGCCGGAGGCGGTTTGCGTCACGGGGACGGCCAGAACCACGTCTCTGCCATTCCTTAACGCTTTTCTGGGGTCTTTACTGGCCAACTCATCGGTTCTTTAACACAGCTTAAATGGCAAAGTTAGGGATTTTCATACCCGACTCTAAATCTCCGAAGAAAAAAAAAAAACCTCACTGGTTTTAAAAATTCAGCAAATTCCAAATCAACTTTAGGTGACAATTAACATTTTAACAGTTGCTTTTAGCAATTCTCAAGTTCTCCCCTCATAAATGAGTTCTGATGTCAGAGCTGTGAGGCGACCTGACAGAAAAATGTCTAATGGTGCTTCTGGATCAGTTTGTTTGCTGCGCTATTTAAGGTTTTTGCCTGTTTCACCAAATCCTTTTCACTGTATTAAGGAAATCAGAAAGAGGATGATGGGAAAAAAAAAATAAAATATGGAAAAATAAGAACAGCAGGAGAAAAAGAGCAAAACAATTAGCTGAGGAGAGATCATAAAACATGTTAACATACAGATTTTCTACAAACAAAATGACCTTTTTCATAAAGAATCGTACAGAATAGAAAACCTAACCCAAGAGTGTTAATTTAGCGCATTGGCCGTGCTCTGGTTTTCTGGGAGCTCGCAGGACAGCCAAGGCAATTCCCAGAGACTCAACTCCTGAGCTATTTGGCCAAACCACCACAAAGCCTTGGCTTCCAGAACAAGGCTACAGGGGAAAAGGAGCGCTCCTCTGTCCCAAATCAACCCCTCTGCGATGCCCAAGGTCAATAACGTGAGCCAACGTGGCCATTAGGCTGGAACTTGGCCCAGCCCAGCCCTTCGGGCTGCCTTCAACTGCCAGGCTGCCCCTCATCTTCCTCCGTTTATACGCCAGGAGGTTCATCTCCCTCAGAAAGTACATGGCTGGTCATAAGGAGAATGCTTCAATTGGGGTTTTTTTTTTCAAAACAGTACCAGAGATGTTACTGGTGTTACCAGAGATGTTTGGGCTGAGGGGAGACCTTCTCGCTCTCTCCAACTCCCTGAAAGGAGGGTGTAGCCAGGGGGGGGTGTCGGTCTCTACTCCCACAGAACAGGCGATGGGACAAGAGGAAACGGCCTCAAGTTGCACCAGGGGAGGGTTAGAATGGATATTAGGAAATATTTTTCCACGGAAGGGGTTGTAAAGCCTTGGATCAGGCTGCCCAGGGCAGCGGTGGAGTCCCCATCCCTGGAGGGATTTAAAAGCCGGGCAGACGTGGTGCTGAGGGACATGGGTTAGTGCTGGGTTTGTCAGTGTTGGGTTGGTGGTTGGACTCGATGATCTGAAAGGTCCCTTCCAACCTCAGCAATTCTATGATTCCGTGTGGAATGTTTGTATTTCCATTTTTCCCAGTGCTGTCAGAGATAGCACTGGACTTGCAATGACTGGATAACACACAGCACAGCTGATGTGTATAAACGAAGCTGCTACATTAATTACTGCGTTAGTAGTATCTTACTTTCTAAGGGAAGCCCTCCTGAGCGTGCACAACACTTCTAACATCATCTCAAGGACTCTAGCTGTCGAGCAGCGGCTGAGCAGAGCGCCGGGGCTCTCGTCTCCCCCACCCAGGCTCAGCAGGACACCACCACGGGAACACACTCATGACTTTATAACAGCAAGAGTTTCATTCTTTACCTTTGTTCAAGCTGTTTGATGGTGGCAGCCATCTGATTTGTTTTCTCTTCCAAACGGCTGTTTAATTCACTCTTCTGTTTCACTCCCATGTCTGAACTCTGGAAAAAAGGAGCATCGTGGGGTTTTTGTAAGTGGAAGAGCAGACTGAGGGGGGATCTGTTCAACACCTATAAATGCTTCAAGGGTGGGTGTCAGGAGGATGGGGCCAGGCTTTTCTCAGTGGTGCCCAGTGACAGGACAAGAGGAATGGGCACAAACTAGAACATGGGAAGTTCCATCTCAACATGAGGAGGAACTTGTTTGCTGTGAGGGTGGCAGAGCCCTGGCAGAGGCTGCCCAGAGAGGTGGTGGAGTCTCCTTCTCTGGAGACATTCCAAACCCACCTGGACACGTTCCTGTGGGACCTGCTGTGGGTGACCCTGCTGTGGCAGGGGCTTGGAGGAGATGATCTCCAGAGGTCCCTTCCAACCCCACATCATTCTCTGATTCTGTGTGGCACATGAAGCCAAAGGGGCAGGAGCCAAGGAGGCAGGAGAAGGTGCTCAGAAAGCAAAGGCCAGGTCAATATCGCGAGGACAAAGACCCTGCCCTACAGGTGCAGGCTACGTCTGGACCCCACAAAAAGGCAGTACCAGAGTCAATGAAGGTTCCCATATGATACATATTAAAAATGTATCTGTTCGTATAATTCACCTGTTTTGCTCAGAATGGTTGGCTCAAGCAGAGCAGAGGCAACGCTTTCCTGTTCTGAAGTCTATTTTAGAGTTTCTTTCTGAGCTTTTTGCATTGCTCTTTGTCTTAAGAGTCTTTTGTCACCACACAGTAACATAACTAATTACACCACACACCTTCAAATACCACACTGTGCTGGAACAGAAGCTCCCGTGGCTCAGTTTTTATACCACAAAAACACAGAAGATGCTTTTCCCGGTCAAACACACCCATTTCCGGATCATCCTGAGTCTTTCCTCAGAGGAAAGGACATTTTTCTTTAACCCCCAGCACCTTCAATTGTTCATGTCTTACAGCTTCCTTGCAGCGAGACCAAAGAATGCTACACAACCCGAAACCCTTCCGCTCCCAGCCCCTTTTAAAGAGATGGGGGGAAAAAAAGAACAGGAGTTATTGCTTCTACCTGGAATTCACCGCATTTCATGTAATTATTCCCTACCTGCAGCTTGAAAGACAGTTCATGCTTTAGGGCCCTGAGATCATCCAGCTGCTGCCTGAGCGCCACCAGCGCGTCTTGCTTCTCGCAAACATCTTTCTCCAGCATCTTCATGGCCAGCTCCATCTCCTGTCGCATCCCGATCTGCACCTCCAGCTCCTTCTCCACGTCCTGGAACACCCGGATGGGCCGGCGTTACCAGCCAGCTTTCCTCACCCTCCCCGAGACAACCACAACCACGCTGCATCGCCGGATCTGACCCATCAAAGGTGATTAAAGACAACAAATCCCCATTTTCTGTCCAATATTAAAGCAACGTAAACAGCAGAAAGTACAATATAGGCCCACCTGTCTGATGGCGGGGGGAGAGCGGACCGGGGAAAAGCTGGCAGACTTTTTATTCCCTAAAAACATTTCATTTCCCTGGGCAAATGTTTTAAAAAGCGACTGCCCGACGTGGAGTTATTACAGCAAGAAGCCATTTGTGGTGAGCTCCGAGCTCAGACAGCCCTTACCAGCCGCAGCTGAGTCTCCTCCTTCAACTGTTTCCGCGCCTCGGTCAGTGCATGTCCATCAGCAGTTCTGTCTTTAGTGGCCTAAGGTAACGAAGACACTTAATTAACCTGTCAAAATATACTACTAATCCTCACATTTGCCCATTATTTGCTTTTCCCACCCCTTCGAAAACAAATTCTGCGACTATCGGAACTCAGAGCTCCATGCAGTGACCACAGCCCGTGAAACGGCTCCATCTCCCTGTTCCCCACTCCACTTCTACGGATACCAGCTAAACGCACAAACTCTGCATTTTCAGGACTTTCACAATATTCTAAGTATGGTTACAAAACCTCAGGAAAGGATCTTTAGAACTAAAAACTAGATTCTGCTGTAGTGACCAGCACTTTCAATAAATCATAGAATGCGTTGGGTCGGAAGGGACCATTGAAGGTCATCTAGTCCAACCAAATCAACCAAAAAAATGTAGATCCTGCCCCTTGATTTCCGAAAAGGGCAGCATTTCAGGCCAAAAAAGCAGAACTCCTACGTCCAAATGTTTGTGCCACCCCCTCAGTAAATCCTGCCTCCCAACAGCAAGGAAATAAAAGTCTCTTCCAAACAGCTGCTTCTCGGTGGGATTGGGGCTGGGTCTGCCCGAAGGTTGAGTGATGGCTCACACCCCCACACACCAACCTTCCGATTGGACTCCAGGATGTAAGAACTTTCTTCTTTAACCCGTTCCATCTCTTCCTGCAGCGTAATAATCCTGTTGTTTGCAACCGCAAGCTGCAAAAAAACCACCACAACAGTAACGTACCAAAACCACACTCCACCTTTTTTGTTTTCTCCTCTCTAGACACGTTTTCTGTACTCATTTTTAACACTCAAAGTGAGAAAAAAAAATAAAATATGTATTTGGTGTGCTAAAGGACAATTTGGCCTCTGCCACGGAGAAAGGCTCTCTGAGAAAGCATCGATTAGTGCCAGCGGGATGGATTTCCACTATCACCTAAAACAGAGAATTTCCAACCTATTTGGGCGCCTGTATTTCGCTAAAGTTACTGACTTCTCCAGGTCTCTGCCTGCCAGAGTCCGCGTAACATGTTAGTGCAGCTCAACAGACATCCTCACTCCATTCCCCTTCCCTTCCCAAAGGAGTTTGTCGAGTTTGAGCAGGTGGAATTCATTACCAGAGAAGAAACTCTCGCAGGGGTTTGCTAAAGCTTCAGCAGTTTGGATGCAGTGCTGGGGAGAGCACCTCAGGTGTAAGATGCTCAGGCATTTGGGGAGGAGGAGCAGGACCTCACCAAAGGAGGAAGATGTGGCTGGGAAGGGAGGAGGAGCAGCACATCCCACCCTGAGGAGACGGGACATCTGCCTCCGAGGAGTTCCCAGCGAAGACATCACCGCAGCCTCCCAGATTACTTCGAGTGAGCGGGCAAAGGCCAAAATAATTTTGGAAAACTCCTTCTGGCTTTGTACATCCTGACTCGCGTTAAGCCTCGCGCACGAGCAAAGCTCGGTGACGTTCCAGGAGGTCACAGTGTTACCAAGTGACAAACCCAAATAGAAATTGCCCCCATAAAAGCGCGAGTCTTTGGTACAGCTCAAGCCAAATACGCAAATTGACGTGACATGTGCCACAGTTCGTTAACTGCGCCCCGCAGACAGCCCAGCCTGGCACAGCGTCACCCAAAGCCCTGCTCTGAACCGCCTGCAGGATTCACCGAGGCACAAGCAAGTGGTAAAGAATTAAAAAAACCACTTCAATTCAACACTGCAATTAATATCCCGTCTAAATGGGCACAGCACTCTGCAGGGAATAAATCAAAAGCCACTTGTTACAGCAGCGCTGAGAAAGGCGGCCTCTACTGCAGACCACCTTTTTAAAATAAATATTTTAATTGCAAAAAACATTTCTTACTCCTTAACTGCAGGAGGGGATAAACTAATCTCCATCGCTAACGCTCCGCATCATTTGGAACACATCCGTTAGGGTAAACGCTCAATAACCAGACGCAGAGACCTCCCTTAATGAGGGGGAACAAGCAACAAGGAATTCCTATTTCATATTTGTACTGCAGGAGCACCAAGCCACCCCAGTCAAAACCATTCCGCTGAGCTAAGTGGCACACGGACAGTCTGTCAAACCGTTAGGGTGAGACCTACCATCGCCCATTTGTCAGGAAACTCACTCCGAAAGATTTTATTCCATTTATGGCGTTACTAATGAGCCAATTTTAAAACGCAGGTCACAGCTCTGATGCACGTACCACCCATTTCTCATGCTCAGACTGAATGACATGCTATCTCTAATGATAATTTTTTGCTTTATTTCTTGTAAACTGAAGAAACAAGTTCTCTCACTACCTCCACATCGTAGTAAACTTTTGCACCTGTCAAAACAAACAGACATTTAAAAACATGTCCTGTCTGGACATCTCATAACCTACATCAGCTGCTCGGCATTTGAGACCGTACCCGCCGTACCATTTATTCCAAGATACTTCCCACAAATCAGAAAGCGCTCCGAGATTTCGGAGGGATCAAGTGTATTCAACAGCTGTTGGTTTTTCACATAAACACTGGGGTTTTTTTCCACCTCGTGCTTAGGCAGAAGGAGCCGCCAGTGTAATTCCCTGGCAGGTCGGTTATTCCAGTTCCATCGGTAAACACTGATCATTCCACACACCAGAAATCCGAAAATAGCTCCTCCCGTACCTTTTCAATCCCTGATGCCAAAACATCAGATGACTTTCTGCGACACTCACCTCCTCGGTCAGCTTGGTGTTGGATTTTTCCAAGGCATCCACCTTGGCCTGCAGGTTGTTCACTGTAGCACTGTTGGAGAGGGGAAAAAAAACCTTACAGTAATCCTTTCTTTTTGAAAAGCCTTTTTTCTATTGCGTGATACTACATAATAAAGAATAAATAAATCACGTCTTACCTTAAATGTCTATTGAGTTCTTCTACATAGTTCTTCTGGTCCAAAATGGCGGTTATCTGACCATCTCTGGAAAAAACGATTAAAGGGATAGGGATTAAAGATATACCCGAGTTCAGAGGAGCGGGACCTCCTCAGAAGGACGAAGTGCTCTTGAAAACCCCCAGAAAACCCCAACACTAATCCGTGTGTCGTTGTGCCCACGCTGTAGGGTTCAGTCTTTCCCAATCGGAGTGTTTCCCAAGGATGCCTACAGTGCCAAAACCCACTACCCTGCCACCACGCGATTGGTGAAGGCCACTGAACTTCTTTATTTATATTATCTATCTTATTTACACGTTATGATCTATCATAGAAGAGCAATTCGGTTTAAGTAGCTTTTTAATTAAAAAGGTTAACAACTTGCAGGGCAACCTGGGATACCCGAACACGAGTCACCAAGAGATGAGAAGCAGGAGAACTGCACGTGTACTTACCCTTCGCTGCCTTTTGTGCTGTTCCCGTCTTTCAAATACATCGAGAAATCGATAACTCCAACCTAGGAAAGTTTGCATTCTTCATTAAACACTTTTTCTATTACATTAAGCACTTTTTCTAAGATTAAACACTGTCCATGGTTAGAAAAGTCTAGAGCCATTCAGTCAGAACATCAGCACGTGTTGCATTATAGCAAGGATCCATTAGGCCAGTGATCTATCAAAAATGAACAAAAGCATGGTGCATTTTAAGCATAAATACAGTCAATAAGCAGGAGGTTGGAACATAAGTGCATACAGGCTCATTTTCTTTTGTTTAACAGCTACAACCATCTCATCACACAGCGTGATCCACAATCAGGAACAAGCTCATGTTAGTCTTCTACTACATATAATAACAAAATTCTCTCTCAGATGAATAATTTCTCTACAATGGAAAATTCTTCCAATTAAATTGAGCAAAAAACCCCCATTAACCGACCACCCAGTACCTGTGAGTCCAGGTCTTCTCCCTTCATGCAGAAGTTTGCGTCGATGACGTTCAAACCCACCAGGAGGCCAGCGATGATGGCGCCTTCCTCTTCCATCATCAGCGCGTTGGGCTCATAGAACTCACTGGGGGATGCACGGCAAGAGAAGACAAGTGTTGCGTGTTTAAAAATCAACAGAAATGATGTCAATTAGCGTGGGGTCTGACAACATAATGCAAGCTCAGCCCTAACAAAACCCCAGGCAGCGGCACCCCAGGGAGATTTACTCCTACAGAGAATCCAAGGATTCCTGCTCTGACTGAACAAATCTCTCTTAGAATGAGAAATGTAGTGTTTGGATGAAGCAAAGACCCAATAAATAGGAGAGCTGGTCCCTCAGCTCTTGAGGGGTGATGGAAACTAAGAACAATTCTTGAATAACAGTACATTTTCCAGCGGATGATACCAAGTTCTCCTTTCTAAAGCCAAGCTGGCCATGGATTTACAGGAACAGCCAACAGAAACCTACGTGTTTGAGTAAAGAAACACCAAAACCTTTATTAAATCCTAGTTACACAGACAGTAGCTCAAATCCATGGACCTTCAATTAAACTACAAAATTATTGCTATTTTATGAGCGGGAAGCAGAGATAAGGAGAAGTGAAATGACTTGTTCCAAGTCAGATAGTAATGAAGCGAGAAGGTCAGAAATACACCCAGGGCCAAGAATTTGCAGGCAGAGAACACCGTGTCCCCTCTGTACAAATATTTCACCCAAATCATCTCTTTGGAAGCAAAATTTGTGTTTATTCCAAAGGATATTTGAGATGAAGGGGAGTAATAACAGCTTCTGGATTAAGAAAGGACACTAAGCATTTTTAATCCCTCAGAGGGAGCTCCGCATTTCACAAATATTACCATTTCTCAAAAAAAAAAGTGCACAAGAACTTCACCATTCGGGTGTAAAATGTTGTAAGGGTCTTAGAAGAGGGCAGGAGTGAAGCCAACCTGACCCGAGAGCAAGCTCAGCGCTCACCTGAGAAGATCCTTCCTGTTGATCAAGGCCTTCATGTACTCCGAAAGTTTCTTCTGCATCAGAGCCAGGCGCAGCCAAGCTCTTCCTCTCCCCACGGGCGTCCTGCAAAGGCCAGAGACAAACCAGTTAGAGACGTGCTGCAGTTCACACACACACACACAGCCCTCATAATCCTCCTCTATCAAACGTTTCTGCGTCTCAAAGATAGAGCTGGCACCGGTAAAACAGGGAAACACACGGGATTTAAGTGCAAATAGTTACAGGCGAGTTTATCTAAGCAATCACTGCTTCTCTCATGACTAATTAGGAACTTGTTGTTATACTAATAGTATTTCCCTGACTTTACCCGCTGCTGGATGCACAGAGATCGGCTGCTTCAACACCTCACCACCTCACCCCAAACCAGTTTTGCGTAAGGGAAGTCAGAACAACCCCTGTGTAATTCAGTTCAGCGCAGACGCCCGAGCGCCGCGGCGTCAGGAGGGCGTTAAGCCGGGCGAGGATCCCCGCGGACAACTGCCAGCACCCATTCCGCGCTGCGCTTCTCCGCTCTTTTGCCCATTAACCCGCTCTGCCGGGACGGCCGCGCTCCTTCCCCCTCTGTTTCTCCCGGCAACCCCGAGCTCCCACAGCTTGAAAAACAGCACTGGCTGATGCAGCTGCGTCGCAGCCCCCGGCTCATCCAGCCTGGCCGGGAGCCAGCACCAGACGCTCCGAAGGCAGGCGTCAATCCCCCCGCCTGGAACAATATTCCCAGCAGAAGGCAACCTCTTTCCCGCTCCAGCAGCCGGTGAGCTCTCTCACACCAAACACTATGTGGGGCCGTTTGGTTTTCTAACCTTAACTGGTACCAGCAGCAACTGCCCTTCCAAGTCATCGTCTTGATTCCCTACTCTTCACCCCACTAATACATGCCATTTCCCAAGGGTTAGTATGAGCACCAAGCCGAGGCTTAGAAACTTATTCTAAGACTGTTAATTCCAATGTATTTAATGTTTCAATTTTCTTTTACAACAGGAGAAGGTAACAGGAGCTCTGGCCCAACGCTGGTGGCACTCCATTCTGGTCCTGGAAGCTGCTCCAGGAGTTCTCCTCCTCACATCTCCAGTACTAGCACTTGCACATCCACACGTACATCGCTAATCACTAACCCGAAATCACAGACTCACAGAGTGACGTGGGGTTGGAAGGGACCTCTGGAGATCATCTCCTCCAACCCCCTGCCACAGCAGGGTCACCCACAGCAGGTCCCACAGGAACGTGTCCAGGCAGGTTTGGAATGTCTCCCGAGAAGGAGACTCCACCACCTCTCTGGGCAGCCTCTGCCAGGGCTCTGCCACCCTCACAGCAAACAAGTTCCTCCTCATGTTGAGATGGAACTTTAGATGGAACAAGTTTGTGCCTGTTCCCTCTTGTCCTGTCCCTGGGCACCACTGAAAAAAGCCTGGCCCCATCCTCCTGGCACCCACCCTTGAAGTATTTATAGGGGTTGATCAGATCCCCCCTCAGCCTTCTCTTCTCCAGACTCAAAAGACCCAAGTCCCTCAGCCTTTCCTCAGCAGAGAGATGCTCCAGGCCCCTCATCATCTTTGTAGCCTCTGCTGTCCCCTCTCCAGCAGTTCCCTGTCCTTCTGGAACTGGGGAGCCCAGAACTGGTCCCAGTAGAAGTGTCCAGTTTCCATCAGTAGTTTCCCATTTCCCAGGCTCTAAATCCTCTTAGGGTTTCTCTTTAGCCGGGAATAAGAAAACCTGAACGAGATGTCTGAAATTACTCTGAAATTTTTAAAAGCAATACGTGCTTCAAGCGGGTTTTTCCTCTCCTCTTCAACATAAGTAAGATCTCCAACTTTGTGACCGAGCCTCCCTTTTACACTAACTTGACAAGTTTGCCTGCATTTATTGGAAAGAGAAATCACCTCTATCAGCCTTAAAACTATTTACCCTTTTATTTAAAGAGAGTCTGCAAAGGCCGATCCCCTTCCCGAGAGACCGTCGCTCGTTTAGCGCTAGCAATAAATGCAGTATGGTCCCTAACGCCCCGTGCTCTTAGCAGAGGAAGAATATATCCTGTCCTCTCCTCCTGCACTTGATTAAGAATAAAAAAAGAGTAATGATCCATTTTTATCAGCAGAAGGTGGCAGATACATTTCTGAAGGTTACATTTGCCCTTCCCTCTCTTCCGCAGGATCCTTCTTACAACAAAAGCCACGTGATGTATTTGTGCAGTAAAAGACTGGACTTACTTCAGCCCTGGGAGATCCTTAACACTCGCTGTAATTTCTGCAGCTTCAGGAACAAGCTTTTCTACGAGTTCCAGAGGTCCCCAAAAGGATTTATTTTGCCCAAGAAAAGTCTTTTTGGCTGGAAAAGAGAAAGATATAAAACGAGCCTGTCAGTGCTGACTAAATGCATTCTCAAGCGTGGCCAGAAGTGTACGAACAGTAGAGAAAAACTGCCCGAGAGGTTCTTCTGGGGTCGCTGCTGGGCAAGGACACAAGATGACTTTTTACACCCGAGTGTGCCAATTACTGCTATCATTCAAATAAGGCAACGGGAGATGGAGACAGATGCCAGAAAATATTCCACCCCTCCCCAGTACGCCAAAACAACAACATTCGGTGATCACCAGCAACTTGGATTCACTGCTAGAGGTGTCCACGTTCCTACCAGGATGTTGTCACTGCCCCCAAGTCACACTTGGTGTGCGCACGGTAGTTTTCTCTCACTGAGCATCCCCTTAGAAGGAAAAGGACCACACCACAGAACCTGCTCCCCCTCCATAGCTCCGGGGGCTTCTCCGGGCAGTCTGCTGCTTGGCAATTTTAGCTGTGACTGTATTACAGTTAAATATATCCTCTGCTTGCTGTTTTCCAAAGCAGCTTTCAAGCCGTTAGCCATGAAAAGCCAAACCCCTCAGTTCTGATAGAACTACTGAGAGAGGACCTCTGTGTTGCAGCTCCTCTTCCACCAAGAGGCCCATTGCCCCCCTAGAGCCGGAGGAAGTGCAGAAAAGGGAGTCACAAGTTGGCCAAGGAGCTCATTTTATCACTGCTCCCTTCGCTGTACTCCAGTCATCTGAAAAGCTGGTTAAAAAATGGCAAAAACCTGCAACAACTGTCACCTTTTCTCCCGCAGTTATACCTTCAGCAGATTTTTTTCCCTTCCTGCAGCCGGTCAAGCCAACTATGACCCTGCACAGCCTCTCTTTACCCTACTGTACCTTTTTAAAACTCCATTTCACAGAATCACATGGGGCTGGCAGGGACCTCTGGAGATCATCTCCTCCAACCCCCTGCCACAGCAGGGTCACCCACAGCAGGGCCCACAGGAACGTGTCCAGGCAGGTCTGGAATGTCTCCAGAGAAGGAGACTCCACCACCTCTCTGGGCAGCCTCTGCCAGGGCTCTGCCACCCTCACAGCAAACAAGTGCCTCCTCATGTTGAGATGGAACTTCCCATGTTCCAGTTTGTGCCCGTTCCCTCTTGTCCTGTC
>VXAK01025499.1:31744-44102 GCA_013399435.1 Arenaria interpres
TCAGGTTCCTCTCTGCCCAACTCTCCAGCCTGTCCAGGTCTCTCTGGACGGTGGCACAGCCTTCTGCTGGGTCAGCCACCCCTCCCAGTTGTGTATCATCAGCAAACTTGCTGAGGGCACATTCCATCCCCTCATCCAGGTCATTGATGAATATATTGAAGAGGACTGGACCCAGTACTGACCCCTGGGGAACACCACTTGTTACAGACCTCCAACTAGATTCTGTGCCCCTAGTAACAACTCTCTGACCTTTGTCCTTCAGCCAGTTTCCAATCCACCTCACTGTCCATTCCTCTAACCCACACTTCATAAGCTCACCTATGAGGATGCTGTGTCAAAAGCCTTGCTGAAGTCAAGGTAGACAACATCCACTGCCCTCCCCTTATCTATCCAGTCATGCCATCAGAGCAATTTTTGTTTTAAAAATTGCTTTTTCTCACTCCTAGGCTACAACAAATGTGACCCCTCTGGGGCAAGGTCACCTTTCAAGCCGTGTTTAAGGCAGTGTTCCATCACAACGAAGAACTGCTGAAGAGGCGCGTAGTCTGAGTCCAGCGTCCTGCCCAGGTTCAGCGCCGACTCGATCAGTCCCTTGATGCTCAGTTTTGCCATGTTCATCAGGTTCATGCGTTCATTAGCCATGAGATAATTAGGATCTATTACGAAAAAGGAAGAAAGACACTGTTGAGTAACACAAGCTATTTTTCATACAGTAAGATATCCCGTTTCTCTCTCTTTTTGTCCCCCAGCTTTGAAGACACTTTTAGGAACAGCGACAGGTTCATGTGTGTCACTCTCTTTTTTGAGAAAAATCACAATTAACCAGAAGTTTACGGACAAAGCCACAATGACACATTACAAACTGGTAACAACTCCCCTCCCGTGATTTGTTCTTCCATCTAAAGATACCCACGAATCCCCTCACACTTAATCCAGCCATGTGCCTTCTCTATCCCGGCTTGCATCCTTCCTTCTCAGGATTTTATACATTTTTTTAACTTGGATGTAACATTGAGCCCGTTCCCACCTCTCTCTCTCTCCGTTTTCTCAACACTCCTGGGTTTTATCACCGACAACAAGGAGCTGATCTTCACAGCTCCTCTGACACCTCGCTCCAAGTCCCAACACACACAGAGCTTCCAAGACTGTATTTTTCTTCTACCGTATTATTAATATTTAGACCTTTACACTTGCCAGTAGTAAGAAACAAATACAGACACCCATTTCCCAAACTCCTCCCTGCCTGCAGCCCCTATGGAATGTTCCCAAGCCAGCACCTATCCTTTCACCAAGGGGTTCCTTCCCCAAACACCATCAGGGCATTTCCAACACCTCCAGAAACAAGCTGTCCCATAACTAGAGTGAAATTGTCCTACGACCACACCAAATAAAGTGTGCTTAGGCTTTAGCCCTGGAGATACACAATAACAGAGAGAAATTCTCACTAGGAAAGCGACGTTGCATCAGCTTCAAGTTTGCTGTTTGTATCTCTTTCACCTTCAATCTCAAACCCAACTTTTGAGCTGAAGTTCTTCACCACAAGCAGCTTCATCTCTGCAAGGCACATTTATTCTACGCCATGGACCCTTGAACCAATTTGCCACCTTCCTGAGTGAATTTACTGCACCCAGCAGCAGAAACTTGACCAGGGGACATCTAAGACTGTACATCTAAGATACTTCTAAGCAGAGGGTACTCATTTTACCTGCTAGTGACCAAGCATGCTTGCAGCTTGCAGACAAGTAAATAGCACAGACTGGAAACCTTCAGTTTGAATAAAAGGAGATATATTTCTATTTAAAATGCAGGGGACCATGTGGCTAAGTTTGATTAAAGAAGCCATAAAAATATCTAGAAATACAAGCAGTGGAAGAACGGCTGTTCCTGTGGGCTCTATGGAGTACTACCACCCAGATCCACCCAGCAACACTCAGCACCACCAGGGTCTTCTCAAGCCCTTTCTGACCATTGGTAGACTCTATCTCTTCAAGGCAGCTGAGGTGTTCCTACGTCTCTGCTTAAAAGATCTCTCATGGTGAAGGAGGAGGGGAAGATGCAACCCTCCTCCTCAGAGGATCCAGTCCCTAATCAAAGTCTCACAGAACTTTGGGTCTGTATTCAGCAGGTTTGCCACTGGGTAAAGAGCAAAACTCTACCAGGCAGGTGGACTTGAGCTCTCATCAGTCCTCAGAGAACAGTTCTCAACCTCTTGTCAATACAACTGCAAAAAATGATTTCTTGCAATTTAAAATGCAACAGCTTGGCCAAAAGAGGCCAAGGGATGTATTCTTACACTATTGTGGTCTCCTATAGTACTCGTCCTGATAACGCAAGTCATCGTCCTGCTCCATCAAGCTGCTGATGCCAACAAGTCCAGTTGCTTGAACACAAACTCCCTGTCATCCCAAAGGTACTGCCACTGCAATGTGGCACCTTGTCACCACCCACCAGCCAAAGAGACAGCGAGGAACAAAACTTCAGAGAACCATAGAATCGTGAAAAAAAATCACTTTGTTCCAATGTTGGGTATCTCCTGCGGGTTGAAGAGAGGTTGAGTCCCTTAAAGGCTGAGGGAGTTGGGTCTTTTGAGTCTGGAGAAGAGAAGGCTGAGGGGGGATCTGATCAACGCCTGTAAATACTTCAAGGGTGGGTGTCAGGAGGATGGGGCCAGGCTTTTCTCAGTGGTGCCCAGGGACAGGACAAGAGGGAACGGGCACAAACTGGAACATGGGAAGTTCCATCTCAACATGAGGAGGCACTTGTTTGCTGTGAGGGTGGCCGAGCCCTGGCAGAGGCTGCCCAGAGAGGTGGTGGAGTCTCCTTCTCTGGAGACATTCCAAACCCCCCTGGACACGTTCCTGTGGGACCTGCTGTGGGTGACCCTGCTGTGGCAGGGGGTTGGAGGAGATGATCTCCAGAGGTCCCTTCCAACCCCACAGCATTCCGTGAAGAGCACCGCAGGCCCAGCAGCAGGTACCCCACAGGAGTAATATGGGATTTCAGTCACCTATGGCTGGATCCAGAACAGGCAAGAAGAGGAGCAACTGGCACCGTGCGACTGAGACTCCTTGCGCCAGACAGGAGGAGACACTGAAAGGCACCTCACGGGTGGGAGACGAAAAGCGGCTGCTGAAGTGGAGACACAAACACCCTCAATCAAAGAACCTGAGAAACGATGAAAGGGAACCAAAAGTGAGCGTTTGTGAAACCTGGCAGCAAAGGGGGATTTGCTGAACCCATCTCTGTTCTGTTTTACTGCTTCCCCAAGCACTTGTGTCTGGGCTCATGTCTTATAAAAAAGCTGAGATCAGGCACTTACAATTTATTTTCATAGCTTAGAAAACTTCAGAGTCCTCATTTAGGACTTTGATGTAGACTCAGGGAAAAAAAAAAAGTTAGATGTAATACTGCACGCGATTGCAAAAAACTAATTTTTATACATGCAATTAAAAGAATATTCTGGATATTTTCTTCTACTTCTGCATAAAACTCACCGCCACCTCCCCAGCTGCCCTTTAACGAGGTGTGAACATCGCGCCAGCGTTTGCTTCTGCCGCACACAACCACTGTCACAAAACTGTGCTTTGCTTTGCTACCACGACTCGAATTCCAAATCTGGTAAAAAACCCATAAACTCCGCTCAGAACAAGCTTATCCGGTCAAAAACCCATCAACCCACTGACAAATAATAATAATAGAGGGGTTTATGAAGCAAGTTTAAGACAATTAGATTTTTTCCAACGTTTTTAAGAGCTAATGAACGTCTGAGCTGATGAAAGCACCCAGGTAGAAAGAAAAAGTGGGGCTGTGCTTTGATTTCAAGCTAAAACCTGCAGTCACAGGCTAAAGAACTGAAACATGTTTTTATCCCATTAATTAGAGGTTTCTGCTGCTTTAGCCTGTTGTGAAGGATGGTCCTCTGCACATGCAGCTTATCTACCATTCTCATCTTGCAGAATGATTAACTGCTATATAGCATGAAACTGGATAAAATCCCAAAGATTTATTCCAGAAATTAAACCCTATGTAATATATACCACTGTTTTATGTGCGGCAACATCTACACCTTTAAAACTGAGTCTAGAAGAGCAGGGTAAGCGAGGAAAGAGGACTTTTACACAGTGAGATTAACCCAGACACTTTCTGCTTTGACAGTCTGAGCCTGATGTGCAACTGAGACTCTGTGAGGCAGAGCTTCCTCCGACTTTCTCTTTTTGCCTCAAACTGCAATATCTCTACCTGTGTGCGACTACACATACCGTGTCATGCACCTTAACAAGTAAAATCTTGGCCCTTAAACTCTGCCTTTCGATGTGGTTTGGATTTCCATTGAAGTGATCTTGAATTCTTGAGATGCTTTGCTATTTAAATATTGCAGCTTCTACAGAATAAAGGTGTTTTGTAACCAGGAGCCTTGCACGTGGGATGTCAGCGGCCAGGACTGAACGACAGGGTAGAACAATCAGCTCAGCTGCCTGTTCCCTTAAAACACTCAACTTCCAGGTTTCTAAAGAGGTAAAAAACTGTGCCACAATCATTCACACGCTAAGGGGATGAAGAGCATACGGTTTCTGAGAAGCTCCTACAAACACGATGTTTTCAAAAGCACTCAAGCATCTCAGGAACCCAGGAATTTGTTGAAAAGTTAAAATACGTACCCAGGAACCTAGAAGTCAAGGAAAGTATCAACGCAACACTGGACCTCAAAGGGTTAAGCTGTGACTGGGGCCTAAGTACTTCTCACCTGGTGATAATAAATGATATTGATCCTCATATTGGATTGACCCTAAAATAATTAAGGAGGAATTAAAATAAAGCTAGAACTTTGATCAAATGCAGGCAGCCATGAAACACTGTAGACTTGGATAAACCTGCTCAAAGAAACGCCAATTAATTAATAGTTCAGCTGGGTTCTCCACGTACTGAAGCCATATCCGATCCAGAATCCAACCTTGGAGCAATGTGAATTTTAGGAAGCCTGCTCCTGCCTACGGAAGAGAAACGGCACCTTGCAAACAGTTCCCACTGTGTTCGGATTAACAGAGGTAATGTTAATTGGGAAACTCTCGCTTTCCAAACGAACCAGCACCGTGGATCCGCAGCGTCCCCAGTTTCAGTCAAGGGCATTCACACGAGGAAAGGCATTAGTTCCAGCAGCTCACGGAATTGTGAACATGTGTATAATTTACAATAAATGTGGAGAGCAAATCCCCAGCCGAATTAATGCCTTCCGTCATTTAAACCAGAGTTCAACGTCATTAGGTATATTTAAGGTTTTTTGTGTTCAAGTTGAAGCTTTCCTACGTTCACACGCCTCCTCTGCCTTCCCGCAGTGCACACCCCTGAAAATACAAATAACACGACTACTCACGAGTGAAAAGCAGAGGCAAGGCTGTTTCTACACGAAGATGTTTTACTCTACTAATTTTTTGCTTCTCTATTCACAATTCAACCTGCCTCCTCCGAGGGACTGAGGATAAAGTGGAAAGCAGCTGGATTAACGTCACCACACCAAAATGAAATTGGATTTTCTAGGAGGGGAAACATTTTCATAGAGAGTTTAAATTGTGGCTTCATTTGTTCTTAATGTTGACTTTTGTTTTGGTTTATGTTGTTCAGCCTGGAGAAGAGAAGGCTCAGGGGAGACCTTGGAGCCCCTTCCAGTCCCTCAAGGGGCTCCAGGAAAGCTGGGGAGGGACTCTGGATCAGGGAGGGGAGCCCTAGGAGGAGGGGGAAGGGTTTGACACTGACAGAGGGGAGATGGAGCTGAGATGCGGGGAAGAACTTCTTGGCTGTGAGGGTGGTGAGAGCCTGGCCCAGGTTGGCCAGAGAAGCTGTGGCTGCCCCATCCCTGGAGGGGTTCAAGGCCAGGTTGGAGGGGGCTTGGAGCAACCTGGTCTGGTGGGAGGTGTCCCTGCCCAGGGCAGGGGGTGGCACTGGGGGGGCTTGAAGGTCCCTTCCCACCCAAACTGTTCTGTGACTCTACGATTTTGAGGGGGAAAGCACGCTCCGTGTCAAGCATCCATCAGCCTCGGATGGATCCCGGAGGACAGTTTCCCGCGCACACCGGCCATGCAGGAGTTTCAAAAGTAACCAGAAATGGGGTGATGGTGATAAGAACCAAAGACACAAATACAAACAGACAGGAGACACAATTCAAATGTATCCCACCCCGACAAAATCAATGCAAAAACCATCTGTACTGTATCCTTCACAGCGTTGCTCATTCCTCACCCCCTATTTATAACCGAGTCCATAACACAAACATTTTTCACTTCATTTCACCATTTTGCTTTACCAAGTTTCATGTTTAAATTGCATGTTTGGGCTATAAAGAAACAAATGCAGCTTTTGGTGACCATCCTACCAGTGAGACTTAGACCAGAACCAAATAAACCACTGGTGAGAAACCAGCCACCCTGGGACCTGCAATTGGCGGCACCTTTGAAAACACTCAATGTGCAAATTGGCCAAAAAGAGCTGAAATCCACCTGCTGACCTAACAGTAACAGGCCTTGTGCTCAACCTTGTAGTTTTAGCTTCTAATTTGAAATTGCCATTTAAAAATGTACCTCCAAAAGGTACATTTTTGTACAAAAGGTACAGCCTTTTGTACTGCAAACACTTTCATCCCAAGCATCAACAGTTGCATTTAGTCATCAAACTATAAATTCACTTGAGTACCTGCTGAATCAGGAATTCCACTATTGCACTCTTGCACCATTTTTAAGAATCAAGTAAGAAGCACTATTAACAAAATTTGGTTTTTCAATCAATCAAGTCTTAAGTCTTAATCAAAACTTGTAATATAAGTTTTAGAGTCATTTTTGCAGCCTCAAGTTGATAAGTAGAAATATTTCAGAACATCTGACCTTTCAGGGTGATTTCTGAAATATTTTTTTTTAAGTTTAGCTTCCCTATATTTCTATAACTTTTTAAGTTGTGTTTGTCTCAGGGTCAGGAAAATAATTGTCTCAGAATGCATTTAATGTAAGGAAAACAACCCCTTGTTCGTTTACTTTTTCTACCTCTACTTGAAGTAAAAAATACCCCAAAAGTTTTAAAGCAATTGTTCAAGCAACATTATATGCACATGCTTTCAAACAGGAATCAGTATGAACTTAGAAACCGGAATCGATCCCACGGAACCCATGAAGGGGCTGATAAAATTTAGAAGAAAAGAAAAATTTAAAGAAAATTTAGAAGAAAAGCCTTCACAATATGCATTTTAAATGTGAATTAATGCCATTGCCAGAGCAATACACACGCTGGAGCCATCAAGGGCGTTTTCTTTCACAGGCTGAAAGCAGAAACCAAACATCCAGAGGGAGGGCGAGGAGAACAGCGTGTTCTGGCTTCGGAACCTGGTTCAACCGGACGAGCCCCTTCGGAAACCCACAGCTACCGGCCCGGGAAAGGGAAAACTGCATTTTGCACTCAGGCTCGAAGTAAGGAGTCAAAAAGCCGAGGATTAAGCAGAAATACCAGCTGAAAGCTGCTGGCGTGGCACGCACCTTGGGTGTCATCGCGCAATTGCTCCACCACATCTGTCAAATCCTCCCAAGAGTCTTTGCAAACAGAAAAAAAAAAAAAGAAAAGGAAGGAAAAGAAAGAAAAAAAAAATGTCATGCAAGCCGTGATCCAAAGGAAAGAGTCAAAAAAAAGCAGCAAGGTATAAGAAAAGGATAAGCGAAAGGGAGATTTGTATAATACAAGACTTATGTCATAGCGGGAAGAGATTTGTGAGTCCAAAGGGTCAACACAGCAAAGAGGGTTTTTTTTTGCTTGAGAGTCAAATTCAGGTGGGTTTCAGTAAAGCTTTAGAAGCTTTACTTCTTTCCGCATTAAAACAAGCAATATTTCTATAAAGCACATCCTAAAAGGAAAAGCAAGAAAAGCATTATTTCATTCGTAAGACCAAAGCATTGAACTTTAGGTATTTATTCAACGGCAGTGTTTGCTTCGGTCTCCTCGTAGCCAGCCCCAAAAAGAACTACCCCCCCCGCCCAGCCCCGGGAGGGAAATGCAGCCACAGGTGAAAAGCGAGCAGGTTGCAGGAAAAGGACATACTGAGGATGTTTTAAATAAGGTTACACAGAGCTTCATGTGGGGAGGAGGCAGGTATCCCGGAACGGAGCAGCCAGGACAAGGAAAACGCCTTCCAGCACGCCCACTAACTCCAGCACTGCCACCGAATTCCCCAGTTTCCCACCCAGAAAATAGAGGCAGAGAAATAAAGGGGATTTCCAGCTCCCAACTTACATGCCCCCTTCTCCCCAGTGATAATTCGCAATGGGTTGAACGTCAGAAGCCCGGGAAAGGCTCGGTTCCCCCTCTCCAGGCCCAAGGTGCTAAAGTCCCGAGCAAAGTCCACCCGCTGCCGGGACCTCCTCCCTCCCACGGAAAAAAACCTGCCGGCGGCCTCCCCCCGCCGTGGGAGCCAGGGCTGGCGGGGGAATGGCAGCGTCACAGCCACCGCTGGTGAAGAAAAAGGGGAAAAAAAAGGGCTAAATATCAGGATGATTTATTCAATTGATCCCCGAAAACTTCCTACCCCTCACCAACAGCCTCCTCATCCTCGGAAAACGTTTTATTCACACAGTCGGCTTTTAGCAACCCTTTTTCTTCACTTTTTGACTTCTTCCCTTACGGATACACTTAATAAATGCTTCAAGGGTGGGTGTCAGGAGGATGGGGCCAGGCTTTTCTCAGTGGTGCCCAGGGACAGGACAAGAGGGAAGGGGCACAAACTGGAACATGGGAAGTGCCATCTCAACAGGAGGAGGAACATCTTTGCTGTGAGGGTGGCAGAGCCCTGGCAGAGGCTGCCCAGAGAGGTGGTGGAGTCTCCTTCTCTGGAGACATTCCAAACCCACCTGGACACGTTCCTGTGGGACCTGCTGTGGGTGACCCTGCTGTGGCAGGGGGTTGGAGGAGATGATCTCCAGAGGTCCCTTCCAACCCCACATCATTCTGTGGTTCTGAGATCCCAGAACCCCTACCTGCCCGCTGAGACTGAAGCCAGGCATCACCACTGAATGGTCTCTAATGCTGAGGGTTTGGGGTTTTCTTCCTTAATCTGAAGTGAAGAACATCTCATAACCAAAACCAGATTTACAATTAGGTTACAGACAAACGGCCGTTGGAGTCACAAATATTCTCTTCTATTATACCCCTCCAGGCAATAATCCTATCCTCTTTCTGGCGAGAAATGCTCGCAAGAATTGCATGAATTCCTGTTGGCACAAAGGCACGACAGGATTTGTACAGATTTAGTGGCAAAAGCGCCCACTCAATTAGCCTTTTCTTTCATATTTTACTTCATTTCTTCACACATCCCGCAGGAAGATACGGTGCAGACATTTCATTTCTTCTCTTACCTTGTAGAGTTTCCCCCCGACTTGTCTGGAATTTCCACCAAACAACAGTGGGGGGGAAAAAAACCTCAAGACACACACACACAAATAAATAAACAAATAAATCAACGACCTGCAACTTGACAGAGTCGATGCTCCTCATCAGGGTACGTCTGAAACAAACTGAATACTTTTGATCATTATGGAAAAAACAACGAAGCCTGTAACTGGTGTGAACCAGGTTTAGAAAACAGGATGAACCAAGGCTTTTAAGCCTTCATAAAACGATTACCTCAATTCCAACTCGGTTCCCAGGGAGATTAGTATTATGGAATTGAATATCCCACTGGAATAAACACACAAGCAAGCTCTTTAGAAAGGAACTGGAGTTCAGGAATGCTTAAAAAGAGGTGGCAGTTCATGAAGAGTGCTCACTACATACAGTAAGAAAACAACCCAGAACTTTCCCTCCAAACTTTATCTTCCTAAATTTGCTCATATCTTAATTTCTGGGTTGGTATTTCTCAGACATATGCAACACTTAGCAGTTACATCGAAATTTGGAACAACTGGTGCAGGAAGGATACACTTTCCCATGCAAATAAAAGCTTTTAAAACTAAATGCTGGAGAACGTACCAGCAGAGAAATTATTTCCTGCTGCTACTGAACAGAAAGAGCACTCCATTGGGTTTTGGGTTGGTTTGTTGTTGTTTTTTTTAAAGATTGAAGTTCTTAGCCTGAAGTGGGTAAGCTGTGAGCTGCCACATACCACACAGCACCGAGAAAACACGCTGCGTGGAAAAGCTGAGCACGTGAAGGGGAAATCAAGATTGTGGCATCTTGCTGGATGGGCAGGACGGGGATAAAAACGTGGGCGTGGGGTTTTGAAACAAGTGTCTCGTGAGCAGAAACCAGCAATAGTTCTCCAAAATACAGCAGAAACGTCCCCGTGACATTCTAAATGAACTGAATATCTGCGCTTCAATAAATGCTGAGAAGTTCCCATAGGCCAGAGCTGCACAACCCCCTATATATTCCCCTCAAACTGCCGATACAGAATGAATTAATTAGGAAATAAAGCTCAATTAACGTTATCACCTCAAATGTAGCATCTCAGCCTACACCAGGATGCCACCTACGAGCAAGCCCCCATGCTCTGCAGCAAGCCTAGCAGAAGAACAGCAAGTTCCCCAACACACCCGGCTTCCCAGGCCACCAATTTTTATGCGATAGAAGTTTGCTGATGATACACAACTGGGAGGGGTGGCTGACCCAGCAGAAGGCTGTGCCACCGTCCAGAGAGACCTGGACAGGCTGGAGAGATGGGCAGAGAGGAACCTGATGAAATTCAACAAGGGCAAGTGTAGGGTGCTGCACCTGGGGAGGGATAACCCCCTGCACCAGGACAGGTTGGGGCTGACCTGCTGGAGAGCAGCTCTGAGGAGAAAGACCTGGGAGTCCTGGTGGACAACAGGATGCCCATGAGCCAGCAATGGGCCCTGGTGGCCAAGAAGGCCAAGGGCATCCTGGGGGGCATCAGGAAGAGTGTGGCCAGCAGGTGGAGGGAGGTCATGGAAAGTTCCATCTGAACATGAGGAGGAACTTGTTTGCTGTGAGGGTGGCAGAGCCCTGGCAGAGGCTGCCCAGAGAGGTGGTGGAGTCTCCTTCTCTGGAGACATTCCAAACCCACCTGGACACGTTCCTGTGGGATCTGCTTTGGGTGACCCTGCTGTGGCAGGAGGTTGGAGGAGATGATCTCCAGAGGTCCCTTCCAACCCCATAGCATTCTGTGAATACTTTTATTAGCAAATACTTTGTGAGTGCCACCAGGAGGATGGAACACTCCAAGCTTCTTATATAGCAACGGCATTTGTTCATGCGTAAAGAAAGATGTGCAGAACAAAGCAGTGAATCCACACGCCCTTTGTGTAGTTTCCAAGCACAATACAAATCAAGTTCCTCCAAAGACAGACTAAAGAGGTCAGGATCTGCTTGTTTTGGGCTTTTTGGTTTTGTTTTAGGGTGTTTTTTTTGGTGTTGTTTGTTGCAGGTTTTCTGGGGTTTTCTTGTGGGTGTTTTTGGTTTTAATTACAGAAGTTTTAAGCACATGCATAAGCAGCAGCTGAGAAATCAGTAAAATAACCCCCAAAAATCCAGCCCAGCACCAATTTTGGGAAGTGAGAACTGATCCTGATGCAGGCAGTCCTCAGCTCTTGCAATTTGGCTGTTATGGGAGGCTTGGCACAAATCTGTTAGTTTTTGTACAGACACTTAGAGAAAACATTAACTCTGCTGAAGAGTTACAAACAAACAGAGCCCTAACAAGGCCAGGGTCCTTGTGTTCTGTTTACTGATAAGGAAAAGGGTTATTTTTTAAGCTTGCCCACAACAGGAGTGGAGATAAACGCTAAACCCATGAGCAGCTGAGCTCATAGTCACATTATAGCGTTTGTTTAAGTTTCAATTATCTCATATTTGTTGCCTTAGGAATGATAAATAATACCTATAATAAGAAATAACTGAAGTGGTCAAGGAAGAAAATTAAGTAGATGCTGTTACTATCATCGGAGGTGTATGATGAATTTTTTCAGGTTAGATTTGCAAATCAGGTGGATTGTGAAGCATCAACAAAGAAAAGGGACCAGCAAAGAGTTTCAGCATCACATTCAAACACCTCGGGATCCAAAAATCAAGGAAGCGACCAGCCAAACTGCAGCCTGGACTGCCAGGAACAAGATATTCACAATTTACAAAGTTGCTTAAGAAAAAACATTTTTTAAACCCCACCACATAAAAATCCCTCTGGAGCCCCTGCTCTCCTCCTGCCTGACGCTACCGACCTCGGCACTACCCGCTCCCTGCAGAAAACAGTTAATTTTATCTATTTCCTCTGACCGCACCACACACACAAACCCGATCCCCGCGCTGCTCTCCCGCACCCCCCTGTCTTCGTTCTCTCTGTTAATGCATCTTTATCCCGCATCCAAACCCACTCTCCCCC
>VXAK01025499.1:44123-56917 GCA_013399435.1 Arenaria interpres
CCGCCCCCCCCCCCCCAAACTGCTTTCACAGCACCAACAGCTTGTGTTTGCATTATAAACTGCGATATTTTTAGGGCGAAGCCGTTACTGTCATCACTCCTGTTTTTAACACATGCTGCTCCTCACTCGGCAGCATCGGGGTCACAGACTGACACGACCCTTTCTCCCACGCCACGGACGTTTTGACATAAATCAAGGCTCACACTGCGCTACAGAAATAGCAGAGTCACGGATCTGCAGCAAACTGGGAGGAGGGGGGAAAAAAAAGGGAAAAAAAAAAATACATGGGGGACTTGGGAATTGCACGTCCACTCTGCATTAAACGTATGGAACTAATGCAAATCACATACATCAACAGCGTAATCCCACCCTAAATTATATTCCTGCCTCCCCATGATTGCCACCAGGCATTTCTGTACATTGCAGCTGCGTGGAATTACAGGGAATTAAAGTATTTCCCAGAGGGAAACACTTGAGTAACTGCAGTGGGAAATTTCTCACTGTATTTTGAAAATATCTCACTGTATTTGGCACTTGATAGTTTGCACAAAGAAAAGAGTCAAAAAAATACCACGACCCAACCACGTTTTTCTTTCCCCCCCCATCTTTCATTTCCTATCTCGGTTGACACCGAAGAGGTTTCTCTGCAACGCTTTTGCCTTATTATCTCCAAGGGAAATGAGCCTGCCCTGCATTTCCCAGATCTGACTTCATTTAGACTGAACAAGCTTAGAAGAAAACAACTCTGGGTTGTAATTTCTTACTTCCAGCATTGAAAATGTTTACAAGAGTTTAAAATTTAAAACACAAAACAAAATAACCCCGACATAAGTCTCAACCCAAGCCTTGCAGGGCACTTGCTCCCTTCTCCTCCTTGGCACATTGTCCTAATTGCCCTGAAGAGCTTATTAAAATTTAACCTGCCCTTCCCTTTGGCTCAGGGTCCAGTGCCCACCTTCTCTCGGGCATTTTCCTTTCTTCCCAGCTGATGACGGGATCCAGTGTAAATACAGTAAGCAGGATGTCTCCTCGTCCCCTGGGGACCTTACTCTTCAGCATGTGCTGTCTGGATTATATCACCTTACTGCTTTTCCGGAAGATTTATGGCTGTTAACACACTGGAATTAATTTCTCTTGCATATTATTGATGTTTGTTCTGTTAAATCTGGTCTCAACCCCTCCACGCAAACTTAAGTGCCAAGAAGGCTGCCAGTTTGCAAACCAAAAATATAACGAATAAGGTTCACGCTGCTTCCCTTAAAGTGTTTTGAAGCGTGCAGAGAAAGATGGGAAAATACTTGAACAGAAAACAGAGAGAAAAGGTAGAATCTGAAGGATGACTCAATAAATGGTGCGACAGATCAACGGGCAAGAGGTGTCCGAGTGCTGAGAAGAGCTGTACTGACTTCTACTCAGGGCATTTCACACAAGGATGTGTCTAAACCAAAACTTTTAAATTACTGGTCAAAAAAGAAGAAAAAAAATATCTGATCTTAGCTACCAAAAATCATACTATGGAAAAGATAATTTCATCTTCGCATGTTATAAATGTACCACCCAATTCCCTGTGTAGCGCAAACGGAAGAGGATTAAATAAAAGAACAAACAAGGAGGGATACTGTAATTCTTGACAGTTGCAAGTAAATTCAGATCATACAGTCATCACGAGTGCTCCTGTTCTCAATTACGAGGTGATCCCAGGAGGATGAAAACAGCTCTAACGTGAAGCTCCTCGTGATTATTCAAAGTAGAAATTTAACATCCAGCAAAACCCTGCGAGGCCATTTCGCGTTTTATCGTTTCTCCCCAAGAGTTGAGACAGGTTTCAGTCCCACATACGCACTGGAACGTGCAAGAGAAACCCAATCAAGGTGTTTTTCCCACCTCGGTCCCTAAAGATGCCTCAGTGATCATTAGAGATATCACAGACAAACAAGAGCTTAATGGCCGTTAGTGCCATGCTCATGTTGGGAGGCCTGCACAGCACAGGGAAGTCCTCGTTACCTAATTAACAACCACTGTTTGTTTTTCAAAATACTCTCATTTTCTAAGCCAAGCAGATTTACAGTATGTGGCAAAATGAGCTGGTTTTCATACACGCAGAATCAATCCAAGCAGTTGAAAATTAATTCCTTCTATTGTTACATTGACCATCCGTGTTACATGCTAAATTACTGAGTACTCAGTAACTACACTACTCCACCGACCCTACTTTAAAATGGAATTAAATTGAGGTTTTCCTCAGAGTTATACTTGGAAATTCCATCTCTGAGGGAGGAAGGGAATTACTCCAAATTTACACCCTTTCATCTCAGATCAGAATCCGCTTCCCAAAGTATATGGCCTTTTGCCTTAAAAAGTAGCAAGATTTTGGCTTGGTTTTACTGGAAAACATCACCCACACAAGAGGATGCTTATTGTCTTCAAACATCAGTGGGGAAGGCTGTGATTATGGCGATGCCCTTAAATCACTAGCCCCCTCCCTGTCCCTCCAGCCCCTATCACAAAATTGGCCTCAAGTGGGATTATTCCCGTGAAAGCTCCGGCAAAGACTCGGGGGAGAGGGCTGACGGCAGGTCCGGCCTCGGAAATAATAAGCACCAGCTGCAGTTTCTGTCTCTCCGCTGGGGAGCCCTTGGAGCGCAATCAAAGCGCAGCAAATCCACCTCTAGCTCCCCCTGACATCCCGATGCCAAGAGCTGGCACCATCAGAACCCTTCTTCTGGCACCTCTCTCTCCCTGGAATTAAGACACAGCGCTCTGGTGAGGGATGTCAAACCACAGCAGATGAGAATCGCTTACTTTAGCCTCCTCCTGTATGCTTAAATTGTCATTCCTGAGTAATCTGTTTTAAAAACAAAATCAACAAAAAAGAGAAATAATAAAATTAACTAATGAACTAACTTCTTCCATTGGAATAAAAGAAAAATGTACTGCAGCTTCTTGTTTAGTCCAATTCGGTTTTCTTAGAGATTTTACTTTCTGTGCCCTACCTTTGGTATAGCCACAAGGAACAAACAAAAAAGGCAACTTTAAAACCAGCAAAGAGGAAACTCCCACCATAACCAGTGGTGTGAATCGGGTACATGGTGGGGAGGAGGAGGAGGAGGAGGAAGGCAGGGTGGCTGCTGAGGGCAGAGCAGATCACAGAGTGAAGAGAGGCCAGAGGCAGAAAACTCTCCAGAAGCAGCAAGAGCCGAGGGACAGCAAGTGGAGGCTCTGAAGCTTCTTTCAGCAGACTGGTGCATTCACTCCTGCAATATGTTATTTTTCACATCTTGATTTATAAGAGGAAAAAAAAAAAAAGGCAAGCATTTATTAAGCCTTTGGCAGAACTCTGGAGCCTTTTTATTTTTTCTTTTCCTTCTTTTCCTTCAAAATCCCTACTTTTCTACATCAGTTTTATGGAGATATGATGAGACACGCCGGGCTCAGCTCCTCCTTTTCCTCTCAAGACAAGCCCTTGGTGCCCGTGACCCCCGTCCCCGCGCCCGCGCAGAGGGAGGCAGAGCAGCAGTGCTGATGCAGTAGCACCGGTTCCAACACCAGGGATAAAGCTGTGTCAGCTCTTCTATTATCAACGCTTTTTCCCTGACCTTATATCTCTGCTGAAAACATGACTCGGGTCCAAAAAACCCCTCCCCAAAATAACCAGCCTTTCTGCCTCCCAACAATTTTATTTATCAATAAAATTTCCGCTTCCCTTTATTTATCAATGTATAAAACATCCCCATAAAGGTCATTATGATGCAGTTCTCTTTTTTTTTTTTTTTTNCACCTCCCACCAGACCAGGTGGCTCCAAGCCCCCTCCAACCTGGCCTTGAACCCCTCCAGGGATGGGGCAGCCACAGCTTCTCTGGACAACCTGGGCCAGGCTCTCACCACCCTCACACCAAACAAGTTCTTCCCCACATCTCAGCTCCATCTCCCCTCTGTCAGTGTCAAACCCTTCCCCCTCCTCCTAGGGCTCCCCTCCCTCATCCAGAGTCCCTCCCCAGCTTTCCTGGAGCCCCTTGAGGGACTGGAATACGAGTTCAATAATATGGCAATGAAATGAGCAAATACTGTTTTCTGAGCCTTTCTGCTAATGTAATTACAGCTTTAAAAACAATTATTTTTTCTAGAACTGACTCACGGTGTGATTGTAAAGGTTTTCCAGGCTATACTAGGAGAAGAGCCTGAGATTGCTTGGAAGGTCACTTATTGACTACAACATGACAAATCAAAAGAGAAGTCAGTATTCATGAGAGAAAGAGAGGGAGAGAATATATAAAAATCAATCCACCTACACTAGAATGTACTGTTAAAATACCCAAAGCATCAAATAGTCCAAAACCATAGGAATAAGATGGAGCAAGGTCTGAGGCCCATGGGAACTGGAAAAAGAGATGAATTTACTGCCCCCTTGGCTCACCCTGTACTCACTACTCTGGTTCTGCTCTCCTGAGCCTGCAGATCCTCTCCGAAACCCCGGGACACGCTTCAGAGGGAGCTTTGGAATCCTCTGTCTAGTAGCCCACTGGGTGACTAAGTATTTGGCAAGCAAATCCAAACCCACAGGCTGCTGCCGCTGGAAGTAGCTGTCAAATGGAAATTAAATTATCACCTGGGAATTAATTTTCAAGCTCAAATCCTCACCACAGTTTAAGCAGCCTCGTCCAGCAGGACATGACTGACTCGACAAGCCGGCATCAAACGGGTCAAGCGAAACTGCTTGGTGGAATGGCTCTTCAGGAGTTACTGGAAAAGGGTCAGGTGTGGAAAGATGGGTCCTCCTCGCTGTAGGACAGAAGGATGCTCGGCATCCAGCCACGGGGACTCAGAACTTGGCAACGTTGGTGACCACTGGCTGGACTGGTGACCAGTGGATCACCACTGCTGGTGACTGGAGCACTGCAGAAATTCATCGTATCTCCTCCTTCCCCACTTTTTTATTGGTAGAGCTGTGTGTGGATGTCCTCTTGTGTTTTCAGCACTCAGAAAGCTTTCGATCCCCATTTTACCCTGCTTTCACCACCAACCTAGATCACAAACCCTTTTCCAAGAAGAAAGGAAGATGTGTTACCCCTCTGCTTTTCAGGCTTCCCAGCCATTATAAGTAACACCACGCCCTACAGAAGTGAGCTGGAGGAATTGGGATGGTTTTAGCCCCTTGACAATAGGAATAACTGCCTCATCACCCAGGGCTTTCCAAAAACCACCCCCTGACCGCGGGCAAGCACAGGCAAAACCGTCCTTTGCCAGTATGCTCCATTTGAAAAAGCTGACTAACGGGGCCATAAGCCCCGTTTGAAGAGTAAAATCATGATTAAATGTATCACTGAGCACACATGATGGTACCTTCCTTCCCGAGACATACACACCTGATCTTTCCACCTTAAAAAATACCAACAAGTCAGTACAAATCTGCCTCAAAGGGGTGGGTTATGAAGGGTGCCGCAATTCCTAAGGGGGACCTGAAGCACCGGTTGGGCTTTCTGATATGTCAAACGGCGTCCAGGTTTCTCCAGGAAGAGCATCTCGCCCCGGAGACACCCCCTGCCAGCCGGTGCGGTGGTGGGAACATCGCGATGGCCGCGGGGGGATGCTGGGGCGGGGGAGAGGAGACCGTACCTTCGTGGGTAGGCTCCGGGTCGGGCGTCAGGGAGATGTCGTCCAGCTCCCGCAGGCAGAGCCACTCTCCATCCATCGAGACGCGGAATTTGCAAAGATAGATGGTCTCCATGGCAGCCTGAGTGATCTTGTCGGTGGTGGGGGTTGGCATGTCGCTTTGAGGCGTCAGAGCAGACATGATGACTCAGCTGGTACAACAACAACGGGGGGGAAAAAACGATAAGGACTGAAAAGAAAAGCTGTCTGAAGAAGAAAATGAGAAATACCTCGCTATTAAAGGGCAGGTATGCTCAGGATGGCACAGCCCGCTCCGGCCTTTTTCATATACAAAGCAAGGCAAAAGCGCTGCTCCTTCGGGCTCAGCTCTTCCCCCCTCCTTGCCTCCGACTGCCGTTGTCTTCAGCTACGCTAGAGGCTATCGATCCTGAGCGACCACAGAAAAACCAGCTCCTGCATCAAAAGCAGGAGCGGGGGAAAAAAAAAAAATAATTCTAAAAAAAAAAAATAAAAATATATATATATAAAGGAGGAAAAAGAATGGCTTCCTCTGACGATTACCCAAGCGAAAACAAAGGAAGAGGGCAGGGAGAGGTATCCGAGGCTTGCCGAAATCCAAGTGCTGTGGTCCCTTCCTCGCCGGCGAGCGCCGAGGGGGTTGGTTGTGCGCAGCGAGCAGGGTGTCGGCCAAAATGGCTGACTAATGAACTGAACCGAAAATTCCGGCTCATGTGACCGGCTGCTCCCAGCGCCGGGCGAGCGGATTCCCAGGATGCTGCTGCCGCCGCCGCTGCTGCTTCCTCAGAGGCTGGCAATTAGGGGGCTCGTCAGCCTCGGCACCTCCTCACCAGGCAATTAGGGAGCGCCGGGTGGGCTTCTCGTCCCTCGCCTCCGGAAAATACAAAGAGGCATCTGTATTCCCTTCCCCGCGCCCGGATGTCACGACAGGGATGGAAGGAGCATCTTTGTTTTGGCAGCGGGCGTGCACCTCGCCCTTCGGCTTTTAGTCGCCTCTCAGCTCAGATTTCCCACGTGCAAGGCAAAAAAAAAAAAAAAAAAAAAATTAAAAAAAAAATATGTTAAGATGGATTTATCCCCCCAGGGAAACAGAAAAGGGAAAAAAAAAAAAAAAAAAAAAAAAGAAAAGAAAAAAGATGGGGGTCTAAGAACGGGAGGATTAAGCTCTTTTGGGAGGGCACGCGCACACGGGAGGACAATGAGGGAAAACACCACGGAGACCGACAGCTGCACGACCAAAGCTTGCACTTGGAAAACCTCATCTGAAAATCGGTACCGCTCGGCTGGGGCTGATGAAGACGTATTTACAGAGAAACAGCTTTTCTCAACACCTCAGAAATAAGAGGGCAGCACTGCATTGTCCTGTCCCTTCCTGGCCAGGTGAATACCCTCTGTGCCCCCAGCCCACACTGCCCCATCTCTAGGGGACAAGAGGTCCCTGGTCAACGGGGGGGGGACATGGTACCACCACCCACTTCCACCACCATACAAGGCAACAATAAATTAGCTTATCTCACTTTATTCCTGTGGCTCCAGCATATTTGTGGAGAGCAGATGCGTAGCATCCATCCAAACCGGACCCCTGTCCCGACCCCCCCCACCATGTAAATTCAGAAAAGGCTGATTGCTCCCCAAAAAATGTGTGTTGATAGGAACATATGAATGATTAATACACATCGTCTTAATTATTCTCCATGTTTTTTCTTCCCTAAAGAAGTAGTCTAAAGGATTTGTGTCTATTTTTTCGGGGATGTGAAACGCAACAACTGATCATCGGAGAGAAAATTCAGCATCCCAACACATATAGCTTCTGGGAAAAAAAGCACCCACCACACAGAAACCTCATAAAACCAGAAAAAAAGGGTTAAAAGCTGTTACTTCTACTGCAAGAGGAAGCAGTTGCTTTCAGTGAAGGCTGCCTAACATTTTGACTCAGCAACTCCTTCCCCCCTTCCCCAGTCAGACTAAAGCAAACAAAGAGCCAAGAGGCACATTATTACAGCGACGCAAAGGAGAATTATTTGACAAACGACAACTGTTACCGTTGTTCCTTCTCCCTAGGAGAGACGGGGGTTTACAAACCCTGCTGACAGCATTTAAATTGATATATTTACACATCCTTCCACCAATGACAACCTCCAGCTTTAGCGTTCGCGTTGCACCGCTCCCAAAAGCGGTGAAAGTCGCCATGAACCAACAGCTCCAGGAGAGCAGCCCTTCCCCAACCTTCTCAAAGGGTCCAAACAAACAGCAAAGAATCAAAATAAACCCTCTAGAACCAACAAGAGTACCATAAGCTGCTGCGCAAGCTATTATCCCACATATCCAATTACCAGAGAGCTTAATTTCTTTGTTTTGAAACGATTAGGGATACAAACAGGATCAGGTGTAACCCTGCAGACTCCCGCTTCCCAACACGGCTCCGGCAGCTGAATCCAGCAGGAATGACCCACATACCAGGATCACAGCAGAGGTTTTTTAAAAAAAATTAAGTAACTGTTCAACTTTGACCATTTTGATTTCATACCATTTGTTTCTTCTTAACACGAGGAAATAAAAGAACCCCAGTCCGCCTCTTCCAGCTCAGTGGGATTTGCGGGCTCCTTTATGCCGTATTTCTGCTGCGAATACGCCATGGGGGTATTTAACACACTTGAAAAATGTTTTTCAGCTTCGATTAATTTCAGTTTATTAGTACGTTTTGCCCAAAACAAAGCATCGGACACAACACACAGATTTTGAACAACTGCCACCTTAAAAGAAACCGAGCTACTCCCCCTCAGAACTTATTTTCCAAGCCAATTTGTTTTTTCTTGCAGAGTTTCGACAGGGGTATTTGAAGACCTAAGAGCCCTTCAGCTGTCCAGAGGAGACGGCAATCTGCAGGTTCCACCCAGTACCTGGTTGAGTTTATACCCACATTATAAAAATACTCAACTTGCCTTCCCAACAGAGCTTTCAGGGTAAGCTAAGGCAAGTGGAAAAACTATAAGAAAAGCGGATAACGACCATATGTCAGCTACAGCACCATGGGAAAATAAAAACTCTGCTCAGACAACAACAAAAAAAACCCCAAAATCCCAAACAGGAACTATCCTGTGACTTACTGACCTGTGAGCCTTTTATCACCACCCGGAAAACACGAGAGAAACCTGCCCCTACCCCCATCCTATGCCCCAGAGTTATACATCAGTGCAGCATCTCATAAAGAAAACAAAAGAAAGGTATCAAATATTTGCATTTTCACGACGCCTTTGATAAAACGACCCCGCAGCTCAAGGCCAAGTGATAACGCTCCATCTCAGGGTTCAATGAGACAAGGAGGACAAAAGAAAACCAAGCGGAGGCATTAATGAAGAGGAGGTTTATTAAGACAGAATCACTTTCTCAATCTCAAACTAGTCCGACAGCCTTGGCCGGTCTCACACACCCCTCCTATCAGCCACGCTTTGGCAAAGGCAGGTGGAGGCTTTGGCTACGTTACGAAACAGGGCATTTTCTTTGCAAAAAAAATGTTTTCAAGATAAAAGAAATTAGAAATTGACTGTGCTGGAAAGTTAAGACTAATCATTTCAAAGCAAAGCACTGCATCAGCCACCAGTATCTGAAAGCTCAGTTCTCCTGGAAAACAGTTTTACAAAGTGAATAAATCGGAATAAATCCAAGCAGTAAGACCCAAACGAATTCCCCAAACAACTTTTTGGACACCACGGGGCACCTTTGGGTGGAGTTTCAATCCTAAGGAGAAAGCTTTCCCCCATCCCTGTGTGGGGATTGCAAAGCAGCCAGCCAGCAGCACGGCGAAGCCGGCAGACGAGATTAGGGCTCCAGGTGACTGCACTGCTGCTGGTTATTTCAAATTTAAAATTCACATATATATGGAACCATAAAAAAAACCACTAATGCTACCCAAATGAGAAGCGCTGCCCAAGGAAACTGCGCAACGAGCTCCGAAGCAGCTGCTCGGTGTGTCTGAGAGAACCTGCAACACCAGAGGCGACTCCACGCCAACAGGGTAAGAATTCTGAAGAACCCCAAGCCTTTCTGTCACAGCCAAAGACAAGCACAAACCAGGTTCTGGCAGGTTTGCCTAAAGCCTGTCTGTGGCTGCTGCATCCCATCAGACAGCCCGAGTGCCTGGTCCCAGTAAGGCAGCTCCCAGGTTTTTAAGCCAAACAATTCTGATTTTCCTATTTTCTGACTGTGTTCTTGCTCAACACGTGAAAAACCTCTTCCCAGCAGATGTAGGAAGGCGACTTCTGCTTTCACTCCCTCTCTCTTCCTTCATTTCGGCTGCAACTCCGCTGTCCAACCACATCACCTCCAATGACAGCGACGCCAAAAACACGAGTGGGCAAAGGGAAGTTTAACAACGCAAAAGCCAGTGACACAATTTCTTAATTCCTCGAATAACTGACAAACTGGGTTGTTGGGTTTTTTTTTTTGGTCTACCTACTGTGAAATACAGAGATACTACTTAAGGATTCAAGCAACTCCCATAATTAAGGGTACAATTAAATAAGGGGAGGGAAAAACCTACTGGGAGGCTTTCAATAGGAATGGTTTGAGGATAATCTCTGATTTGTCTTAGTTTTATAAGGAACAAAGTGGGGGTTTGTTTTGCTTTGTTTGGGTGGTTTGAGTTTGGTGGTTGGTTTTGGTTTTGTTTTTTTTTTTTTAAGAGACAGCATAATCAAGTTGCTTTTACTATATTTAAAAAGAATTCTAAGGATTTACTGCAGCTCAGCATCTTTAAATAAATCTTGTTCCTTCTGTCATGAATCATCTGTAGTGAAAAAAGCAGGAGCTGCTGGCACCGAAAGCTTTTGCTGTCTCCTTCCCTCTCGCCTTCACCTGACGTTTGGAACCATCTCAGCTCTCTTAGCTTGTAAATAAGAAAACTTAGAAAGAGAAAGGTTAGTTAGAAGGGAAAAAAATACTTCTGAGAGAAAATCCATAGAGAAAATAAAGTTGTAATAGAGATGCATTCTTATGATTTCATTCTTTGTCACCACATATTCTTCATTTACGCTTGTTGCTGGGCTTCAGGTCTCCAGTGTTTTACATAAACCTCCAAAATATTCTCAATTGCCGACTTTGTGGCGTATTGGTCACTACCTCCACTACAACACGTGTCAACAGAGAGTCATTATTTTCATTACCACTCCTGGAAAGGACAGCATTCAGGCACCGAAAGGAGAAACTCGTGACCCAGCAGGAAACACCCTTCACTTAAATTGCCGCTTTCAGCTTACAGCGACGCAGAGAGGGATGAGCATTCATAGAGCGTATCACTTCTTCTTATCTTTCATACAAGCACAGGGTGCAAAAATAGCCTTGCTCACACTCCTCAGTTTATCTTAACTCTAAAAATAACTCCAGTGCTGAAGAATGGAGGGAAGCAGGCATGAACAACCGCAGAATCGCAGAACGGTGGGGCCAGAACGGACCTCTGGAGATCATCTCCTCCAACCCCCTGCCACAGCAGGGTCACCCACAGCAGGTCCCACAGGAACATGTCCAGGTGGGTTTGGAATGTCTCCAGAGAAGGAGACTCCACCACCTCTCTGGGCAGCCTCTGCCAGGGCTCTGACACCCTCACAGCAAAGAAGTGCCTCCTCCTGTTGAGATGGAACTTCCCATGTTCCAGTTTGTGCCCGTTCCCTCTTGTCCTGTCACTGGGCACCACTGAAAAAACACTGGCCCCATCCTCCTGACACCCACCCTTCAAGTATTTACAGGTGTTGATCAGATCCTCCCTCAGTCTTCTCTTCTCCAGACTCAAAAGACCCAAGTCCCTCAGCCTTTCCTCAGCAGAGAGATGCTCCAGGCCCCTCATCATCTTTGTAGCCCTCTGCTGTCCCCTCTCCAGCAGTTCCCTGTCCTTCTGGAACTGGGGAGCCCAGAACTGAACCCAGTGCTCCAGATGGACTCACTTCAGGTGCTGTGGCAGAGCAAGGAGAAGCAGATCAGGAGCAGTGGATGCTGAGCTGCTACAGGTTATGACAACCGGTATTTGTGTCACTGGAGAAGAGCCTGTGAAACAGGGCCCCACAGGCCACCCAGGAGTCTCAACAGCCACCACAGTCTTTATAACCCCGATTAACGCCGCCGCAATCCAGTGCTGAGCAGAGCAACTGCCACTTTTTCATACAGGAGAAAAGGAAAAAAAAAAACAACCCAAAAACCCAAACCAGGCCAGGGGTGATGAAAAAAAATTGATTTACAGATAGAGAAACAAAGTCCAAGACACCACGCAAGTAGACGATGATTTCTGTTCCCTTCAGACACTGCTGTCACTGTGTCTGTCACCCGGTGACCGAGCGGGCTTGGACACACGATACAGCACAGGCAGCTACTGCCTCCGAGACCAAAAAGAACAAGGCAACTTTAATAGAGATTTTTAGAAGGCTTTTTTTCACCAAGCTCACCTGAGGAGCCGCTGCAGAGTAAGGCTAACACCAGGGATGAAGGGAGATTTTACACTAACTCCTTGTGAGCAAACCTGCTGATCCCAACGCCTCAGTTTTGCCACATCTGCACAGAAACCTTCTAACAGGGAAGTCTGAACAGAAAAAGCATGTCAGATAAGAATAAATATGTTTCTTAAAGGCTGCTTTTCTATCAGAGATCGGTACCTTACACACACGTCACAGGACTAAAGTGGGTGAAGATTTCCTGGTTAGGGAAAAAAAATAGGTAAGAGTAAAGGTTTTGACAGGAATCTATCAGTTTAAACAACTCATCAGGGAGGGAGTTTTGGACTGCAGACAAAAAGTGTGCAGTCTGAGACAGCCCTTCACACGGCTCAAAACAAAAGTTAGGTCACTGCATCTGCTCTTGGCATTGCAGAAATTGCCTACAGCTCTGCTGAGTAATGGCTTAAATAAAAGTACATTAGCTTCGAGATGGAACACCAAAAAAAAAAAAAAAGAAGATAATCAGCTAATGTGTGAGCGAACGCTCACCTGGGACGTGGGCAGGAGGAGACAAAGGAAAGGCAAACCAGCTCGGTCACCCACACCTTTGGCCCAAGCCCAGAAGATGAAGCCTCTGCCTATTTTGGAGAAGGGAAGATGTCTCCAACCTGCACCCACACACTTAGCGTTTGTTTGTTTTTAAAGCACGTGCAACTCCTTCTTGCTACTCCAGCTTACCCAAGTGC
>VXAK01025501.1:0-12114 GCA_013399435.1 Arenaria interpres
GCCCCTTCCCGTCCCGCGCTAGGGAAGCCAGGGCGGCCTGCCGCTGTGGGGTCCCCGCGCCTCCGCCTCTTTGTTCCGGGCCGGGCCCAGCGGTCCCTCCCCGGGAAGGGCCGTGTCCCAAGCGCGGCCGGCCCGGTCGCGACGCAAACCGTGCGTGCCTCCGGTGCCAGCCACCCGCCGCGCAGCCTCTTCGGGGCCCCTCGGCACCCGGCGTGTCTGGGCTCCACACACCGGGATCCTCAGCCCAAGAGGCGGCGAGTTTATTTACCGCGCGGAGATCGCTGCCTCTCGGTCCTGCTTCGTTCCCGGAGCAGGGAATCAGCCACGTGCACGCGTGCACTTGGGGCGTTTTGTAACGAACCTGATGCCTCTTCTTCTAACGACAGAGTCCCTCTGATTCAGGCATAACTGTTATGCTCGAGAACGGGCTTTTGCTGATGTTCACCTAAGCTTTCTCAGGGCGAGGTAATCTGTGTTGGTATGAGGGGCTGAAACCAGCGGTTTGAGAACAAGGCAATGGGTCTGCTCATAGCTGGGAATTTAAGGCTCATTCTCCACATCGTTCAGTTTCTTGTTTCTGCTGCTGTACTGTAGAACCTGTCTCTTATGTGTGCCTTTTGTATTTTTTTCAGGCGTGCAGATAAAGCAGCTGGTAAAGGTAAGAGCTCAATTGTTTAGTCATACTGTTGTATTCTGTCCAGAAAGTCAGGGCTTTCCCACGAAGGTAGCCAAACATCTGCTGGATCTTCCTTTTAAAGAATGTTTTGTTGCTTGATGACATGTAGTTTCTTTCCAAGGTCTCTCTCAAGATTGTGGAACTGCGATAAACTGCTGCTGATGTTCGCACGTGCTCAACGTGCAAAAACTTATTCTTCCAAATAACCACTAGGGTATTGCATCGCTATTGGAAGTTGAGACCACTCTGCATCGCAATCTGAGAGCTCTTCTTAGACAGTGGTCTCGAGTAGCTGGAAAACCTGGGCTTGCATGTGCTCTACTGCTGTCACAAACATAAGTGCAGGTCCTCAAGAGACGTGTGAAAGATATATGGAAATAAGAGTATTCACATATTTACACTTATCCTTTTCTAGCTTTAGTGGATGGTAAATTTTTGTGTGTGTGTGTCTTCACAGATGAAAGAGAAAAGTTTTGAAAGGAAGAGAGTAGCTTAATGGGTCTAATCAAGAAAGCCTCAACTGTGGTGAGCTGCAACCAGGAACAGAGCTTTTGTTCGTCCAGTGCAAACCGTGTGATATCTGCATCTATTTAACAGCTTCTTGTGCGAAAAAAAAAAAAATGGTTGAGGGATTTGCTCCTTACCCAGTGATGACTTCTGAAACAGTTCCAAGTTAAAGCCTTCGTGTGGTGGTGGTTTTGATCTGGCACTAGAGAGTTGTCACAGAATGAAATAATAAGGAAGGTCATACACCTGTGCACATTAATTTATCTTTCTGCTGGGGCTGTTCAGCTCCTGTTTGTAGGCATTTGTGTGTTGAAGGCTGCCTTTATTTCTGTACATCTTTAACTTTATTCTTGTAAGTCTATAGCTTTATTCCATTTGGGTGTTGAAATCCATGAAGTTCTAGCTGGCAAGGTGTATTTTTGCAAACAAAAGCAGAATTAACCAATGTGTGTTTAGCACAGACCCCACTTGTCTGCATTTGCCTCTTACTGCATAAAGGATGGCCATTGTAAAAGCTTCAGCCTTTTAGGTCAAAGCAAAGTTGCTGAAATGTGTAAAAAGGGCATGGTGTTGTCACTTAATACATGTATAGTGTTAACATCCTGTTTTAGTGATAATTCTCAATGTTTTGGATACCCTTAAACAGAAACATTTCTGTGACAGTGGTGGAAAGCAGGCAGAATAGTCCTGGTTTTACCTCAGTTTATTGGGATGTGCTTTGAAATAGCAAATGTCAGTCTGAAATTTCCCAAGTTTGATGGATGTTTGCACTCTAGCCATTCTAGACTTTAACTTTGGGCTCTGAGAGATTCATCTGTCCTCGAATGTGGGAGTGGAAAATGTATTTGTTACATTTCTTGGGCTCCTTTTTATGATTAGACTTGCAGCCAAAATGGATGTCATGAACATTCGCGTGGAAATTAGCACCGAGAAGTGATGACTACTTATAGTCCAAAAGAAATCTGCCTTGGTGATTTTTTTTTTGTTTGTTTGTTTCTGGTTTGGTTTTTAGTCTTTAAAAATGGAAAAGTGAGAAAGCTGTACTTCTGTGTCCCAGCTGTGCGGGATGGAGTCCTTGCTGCTTGTGTGTATTGGGACAGAGGTGGAAACAGACCGAATTAAGTGTCTTCCTCGGACAGATCATGCAGTGTGCAGGAGAGAAGCTCCCCAATTTTGGCTGTTAGCATAAAATGTTTGAAGAAGCCTAATCAGGTGTAAGGAAACTGCAGCTTTCCTTGCACAGCGAGGCTTTGGTAGCTAGGAGTCCTCTGTGATACTGGAAGGTAAAATACCATTCATCCTTTCACCCCTGGGTGGAGCTGGATTGAGCAAGAAATCCAGTGAAACCACTGAGTGGTTCTGGGGAAGGCTGTTGTTTATTGGCATGAGTTCTGACACAGAATTTAATTCTGCATGGTACTGTTTTTGCGGTTTTGCATTGTACTGTTATCCTTTACTGTAAAATAAAAACTATCAGAGGGATGGAGCACCTCTCCTATGAATACAGGCTAGGAGAGCTGGGATTGTTCAGTCTGGAGAAGAGGAGGCTCCAGGCGACCTTATAGCCGCCTTCCAGTATCTGAAGGGAGCCTACAGGAGAGCCAGAGAGGGACTCTTTGTCAGGAAGTGTAGTAATAGGATGAGGGGTAATGGTTTTAAATTGAAAGAGGGGAGATTTAGATTAGATACTAGAAATAAATTCTTTACTGTGAAGGGTAGTGAGAGCCTGGCCCAGGTTGCCCAGGGAAGCTGTGGATGCCCCATCCCTGGAGGGGTTCAAGGCCAGGTTGGAGGGGGCTTGAAGGAACCTGATCTGGTGGAAGGTGTCCCTGCCCAGGGCAGGGGGGTTGGAACTAGATGATCTTTAAGGTCCCTTCCAACTCTAACCATTCTATGATTCTGTGAAAATACTAACTCCAGTTTAGAATATTAAATTTGCCTGAGCTCAGCCATAAAAGCAAATGACCTGTGGAGGTGAGGTGTACCTGGTAACACTTCAGTGTCTATCGGACAAAGGAAAAACTTGATGCACCAAAGTTTGCTCAATAAGTGTTGTTGCCTTATGTTTGGGATTATATTTTGAAGTAAAATCACCAGTGTTGCTGTTGGTGAAGAAAGCTTAGAGGTGATGAGTGCGATCATGGCTAAATTTGTGCTGTCAAGGATAACCCAGGTGCTCTAACAGTGGAAGCATCTCACCAAATTTTAGCTTCTTCTGCACAGAGCTGTGGGTTCAGAGACTTTTCTGCTTGGTGACTTGGGTGTGCAGGCACAAAGGTCTGACTGTGCAGGTCTGGTGGGACGATGACGGGAAGGGTAAAGTCGAAGGTGTGTATTGTGTCAATTGGTATGCGATAGTCACCATACTGATGTGCACGAAGGCAGCTGCAAAGTCAGCCGCACTGATTATATTTCCCGTCTCCTCTGCTTAGTCATGCAATTGCAATATTTCCCTAATGTGTTGCTGTAGAAATATTAGTTACGTAAGTAGAACATTTAATTTCAGCTTATAAATGAATCCATGTAGCTAGAGTCAGGCTGTGTGACATAATTCACATTTGACTTCCCATGACGCTATACATTCCTGTGGAAATAATTTTAATTTTGGTTAGGCCCCAATAATTTTAATTATTGGAATATAGATTGAATGAATACACTTCATGTCCTTCCATCAATGAATTCAAAACTCAGTGCTTACTGTCACTCTTCAAGCCATGTTAGCAGTCAAACAAAACTTGCTTCTGTGACCTAATTTTACACCTAAACCAGTTTCTGACTCTATCCACCTTTTTGTAAAACTTTTATCTCTGCTGTTTAGTAATCACTCTTAAGAGTTTGAGTGAAATCTTTCAGTCAATGACAATTGAAAAAATGGGCTGTATAGCTGTTCTGGAGGGAGTGTTGGAGTAGTGGCTGAATATAAAGGTGCCGGGTTTGTGCTTAGTGGTAGAGCCGTTGCCTGCTGTGTTCACAAAGTTCTTCGTCTTCCAGATTTTAGAGCTGCAGGTTGCAGGAAGAGACTTCTCCCGCACTGAGGAAGAGGAGGGTGGGGTTGGCAGCGTTTACACGCACGTAATACGCTGTGAATGAGCACTCAGATTATTTAATCTCTGTCTCTAATGTTGCTCTGCTTCTGTCGTGCAAACGTACTCCATGTGGACCCTTGTTTATGCAAGCTATTTTTCTTGTGTGTTTTTGTCTTGCAACTTTACATTAATATTGATGGTTTTTTGCAATGGCAAGAACAAGATGCAGTGTAATTCTTGAAGTGCGTGCGGGTGCACAGCTGTGTGGTACTGCTGCTAAAGGGTGGAAAGAAGAGTTTGTTGGAGAGGTAAAACAGCGTCATGTGAAGCCCTTGTTTACTTAAAGCTGTGATCAAAAGGATATAGTGCCCACATGGAGAGTCACCTCCCTGGAAGTCCATTCTCAAATCAAAGTCTTTTTGCACAGTCTGGGCTGGAGGATGGTGCCAGCAGTATTGACGTACCTTGGCACATGGTTATAGAAACCCTGTGTTAGAAAGAGATTCCTGCCTGGAATGCTTTTGTTAGATATCCGCACGTGTGGAGAACTGTCTCGGTGATGTGTTCCTGTGGAGTGTTGTCTCCCCGGTCTGCCCCTCTAGGCCTGCAGCCACGCTGTGTGGGTGTCTGGAGTCGCAGCCCGTCTCCCACTGCGGGGGCTTGGTCCAGGGGGGTGGGGGCAGGAGCCCGTCCTTCAGGGCCTGCGGAAGGAAACGGGTGGAAAATACAGGCTTGGTCTGTCTACTTCTGACTGCTGGAAACGCTGTAAGGTCCCACAGATCCAAAAAAAGAAAAAGATGGAACACTTTAAGACTCTAGTTGCATAAAATGGTTTCGTAGCATAGATAACTAGCATTATACCTTATTATTTGTATTCTTAAAGTTTCATTCTTCTATGGAAATGACTGCTTTTCCTTAAGACTTTGTCAATGTTTTGAGAGAGAAATGTCATTACTTAAAATCAAACCTTATAAAATGTGCTAAATTTGAATAACTCAGATTGCCCAAACCTACTTTGACTCCTAAAAGGATTTTCCTGTGTCCCATATGCACAATTTCACAGCTCTTTTGGGTGTAAGATGTTTCAATAGAGGTTTACACCAGGATTTTTTCCTCCAACTTGAATTTTTGTCAGTGCCATTATAAAATTATGTGCTTAGTGCCTTATCTGTTGTCTGGTTACTATGTTAAATCTAAGTTGCAGTCTGAGATGTATATACATTGTAGTGCATTTATTTTCATAATAGATGGTTTGTAACTTAATAATTCATATTTTATTTCATTTCACTTAATTGTACATGGGTATTTTCTGGAAGCATCTACTTTGCAACGTTAGTAAAATGCTTTCCAATGCCTTATAAATCAAAGTTTAGAAAATTTCTTGTTAGTAATCAGCAACCTGTTAATTTGTAACAGTTGAGAGTTCATTTTTCTACACATCAAGGATAGATGAAGTGGCATGGGTATTTCTTACTGTGGTGATGTCAAAAAAAGACAGGAATCTGTTACTGCAGCAAGCTTACCCCTGAGCTGCAGGCGGAAAGGGGCTTGGTGAATAGGAGCTGGAACATCTGGACAGGTGTGGCTGCAGAAGTGGCTGTGGAGCCCCAAACAGCTCCTGCATCCAAGGTCAGGTGGGTGGATTTTCCAGCTCCAGTGCAGCAGGACTGGTGCAGAGCCATGTGCCAGTTACAAGGGGCTGATTTATGCCAGGTTGTGCTGTGAGCAGCAGAAGCAAGAAGCTCTGCTTCCAGAGGGTTTCTGTGCTTCGTCCCCAGTAAGTGCCCTGTTTTTGGAGTAGGCTTCAATCAAGAAGGTGTTGAGGGTCCAGGGAGTGATGCGGCTGGAGGATCTTGCCTGCAAAGTGCATTTATGATATAGAGAGGAATTAAACTCACCCTTACGAGTCTCATCTCCTGATCTGTGAGACAGTGGGCAAACTGTGGTACTTATCCCTTTTATTTCAGATTGTGGCAATGCTGGTATATGTAGAAAAATATGATATAGGTTCTGAGAGAGATGCTTTTGCTGGTTTGGTAACCCTGCGTGCGACGCTCCAGGGGCGGGAAGAGAGTATGACCAAGAACATGTTTCTGCTGCACGTCTCTAAGTGGGGATCTCTGCTGAGTAGGATGCTGAGTAAAGATGTAGCCTTACTGCGATAAGCTCTGTTAGGAAGCAGAGCAGTGCCCAGAGACTTGTATTTTGGTTGTCTAAATAATTATAATAGAGTCACAGCCTTGTTACTGGCTTCCTCTCAGGTTTCCTTTTCTTGTTGTTTCTGTCAGTGACTGGTGTTTGCTTCACAATTTTTAAGGTTAAGGGATGTTGGATGCCTCTTATGTACCATCACTCAAATAAATCTATACATGTTTTCTGCTCTGGATGCTGCTAAGTTTGAAATTGAAAATTTTTTTCACCAAAAGGGTTATCAGACATTGGAATGGGCTGCCCAGGGAGGTGGTTGAGGCACCATCCCTGGAGGTGTTGCTGTGTTGCTGAGAGATATGGTTTAGTGATGGTGTTGCTTTTTGTTTGTTGTGTGGGTGTTTATTTTTGTCAAAATTAGGTTGACGGTTGGACAAGATGATCTTTAAGGTCCCTTCCAACCTAGAAGATTCTGTGATTCTGTAAGTTTAAAGGCCGTTGGGAAGAATGAGCAGAATGATGAAAGTACCTCAGAATACAAGACGTTCGTCATTAAGTGACTTAAGGGAGTGTTCGAGGTAGGAAGATCCCCAGGAGCCAAAAGACCAAAAGTATTGGTAGGACTTCAGAAACTGGGTTTCTCCATCTGTCTTGAATGACTTCCTGTGGGATGCAGCATCCACACAGTTCCCCAAACTGGCTCCTGCAGAGGCTGTGGGATGCAGAGGATAACAATTAGTGTCAGTATTGGAGAGTCACAGGGCAACATGAGCATGGGGGCATTTCTTGGCAGGCTCCGTTTGCCAAGCTGTGGCTTCTCTTGCCCCCTCTCTGTGAAGTGTGGTTCAGACAAAGAGAGCAGCATTGGGCCTTAGTCCACGGCTGCGTGTGCTGGCTGGCAGGCAGGCTCTGCCCAAAGGAGGGCTCGGAATTCCTCTTGCAGTGGCTGATCTGAAAAGAAAACGCTCAGTGCTTCTTCTCGCTTTGAGGGGGGGTTGCCTCTACCTGTTGTGTCTCATGTATTTTGTCTTCCTGGAGTCTGAGTTCTTGTGACTCGGAGTCCATCACCACTGGTGACGCTTGCAGTGAAATAACAGGATGTTGGCCTATAATCCGTTTTCCGTCCATCGTCTGAGGGGGCCAGGAACCTTCCAGAGAAATTGCAGCTAGCCAGAGCTAGCAATCTTCACAAGTTTATACAGTTTTAAATGCAGAATTGGATACAACCTTTCTAATTGGAAATTTTCCTATGTTTCAGTCTCAAGAGATTAAAGCAGCATCTTACGTTTTGTTAGAAGAGCAGCGCCTGGTTATCTGTAATAGCAATGTTTATTCCTTCTACCTTGTTTCTCTTGCTTCTTTGTGCTGTTAGCCAAATCCTGCAAACTGAGGAGCATGGCTTTCTGTGTAGAGGCGTTTGTGAGAGGAGAGGGGTAACACTGTGCTCATCCACAGCCCCTGGATTTCACCAGGCCAAGCGGGGTACCCAAGACAGGACTGAAAATAGCCATGAGGTTCCTGTGTAGTTGGTTGGGAGAGGTAGGTATCTCCCAACTCCTCCCACTGGTGAGAAAGAGGCGGGCAGCCGTGTTCCTAACCTAAATGCCAACGTGAGTCCTGTTGCTTCCTGGCCAAGGTCACAAGTCTGGGGAGGAATTCTCAAAGGCAGCTGAAACTGCAGCACTTCCAGTGACAGACTTGTGATGGCCCCTAATGCCAGGTCAGGGATGTGGAACAGGAACACAGCAGGAGGAGGAGGAAGTGCTGCTTTTCTCTCTAAGCCAGTTGCTGTCTCTGTATTTAGTGCTGGGTTTTTTATTATTTTGATTGTTGGGGTTTTGTTTTCTTGTTGTTTTGTTTTTTTGAGAGGCCGGCTGGATGCATCAGAAGGCTGTTTTTGTGAAGGAAAAAGGAAATTTAGGTGTGGGAAAGAGACATAAAACTTATTAAAAATCTTTTGCAATTTTAGATTTTGGGCAAAGCCTTGTTGAGTGTTGATTCCAGCTGCTAGTGCAGCTGAATACTTTGCAGATACAAGTTTCCTGGTGCAGCTCTGGCCCTTCCCTAGGGACCTGTGTCTCCTGTTGGGAGGGTCTAGAATTACAAGGGTTTTCAACTAAGAGCTCTATATTGCTTTATGACTTCTACTGCAAAGTAAATATTTGATGCTTCTCCTAACTATGGGGTTTTTTTGGAGGTACATAGGTATTCACAGCATGCAAAAATGCAGCGAATCTGTTAGACAAGCATGCTGAAGTAGAGGAAGAAGTAAAAAGAAGAAATCATAAGGAAAGTTTTATTAAACACCTTCACTTCAGAGCAATGAAGTAAAATTGCTAAGTGAGTGGTATATTTTGTAGAAATGTATTCTGAGTGAGTTCTGTTTCAACTAATAAGTCTAATCTTCAAAATACTAGCTCTTGCTAAGAAATCAGCTGAACGCCTGATCTTCCAAGGAAATAAACCTATTTCAGGAACGGCAGTGTGTGCTGACACTGGTGACATGGTAGTGTTTGAAGGAGAGGTTTCAAGAGAAGGGTTTCAAGTTTCTCTGGGTTCAATTTAGTGTTCAAAAATAACTGAGGATGATCACAATTAGGATTAAAAACGTAAAGCAGTCATAGTTTACCTTGAGATCTGCTAAAGTAGGAAGCCAAAAAGGGGGAGTAGTTTGTGCTGTGATGGTGAAGTGGCTTTATATGTGCAAAACATAAGACTTGGTTGCTGTTTGACAGTGAAATTGTGATGCCTCACATCCTGTATTCCAGTCAGATATTTTTTTTTCAGTCAGATGTTGATTATTCCCACCCTGTTAATCAAGGATTGGGGAATGAGTCACACAAAGCAAACTATGTGCTAGAAGTAAAAGGATAATTTGGTTCAAAAGGCTTGTTGCAAAATTGGAGATCTCAGGTTGGGAGGAACCTCAGGATATCTCTGGTCCCACCTGCTGCTTACCACAGCGGCATTCAACAGAGTTCACATCACATTGCTCAGGGCTTTCTCCAGTCACATCTGGACAGGCTGGAGAAGGGGAACCATGTGAACCTCATGAGGTCCAACATGGCCAAGTGCAGGGTCCCGCACCAGGGTCAGGGCAACCCCTGGTACCAGCCCAGGGTATGGGCTGGAGGGAGGAGGGATGGAGAGCAGCCCTGCCCAAAAGGGCCTGGAGGGGCTGGGGGTGAGAAGCTGGCCATGGGCTGGCAATATGCACTGGCAGCCCAACAAGCCCTCCGCAGCCTGGGCTGCATCCCCAGCAGCGTGGCCAGCAGGGTGAGGGGGCAATTCTGCCCCTCTGCTCCGCTCTGGGGAGACCCCCCCCCCCCAGTACTGCCTCCAGCTCTGGGGCATCAGCCCCAGAATTTCAGAAGGCGTTTGAGTTCATTAAGATGTAGTGTCACAGCAAGCACCAAAAGTGTGAGATCAAGTGAAATATTCTTGGGAATTTTAGTTTTTAAGGAATTAACTTGCTTATATAGACATTTTAGCCCGTTATGTTATCTTGCCAAAATGTATCTGGAGATCAGCCATCAGCCAAAAAGAAACCACCTGTAGGAGCTATAAATGAGTGCAAAGACCTCAGGCTAACAGTGCTTGTGATGCTTTTTGCTCTAGCATAAGACCAGAAACATCCAGCTCAGATTCCTCAGGGTTATTACCAGGTATACAACTCTGATTAAATATGTGTTTGGGAGTCTCTCCAAACATGACTTTTAATGTGGTCCAATTTTGAAGCTACTCTTTCATAAAGCAGTTGCTGAGGTTTATGGGTGTCTGTTTTGTAGTGCTTAGGGGAGATCAGAGCCAGCAAATAGTCATCTTACAAGTCTTTATCAGAGGCAAATGTAAGCTGTCTTTAAATATTTGTGTCTTTACTTAAAGACAGTAGGAGCTGTGATGAGAGTTTTAAAAGAAGGCTTGCTGAGGGAGGGCCCTGGGCTGTGTCCTGTCTGTCTCAGCAAGGCCACGCTACAGAGCTGTGCGAGGCCGTGGCTTCCCCGTGAGCAGATGGGGCAGTTATGCTCTTCAACATCCTGCAACAGAGAGGAGTGTGAATTCATGACAGGATTTATGCTGTTTATTACTATTAAAGGATTGCTATGGGTGTTTCAGATCCCAAAGAGGAGAAGGAAGAGGAGGAAGTCTCCAGTGTCCTCACCCATGGCTCTGCTGTCAGCAGGCCCAGCAGAAGCTGGCGCAGCAACAGGTCAGCTGGGGTGGCCCGGCAGCGTGATGCCGAGAACTCCCGTGCCTCCAGATCCAAGACTGGTTCCCTGCAGCTCGTCTGCAAGTCAGAGCCAAACACGGACCAGATCGAGTACGGTACGTGGGAAGCCCTGGTGTGAAAGTGCTTGGAGATAGTCAGGTCTGGGGAACCTCTGCGGGGCACTGGGTGTGGGTGTCACTCTGGAGACATGGCTGGTAGAGGTGTGGTGCTGCTTGGTCACGAGTACCTTCTGCCACTAGCACTCCCGGCACTGAATGCCAATGGAGGTATCTTGAGGCAGATGAGTTCACTGCAGTGAACATAGATTGAAACCTAATGGTGACTTTTCCTTTCAGAGGTCACAGAAGAGCATCAGTCTCCAGCTGGAATCAGGTAGGGAACTTTTTATTTTGTGATATTTCTTCCTCTTTAGTGTCTCAAAAAGGGAAAATAAGGGCCTGAGTTTTTTCAAAATAAATGCTTCTGTGAAAGGATCTATGGGATGGATAGTAGCTCTGTTTTCATTCAGTCCTGGACCTTTGCATTTTCAGTCTGGATTATGGATGGACTGCAGATGTCAGGAGATACTGTGGATAGTAAGATTCGATATGAGCATTTCACCTGGTGGCTTTATAGCTTCCGGAGCAGATGCTGTAGTTAGGTGGGTTCACAAGAGGAGACTGCTCTGCCCAGGCTGTCTGTTTTGGTTGTCATCATGCTCCTTTGTCAGTGTAAGCTGTCAGCTCTCCCCAGTCGTGCTGGATGAGACAGTGCTGTATAATAGTGTCTCTCCCATCTGAGGGGATGATGCATGAATATGCTTAGTAGTAGTGCTTAAGCTGTTGCTGCTAAAGTCCTGTGTTCTTCTTTTTGTCCAGCAGTGATGATGAGGAGGAGATGCTCATCAGTGAGGAAGAAGTTCCCTTCAAAGATGATCCAAGAGATGAAACCTACAAGCCCCACCTAGAAAAGTATATTGGATTACATACTTACTGTGGTTTTAGACCAAAAAAAAAAATCATGACATCTTAGTTGAATGAACTCAATATAACCCAAAGAACCTGTGCTAGTTGCTGAGGTGGAATGGCTCCCAATGGACACAGTGTTTTCTAAATATTGCCTGCAGCTATAGGGACTGTTCTTCTCTAACAGCCTTTAGAGCCCTGCTGGCTGCCAGGTTCTTCCTTAATCCTTGTTCATACTTCTCCCTAGAAGTGGAACGATAAATACACTTGAGCCTCCATCAGGTGGTTTTTGCTTAAATCTTTGTAAAAAGCAGACAACTGGGAGAGTATTTGAGTGATATGTTGTATTTGTATCTTTGTAGGGAAGCGCCAAAACAGAGGAGAAAAGCTAGCAAGGGGAAGGAGGAAAAAGAGAAACAGAAGGAAATTAAAGTAGAAGTGAAAGAAGAGAGTGAGTTTCAAGAAGACGAAGAGCAACCAAGGAAGTGAGTAAAGCTCTGCAGTTTTATCTAGCAGTGTGTATTGTATATTTTGCATACTTGCTGGTGTGCAACAGTGTTTTGTTGGTTTTGGCTTCCCCCC
>VXAK01025501.1:12124-26368 GCA_013399435.1 Arenaria interpres
TTTGTTGTTTTTTGTTTCGCCCCCCCCCCCCCCCGGGCCTGGAAGATAATAGGGGAGAACCTTTTGTTCTCATGGAAGTCTTGCTGCCTAGTATCTTGTGCGTGTTCGGCAAGGAAAAATAAACAAGTAGTTATTTTCATTTAGTTTAAGTTGAGGAGTTTTTCTCCATACTGTGGTTTAGTCAGCCTACCTGGATATGGCCATACAGTGGGAAATACTTTAGAGCATTCTTAAAATTGGTTTCGGGTGCAATGTCTGAAGTGGATTAGAAAGCCAGTCTGAGAAGGCAGCATCTCTTCTGTTGTGTGCCTAGAGTCAGAGACAGAATACTTTGTACATGTTGTGTGGTCAGTGTCTTTCTACATTTGGGGCTAACATGCCAGAGCTCAGGAGAAATAGCTGGGTTCTCCCTTGTTTTGGAGAAATAAAAGAACAGACTTTTGCTACATAGTGAGTCACTAGTGCTTGAGTGGAGACTCAACATCTTTGGCTATGTTGCCACTGGAACTCAACACTGAAGCTTCACTTCTGGCAACTGAGGCAGGTTGGATTTGTGTGTGTGTCAAAGGTGTTCCTTGGGATAGTGCAGGGGGGAAAAAAGCAAGTTTGTATTTAAGCTCCTCTATAAGCAATTGGAACAAATGGGGCTCCCTCTGCTGGTCTGCATCGTGGGGCTCTGCACATCTTTGTTTTATTTCTCTTGCTGTTTCTAAGCTGCTGCAGAGCAGATTTACATTGGAGAAGAGTAAGGATGATGATCTTTTGAGAACTCTTTTTCCCCCCTGTTAGAGATGGCTTCCTGAGGCTTGCAGTTGTGCTGTTTGGATCAGACACTACTTTTGTGCATAATAAAGCCTATCCCTCTTCTGAAGGCTTGGCTTGAATGCTGTGTGTCTGTTCAGCATTTTACTGGCATGGTCTTGCTATCAATAAAGATGCCTCAGTGCAGTCTGTAAAAGACTTCCATCAATCTGCTGTAAGTGTCTCTGCAGCAATACGTTCAAGCAGGCATGATGTTCTGGCAGAACTATTGCTTGGGAGGGTGCATTTTACATATAAGCTCGACAGAGCATAGATTTTTATTTTTTTTTTATTTTGTCTTGCCAGGTGTATAAGCTGCTATAGTTAATTCAGAGGACTGTAAAATAGCTGATCATTAATCCCGTTCCTCCTAGTCATGCAGATTGATGTTTTTCACATGGTATGAAACGTTACCCAACAGAGCAGAAGAAATAAGGTGCACCATCAATTCTGGATTGTGCTGGCAAAATTACATGTTTATAAAAAATGTATTAGGAAATGGGAGGGATCGTGAGAGCAAACCACATGAAGCATTTATTCCTTAAGAATGTTGTCTTTGAATCTGCCTCCAACTTGCACGCGATTGATTTTTCTAGAGCTTGCAGTTGATGAGGCAATATCTTGCTAAATGTCTGCAGCAGAAACCTATGAGAGCAGAATCTCATGTGCTGACGTGCAGCCTGGAAAGGGATGAATTTAATTATAAGGTTGCAAGTTGTTTGGGCGGTTGCAGGTTTAAAAGAAAAAATGTGAAGCATGTGATGCCTGGTTCAGGGTTTTTTAAAGTAGCCCTTCCTCACTCTGTTGTGGCAGACGAGCTGGTAATTTCTAACCTCTTGATCGCTGGCTGTCTGATACCTGTGGGGTGAGACACACTTGAGCTGGGCAACTGTGTTCAAAAATGTGTAGTGTGCTACACCTTGCAGGTCATCATGCAGCCACAGCCTGGCTGTGTTTGGCAGGGGCAGGATGGTTTCAGGTCTGCCATATGCCACTAAATGTCATGCAGAAAAAAAGTGTCACCAAGGTATCAGAAACATGGGGACCGCAGTGCCACAGGGAGTGGTCTTCTGTCTGATGTAGCAGTTCTGCAAAATGCAGGGACAATTTGCACGGAGGCCTGGTGTCTTGGCTTCAGCTGGGACAGAGTTAATTTTCTAACGGTTGCTGTATTTTCAGATTTGGTATGCAAGGAATGTCAATAATGTGTATTGTTTTAGTTGTTGCCAGGTGATGCTTACATTTTTCAAGGACTTTTTTTCAGCTTCCCATAGTAGCTGAGAACAATTATAGACAGAAAGATAGAATGGCCAATGGAATATTCCATACTGTGGTATATAAATGGGGATAGCCAGGGCAGGGGGAGTACTTGTGATCGCTGCTTGGGAAGGTACCGATTCACCAAGTGGTGAGTGAATTGTGTTATTGTTGGTATTTTCATTTTCTGTTACTGTTCTATTAAACTGTCTTTATTTCAACCCACGAGGTTGTTTTTTTTCCTTTCCTTTTTCACTCATTGTTTCCCTCTTTTCCCTGCCCTTCCAGGGAAAGGGGGGGAACTACGTGAGTGGCTGCATCATCCTGGTTGCTGGCTGGGGTTAAACTATGACACGTGGTTACTTAACTTCAGTAGGGAACCTGTCCATCTATTACAAGAACATTTCCTTAGAAACTCCTCAGGTGTTTTGATCCAGAGCTGGTGGCTGACTTGCTGGGTGCAGAGTTACTTTTCAGCCTAAAAGTGTAGAAGAGTTCTGTAGTATTTCTTGTAGCACGCTCCTGTTTTATAGCATATGCTTCAAAAAAACTCTGCCCACTAATGATGTAAAGAAGCTTCTTTCAATTCTGTTTCTGTAACCCTGTTACAGGAGGGGAAGGAGGAGAAAGGATGACAAGAGCCCAAGGGTGCCCAAGAGGAGGTAAGCGATCCCCTCAGTTCTGTGCTGAACGCTTGTTACCATTGTGGTTTACAGAGAGATGTTGATTGTCTCAAAGCCTTCTCTCTTGCACAGTATAGAAATCTGCCTTAAAGGGGAAAAAAACCAAACAAACAACCCCCCAAAAAAGCAGCATACTTTGACTTCCCTCCTTTCCTTCCCCCTTCTCCCTGTAGGTGTGGGTTTTATTTCTGCCAACTGAATGGGCCCCCCCTGTCCCCGTTTCTAAGTTGATCCCTAGCTTGACATTGCCCAGCAATAAGGTTCTGGGAACTCTGTGGCTCCTGGCATTTTCTCAGCTCTGGGGGGAGCCCTCCGGTAGTGCTGGGAATGGAGGGAACTCTTGGACACAGTCTCTGTCAGGGTAGCCCAAACAGGACTATTGGAGCAGTAATCCAGTAGTCCTTTGCTGTTGCATCACTGAGTACCCTGGCACTCGTTTATCTGGCTGCTGTCCTGGCTTCAGGTGCATCAGCTCACCACTGCCCATCTCCTTACTGACCCTAGGAAGAAGCCTCCGATACAGTATGTCCGCTGTGAGATGGAAGGCTGCGGCACAGTCTTGGCTCACCCGCGTTACCTGCAGGTGGGTTGAGGTTTTTCCCTTCCCGAATGGCGTGAGCGAGTGCAGGGAAGGGCCTTTGGAACTGGCGGCTAATCCTCCACTGGCACTAAAGCACTCCTTTCTAACGCTGTCTTTTTGGTAGACTTAATCAATTGTGGCCAGTTGTGGCCACGTGTGTCTCTTTACCTGTCCTGTTGTTAGATGTCCACGTTTGTTTGGCTTACTTCTCTCAGTGGAGATCAAAGCCTTTGAGTTCATGGTATAAGGGTGTCTTGTCTATGACTGGAGCCTGGTGGCCTGCTCAGGGGCCATCTGGAATCAGTCTCAGCTGTTCTCTTAGTTGTCTAAAGAGAGAGTCCGCCACCTTTCACCTCTTCCTTTATAGCATCACATAAAGTACCAGCACTTGCTGAAGAAAAAATACGTGTGTCCTCATCCCTCCTGTGGTCGGCTCTTCCGACTCCAGAAGCAGCTCCTGCGGCATGCCAAACACCACACAGGTACAGGGAGGTGGGAAATAGGTACAGACCCCTGCTTAGGTCAGAGGGGAAAAACAATGAAAAACCTCTAGGACTTAAGGGGAGAGTGAAGCCAAGGCACGTGGCATAGACTTGCCACAGCAGCAGGGTATTATTTCCTTCTGGATTACCATCTTTTAAGAAAATGGAAGAAATAGACTATAGAGTTTTTCATTCACCCCCTGGCAAGTATCACTCAGGGATTTTGTACAGGAATAAAACAAGCCAAGCTTTATCCTAACTTGCCAGTCTTCCTGTATTGGTCAGAATGGATAATTAACTCTTAGGAGAGTCTTAATCACGCCCTAACTTTCCAGATCAGCTGCTGTGCAGTATTGTGGGACACCTCCTCCTCTGCTCTCCCTGCCAGCCTCCCAGCACTTCTAGTTCTGCTGCTTCTTGCGCAGCTCTACCTGCCACATGTGAGAGCTGGGAAAGGGAGCAGGTTTGCGGGAGAGTAATGCTTCAACCGGTCTTGCTTTTTAGATCAAAGGGATTACATCTGTGAGTACTGTGCCCGGGCGTTTAAGAGTTCTCATAACTTGGCGGTGCACCGAATGATCCATACGGGCGAGAAGCCCTTGCAGTGAGTACCTCTGCTTGTCTCTTGCTCTCCTGCTTTGAGGGACCCTTGGATACACCCATTCTTGGGCTGCACCAAGAGCAGGGCAGCTCCAAAGTCAGGGTCAGAACCTGTTCTTGGTGTCCCAGCTCTCTTTAAACACAGACCTGTAGGAGCATTTGAGCTGCTACTTGTCTCACTTGCTCCTTGAGGCAGTGTCTCAGCAGAGGTCTGAGGAACATAAGACCTCTGCAAATAAAACTGGAAAAGCTGGAGCTGCAGTGAAATCCCATTTTAGTGAGCCCCTGATGTGTCTCTGGGCTGTCTCTTTGCTGCTGTTGTCCCCACAAGTGTCTGGGGATGTCCCTTTGTTGTGACCTGCCCCTTCTCCCCTCCCAGGTGTGAGATCTGTGGATTCACCTGCCGGCAGAAAGCTTCCCTCAACTGGCACATGAAGAAGCATGATGCAGACTCCTTCTACCAGTTCTCCTGCAACATTTGTGGCAAGAAATTTGAGAAGAAGGACAGCGTCGTGGCCCACAAAGCCAAGAGCCACCCCGAAGTGCTTATTGCTGAAGCGCTGGCTGCCAACGCGGGTGCCCTGATCACCAGCACCGACATTCTGGGCACTAATCCTGAGGCCATTGCGCCACCCACTGATGGCCAGGGCCTCCCCCTTCTTCCTGACCCCCTGGGAAGCACTGCCCCAGCAGATTGTCTGCTGCTGAACCCCGAGGGGATGCCGAAGACATACTGCGGTGGTGCAGAGCGTGTCAGCCTGGTGGCTGATGGCAAGCTCTTTGTGGGCAGCGGCAGCAGTACAAACCCAGAGGGGCTGGTCATGAACACGGAGATCCTGGGAGCCACCACAGAGGTGCTCATCGAAGATTCAGACTCCACTGGACCCTAGTGGGTGGGGAGCACGTGCGTGCTGGGACAGTTTGGACTCTGTATTTAAAAGAAAAGAAAAAAAAAAAAAAGAGGAGACACTTACTGAAAGAGAGAAAACTTACAATACTAGTAAATAACCGAAGGGTCTGCTCCCTTCCAGTGTGGATCACAGCACATCCTCTCTCCCAACCACTTCTCTCTCTCCCACTGCTCCTTTGTAGAAAGGGGCACGTGCTGCCATTACCAGAGCAAGTTGGACTGAGCGACGGATTTCTCCAAGGGAGCGGGGCCTGCTGAAACCGTTTGCTCAACCCCAAAGCAGATGCCTTTCTGGCTCCTTGATGTGGCCCCACTCGCAAACCAGAAAGCATTTGCTGTGCTCTGGACAAGTTTCTTAGGACTCCCTCTGGCCCCTGGTCCCAACTTCTATGCATCGCTGCGCTCCGGTCCTTGCAGTCTCATTCTTCCTCCGGGGCTGGGGGTTTGGCTTGGCACTTTAGCCCCCCTCGGCAGGGCGGGCTGTGAAGCCATGCACGTCCTGCTCCCTGCCGTGCTTCTCTGATCGGCTCTGGCAGGAGCTGAGGGAACGCCCTGGCTCATAGATCATGTTTGCTTGGAGAGGCCCGGGGGCTACGGGAGCCCTGCGTGGGAGAGGCGAGGAGGAGCATCCCAGTTTGACGACAGTAATTTGCACTTTGAACATGTTTCGGTTTTGTGTTGTGGTAACAAGATTCCTTATTTATTGATTAAAAAAGGGTCGGTATTTTTAAGTTATGTTCTTAGGGGGCGTGGGTGGAAGGGGTTCACGCTGTTTCCCAGTAGGCTCCTCCGCACTAGCGAGCTGCAGGGAGTACGCTGTGCCATCGTAACAGCAGCTGGGAGAGCTGAGGTGAAGGCAACCCTCTGGAGTCAGATGTCTCTTGCAGCTTTTCCTGAGTAGAGGGAGAAGAGCCTGTTTGCAGTGGGAGTCTCTGCAGCGGTGTTTTGGCAGGAGGATGAGGTGAGTGGTGGAGGAGCCAGCTGTTGTCTCCCTCCCTCCCAGGTCGGGGCAAGCTCCTTGCATTCAGTGTTCTTTTTGCCGCCTCCTTGCTCCCCAGCCTTTCTGGGAATTTCACTGAATTTCACTGAATTTTTTTTGGAGTTGGAAGGGACCATAGAGATCATCTAGTCAGTTGTGACCTGCTTTCTACTGGGGGATGTTGTGCTCCTCATCCAACTCTGCCTCTCCTCTCCAGCTCTAGACAGAGATACAGAAGCAGGATATGGTTGTCTCAGGCTTGTTTATCCAAGGCAATAGACTGACACAGGACTAAGGGGCTGTCAGCTTCTCTCCCTGCCCCCGTTTTGGGCGGAGGGTGTTGTGCAGCCCTGTTCTCAAAGCTTCTCTTCTGTGCAAACACCCCTGCTTTTGGTGAAAAGTGGCAGTTCAGGTGTTGCCTGCTGGTGCAGTGAGGACAGCTCTGAGCCCTTGGAAAAGTTTACATAGGGTATGATGTGTCTGCTATGGAGACTTGAATCTTTTTGCTCCTATCTGAAACTTTGTGTGGAAATTCAGTGGCCTTGAATTCATAGTGTTTTTGGAAGAAGTGAAGAATAACCTGGGCTTTTTGTTTGTTTGCTTGTTTTTTTTGGTTGGGATTATGTGGTTGGGAGCAGAGCTGAAGTATCTTGTCCGAGCACAAGATCAGCTAAATTGGTCTGTAGCACACAGCAGCTAGGCAAAATTGGGTGTCTGGGGTCTGGAGAATGGCAATAAAACATGAAATTTAATTGGAAGCTTTTTACAGTAAACTGACTCGAGCACTCTGTCCCCTTGTGCTGCCTGGAAATCCAGCTGTGGCTCGAGCCTGATGGCTTTTATTGGGCTATTTGTCCTGATTTGCCCCATCCCTTCCCCCCTTACACCGGTACCTTTGTCAAAGCAAGTTGAAACACTTCTGGTGTTGGGGTGGTTTGTGGCAGAACAGTTCGCAACTCTGGTGTCTTGTGCCCTGGGTGTGGGCATCCCACATTCATGCTCTGTGGCAGCAGCGAGGCTCCACCAGCCTCTGCTGGAGATGAGGACGAGCGCCCAGGTACCCAAGCATGGGTCTCTGGGGACAGTGCCTGTCAGGTCTGTGGTGGTACGGTGTTGAACTAAACCAGCTTCTTCAGTTGCCACGTTCCAATTTCTTGGATCAAATTACTGTGATTTCCAGCAGGAAGCTTTTGGGTGGCACGCCGGTCCCCTCCCCTTGCAAACTGAAGAGTAGCAGCACAATGAGACATGTTCAAACCCAACTCGGATGTTTTCACCCCCCAAGCAGTGCAGGTCTTCTGGCCGAGCCACGTTGTGTGGCGGCATGTCCCCTGGCCCAGCATCCCGGCCGTCGGTGGCAGATATGCTCCTGTGGTGCTGGTCAGCCACATTGTCCCCACGCTTGCTGCACGCCACACTGCTGGAGCTGTTTCTTGTGCCCTGCCCCTGCCCTGTGGGGGTGCAGAGTGAGCAGAGCCTTGCACAGAACACTAATCGGAGAGCTCGGGGTTTTATTTTCTGAGGGATGGCACTAAAATGCGTTTGGGTGAAGGGCTTGCTTGCCTCCAGTGACACAACACGTGGCACCTGGCTGGGAGGCAGGGGGGGCTGCCTTGGCCTGCGTCTTCCCCAACTGAGCCCAGCAATGAGTTTGCCATCGGCCACGTTCCTGGGACGCAGAATCAAGCAGCTCATTTGCTTCCCGGCCTGGATGCCTCTGATCCCTGCCTTGTCCTTCCATGAAATACACACCTCTTGTAGCTCTCCTTTTTCTGGTCTCGGCCAGTTTCCTGTCTGTCCTTTAACCACAGCCTGCTAACTAACCCCGGTGCAGGAGAGACTGGTGCAGCTCCCTTCCCACTCCTGTTTGAAAGCCTAAAACTGACACAGCCCTCCTGCAGTTCCTCCTCCCCTCGATGTCTCCTTCACTCGCATGCAGTTTGCTTCAATAAATTATTGTAGTAGTTTGCAATAAACTTTTTTGTATTTTTTTTTCCCTGTATTTATTTTTTTTTCTCCTCCCGGGGAGGGCACAGAGGGGCGCAGGGCCCCCAGCACCCCAGAGAGCGCTGTGCCTGGGCAGCGGTGTGCGGGCAGGGTTTCGGCCAGGGGCTGTTCCCGCTGGAGCTGGGGGGCTCTCACAGCTCAGCAGCGCTTTCTGCAGTAGCCACCAGGTGGCAACCACGCTGTTGGGTTGGCCACCGGCCCTGGGAGCTGGGGCCTGGGGGCCGGGGCAGCCCCCTGGCCAAGCTGAGCAAGGCTCAGTGTACTGTGGTATGAAAGGGAAACTGCTTTTCAGCTCCTGTTTTTTCTCTTAATCTGGGTAATACATAACCAAAATAAATGTACTGAGGAAAAACCAAACCAACCAAAAGGGCTGTTTTTGTCTTGTGCATGCAGCTCAGCTGTGGCGGGTGGCTGGTGTTGCCCTGGGGTGGCCAGGGCCTCCTCTCCTGTCTGCAGCCCTCCTCTGGGGCAGAGTCCCTCTGGGAAAGTGGGGTTAGAGCTGGGGGATCCAGTCCCACGCAGCCATGGGCGTCTAAGAGGGCTGGAGGCAGACCGTCCCCCTTAGCAGCCTTCTGCTGGGGTTTGGTTTGCAGCCTGGCCAGTGCCAGCTCTCCAGTGCTGGGGCTCCCCTCCGTCCCTTGCTGGCGAACCCCCAGCGCCCTGCCCCGCTCAGGCCCCAGGCCGCTGCCTGGGCCGAGGTGTTGAGCAATGTCTGGGCTTTGCTCCCCTCTTCCCGGCAGTGGTTTCCCACGCTCCAGCGTGAGCCAGGGGATTAGCGTGCTGCTCATCGCACCGTGTGGCTGAAATGGGGGAGTGGGTCAAGGCTGGGAGCCTGCTGCCACCAGGCAGGACCATTCTGGGCAAGGCGCTTGGAGTAGCAAAGCGTGGGGGAATTAGGGAAATAATCTGTCGCTGTTGATCCCAGTGGCGGGAATTTGCAGCGTTGTGCCAGGCCCCAGGCGCGGAAGAGGGGGAGAGCCAGGCCGGCGGATGTGTGAGCGGAGCTCCCAGCTGGAATGCACCAGCTCAGCAAGGGATTGTCCTCCCCGGGCCAGGCGGGCACCGCGCCGGGAGCCTGGTGACTGTGACGGCTGCCCAGGCCATGGCGGCAGCAGACAGCCCCTCAGCCACCCTGCGGCGACACGACCTCTGCAGCCGAGGTATCCGCCTGGCCGGGAAGATGCGCTCGGATGTCATCGACCTCCTGGACACTTACGTGAGTTTAGTCCATTTCCTCCAGCTGCCCACGGGCTGGGAGCGATGCTGGGGTGGCTGCTGCTGCTGAGGTCTGAGGGGCTCCTGGCAGCTGTTTGAGGGCATGAGGGCTTTGGGCCATGGGAGAGAAGGGGGGTGAAATGTTGCCAGTGTCCCACCTTTGGCAGTGCTGGAAAATGCTTGGGGAAACCTCGAGCACTGGGCCTCACACTGCCCTGAATGGCTTCTTGCCAGCACCAAAGCTGAACCAGGGACCCCCAGAGCCGGGGCTCGGGGTGGGGAGGTCCCACCGTTTTCCCTGGCACTGCTGACCCCCGGCTGCTCTTGCCCTGCAGGTGGAGCGTCAGGGCTTGGATGCCTCAGCCAGCGTGGCGGCAGTGGAGGGGGTGCCGGTGGCAGCGGTGGAGCACTGGGATGAGCAGACGGGGACCCAGCGGCTGCTGGAGAACCTGGCAGCATACCGGGCCTTCCGTGTCCTGCTGGCCCAGATGCTGGAGGAGCACCGGGAGCAGCTGGGGGAAGCCGACACCACCCTGGGCCGGGCGCTGGCAGCGGTCCTGCTGCAGGTCTCGGCCTTCGCCTACCACCTGGAAGAGCTGCTGCAGCTGGAGAGCCGCGGGCCCCCCAGCTCGGAGGGGGCTGCCCCCCCCCCAGCCCCCCAGCTCGGCCTCTTTGAGAGAAAGCTGCGGGGCCTGGGAGTGCTGCGGGAGCTGGCTCAGTGGGCTGTCAGGTCTGCGCGGGACCTGCGGCAGCTCATCAAGGCCAGCCCAGGCAGCAGCTCAGCCCCCAGCTGGGCTGAGAGTCCCTGAAGGTGGGTGTGGGCCAGGGGGGGCTGGGGTCCCACTGGGACATGGCAGGGGGCGCCCTGACCGCCCCTGTGGAGGGCTGCTGCTAGCCAAAGGGGCTGTTCAAAGAGGTGGGCAGACAGGAAAGACCATGTCATTAGCCCCGAAGGCCCCCCATGCTTTTGGTGCCACTCCCTGCGGGCTCCTTTCCCTGTGGGGAAACTGAGGCACGGGCTGCGCTCTGGCCCAGAGGGAGGGGGATCCCCAGGCAGGGCCAGCCCCGGGGGTGGCTCGGCCTCTGCCTGCTGGGGGCTCAGAATTATCCCTCAGGAAGCAGTTTTGCCTCCCCCCAGAGTCCGTGGTCCTCGGCAGGCTGCAGCAGCGCTGGCCTTTTCTTTGAAATGTGGCTGCTGCTCGGCTGGCAGCAGAGGGAAGCTGCCTTGGGGCTCTTGCAGAGGCAAGGCAGGGACAAAGGCAGAGAAAAATATCATCTGGTGAAAGGAGTCTTGGGACCTGCCCCCCAGCAGCAAGATGCAAGGCCTCACCTCCTTCACATGGACTCTTCTCCTGCCTGGCTTGCATTTTCTGCGCATTGAATTTCTGCTCTAATTACTCGGGGGCTTTTTTGGTGGGGGGGGTGTGTGTGTGCAATCAGGAGGGGATTTCTTAACTACTTGGACAAAGTAACAGAGAGGATCTTTTAACTGAATGCTGTGATTCAAAAGACCCTCTGCGAGGAGGTTTGTGCCTCCAGGGGCTATTTTGGGACTGGAAACGGCATGGAGGATTAAACAGCCCCAACCACATTGCTCACCCGGTGAAGGGGAATGCCATGGGGTTTTGCAGCTGCCTGGGACATGGTTTTCTTGCAGAATGGATGTGATGGCTGCTGGCTGCCGAGCAAATAAAAGGCCCGTGAGATCTACTGCAGCGACGTGAATTCTTGGGGGAGTTGGGACAGTGGGGCTCAACCTCACCAGAGACCTGGGCTGCCCCATTCCCACCCCAGGGAAGGGTCAGTCCTGGTGGGGTGGGAGGTCTGGAGGGGATGGGACCCACTGGGAGGCTGTGGGAAGATGATGGAACTGGGGATGAAGGAGCTGGAGGTGGTGGGACGATGAGGACGTGGGGAGGGGTTGCTGGGCTTGTGCCCCATCCTGGTGGGGCCCGTGCCTTCCTTCCTGACCTGCAAGAGGGAAGGGAACGTGGGGGGACACCGGGTGCACAGGGTGGGGAGGAGGCTGAGGATGTGACCGGCTGGCCCTGCACAAAGCAGCTTTGTGGTGGCGGCAGCACCAGCCACTGTGCCTGACCCGGCGCTGGTGGCGTCTGCGTGGGCATGGGGGGCCCTGGACTGCAGCAGGACAAAGGGCAATGCAGGGCCTCAGTGCCCATCTATCGGCCAGATTGGGACGAGCGGGGCCGTGGGGTTAGGGCTGTCCTGCAGGGTTGGGGTGAGGGTGGTTTGGGGGTGCCCATTTTTTTGTGGGTGATGCCCAAGAGGAAGAATGTTCTTCATTGCCACTTATTGGCTGACCTCTGGTTTGCAGCTCAGACCAGATTATTTGCAATGTTTCTGCTTCCCTGCATTTGTGAATAGCAATTTTTCGCCTTTATTTTTTTTCAGGATTAGTCAAAGGAGGTCCCTTTCCCAGCAAGTGCTTCTCTCTCCCAGTCTTGTCTGCTTTGTGCACTTGAAGCCATCTTGCCTTTCTCCCCTTGCACCCCTGCGCTCAGCAGTGCCCGGGTGCTCCCATCCTCACCCACCCACTGCCCCTTGCTTTCCTGATGGCGGGGACACACAGCTCCCGTGCCACACACCCGCCGCTGAACCTCCTGACCCGAGCAGGTGGGAACAGACCCCTTTTCTCCTGCCACCGCAGCTGGGTGTGGGGTGACCTTCACATCCCTGGGGAGCCGGCCCCAGCCCTGGCACAGGTCCCTGACACTCGATCCTTCCCCATCAGCTGCTGGCGCCACTGGGAGCCGAACTTGGCTCGAGCCAGAGCAGCTATGGGGGTCGAAGGTGGGCGATGATATTGTTCTGGGGGGCTTCCCTGGGCTGTGGCCGAGCAGCGTTAATCCCTGCTTTTGTAACCTTCCTTATTCCTTCCTTGCCATCGGGGCTGGGCACGTCTGTGTTTGCAAAGCACCCACAATGCTTTGAAATGGCCACCGTAACAAAGAATAATGTAAAAAAAGCAAACCATAATCCAAACCTCCATGGTCTAGCTGAGTGAGAGGTGCCAGGTCTCAAGCTTTCCCCACCAGCAAACCCTCACCACACAGCAGAGAGGTGGGGATGTCTGAGCCTGCCAAGTTCTAATGTTATTTTTCAGCTGTGACCCCAAAGGAAATCACTAATAAACTGATTTGGTGAGAAAAGGGACATGTTGATGGCTGGGTTCCCTGGCTGCTGGGAGGCCCTTGCATTGTTGCAGGCTGAAGTTAAATTGATCTGCGTGGCTGGAGGTGACTGAAGCTGTTGATTTTGGAGACAGAAATGAAGAGCTTCATGGGAAGACAGTCATACCCCCATGAGCAATGCCACTTAGGACCCCAAATGGCTTCCTGCAAACTAAAAACCCACCAAAAAGCCGTCCAAGGTTATCGTTTGGGAAGAGGATTTGCAGTGCTGGTCGAAATGGGAAAAGGGGGTGGGAGGCCTTGCTCCTGAATTGCAGTGAGAAATGAGCCACCAAAACCAACCCATGGATGTGTTTAATTTTAAAAAATAAATGTTTGGGTTAAACATGTGGTTGGGTTGGGCAGGCTTTGTGGGGATGGAAAAGTTTTAAGGCACCTGAGGCTGCTCCCTGACCTCAGGTATGCCTGTACCCAGGTGCTGGGGTGCGGGGCCAGCCGGGGGAGCCCGGTATGGCGGGCAGGCAGGGCTGCGCAGCACCCAGTGACATGAAGTAGCACAAAGCGGCGCATCTCGCGGAGCCTAAATGGGGCGTTGAGAGGGAATAAATTCATCCCTCACCCACTGTGCACCAGAGGCAAGCAGGGTTCAGCTGTGCCAGTCCCATCAGCTCACTGGTCTCCTTGCACCATCCCAGACCAGCATCACAGCGCTGGCTTCTGACTTTCTGATCCTGGGCTGGGGGGGAGCAGGGGAAGAAGTTCACCAATGCTTTCCTTTTTAATAGCAGGAAAAACTTTTCCTCCTGCCTGAGTCAGCAGAAAGGATTTCCCAGGGTTTCCCCACTGTGGCCTTGGCTGCACTCACCTGCCTCGAAGGCACCGGTGAAAACACAGAGGAGCGTCTCTCCGCTGCTGTGCTGCCCTCCCAGGAAGGGCTGGGAGCCCTCCCTTCTTTCAGGAAAACACGCTTTGTGTGTGTCTGTGAGGGTGAGCTGGAAGGAGAGATTTGCTTGAACTGCGGTTTGCCTCCTCTCTCACCGCAGCACTTGCCAGCTGGCATCACTGCAGTTAGTCCCCACATGTTTCTTTCCTCCTTTTTTTTTTCCTCCCTTCCTTTTTTTTCCCTCTGTTTAGGTCTTGCCTAATGGTTTCTCACCACAAGCACCGCTGGCGGACGCTGGGCAGTGCTTGGGAAACAGGTTTGTGGGGAGAGGAGCTGCACCAGCACCTGAGCTCGGCATCCTGGGGACGAGTCACTGAGCTGACGCGGTCTGTGGACTGGGGGGTTTGCAGGTGCTGGGAAATCCCTGATCACGGGGCACGGATGCAATTTGTACAGTTGTCCCCAAACCAGGCAATGGTGGGTGTTTTGTTTAATATCCAAGAAAATTAGTGTTTTGTATGTTTGAGCACAGGAGCATTCAATGAGGTGAGATCTTCCTGTTGGCCTGTGGCCAACACCCTGGCGCTCGGGGCCCTGGGATGCTGCTCGCGGAGCCCAGCAAAAGAACAAGCTCAGGATGAACTTTTTTGGGGGTCGTGGGGAAGGGCGAGCACCGGCCGCTCTGGTCCCGGGGA
>VXAK01025502.1:1082-36429 GCA_013399435.1 Arenaria interpres
CGCTTAATTATTTTTTGATTTTTTTTTCTTTTATACGTCTTTAAATGGAAATGTACTTGCATACTTACAAAAAAATACTAAAGCCTTGATGTTGCAGAAAGCATCAGGCTTGTTATACAAATTGATTGAACACTGACGTCTCCACATTTTAAAGAGATTCACTGTTTAATGTGCATATTTATTTATGTACTAGATCTTTCACAAGTTTTTTATTAGGAGGCTATGTTATGAAATTTTCCAAGTAAATAAAAACAGTCAACAGTCACCCCATTCAGTGGCACACTGAAGCTTATGTTATTACTGTTGGCCAGTACATCTTGTGCAACAACTCTTACAGTATTTTTCTGAAAGTAGGTCACAAAGTTCAAATGGTGGTAATCAAATACAGCATGGAAACCCAACAGTGTGTGGGGGGAAGGCAGCTAGTATGTTCTCTTGGCAATTACAGTAATTAGAGTTATTTTTAAGCATTTGGTTACTTTACTTATTGATTAATAAAACCTATTTTAATACAGATTTCTAAGTTGGCTATGTGTGGTGGTTTTTTATTCTTAACAGAAGATAGAATAATATTCCCCTAGATTAGATGATTAGATTTCAAATACATAGAAATTCTAAATACTTAGAAGGGAATAGCATGACTATCTGAAGAAAGCTACTGGTATTTGGGCTTTGTTATTACACTCTGTTCCAAACAAAGTCATTCTGTGTGGTTTCCGCTTTTTGCGTATTCCTGTTTCATCTGTGTCTGTGTTAAAAATTTGTGCTTCAGAGAAAAGCATGTCAAGCCCTTCTCTGTGTTGGAAAAATGCACAAGCATTTTTAATTTTTTTTAAGATGCTGTATTTGTGCTGTTGCAAGCTTCTGTATAGGGTATTTTAAAATGAAACTAATGATCTGAATTTAGTGTCATATCTTCTATATTTCACACCCTTCAATTTTTATTTGCTTAGACACATACTGTGTATATTTAAAATCTTACATAAAACATACAGTGAATTAATTCTGTGTTCTGCAGATGAGCTTTGGTATACCAATTTTTGATTAGTGATGAATTATGATTCCAAATGTTTTGATTAATTTAGTGTCCTTGATAATTGTTTTCTTTCTGTGATGGTATTTATGTTCAAATGCATTTAATAGTGACTTTTGAGTTCCTTATTACCATTGGTGTCACAAATAATAAGGTGTGCATACTATTGCCTATGGTTAATTGAAAGATATGAATTTATCACGTTATGTTTAAACTACTTAATTTTTCTTTTTAATATCTAGAATTTTTCAATGAAAAATGCTACAAGGGTACTTCCTCATTTTGAGGTCTTTTTAGCATCTTAAATTTTTAGTTAAACATGTAAAATGTAAATAGGTATGTTTTTCTTGATGAAAGAGAGGTTGAAGGAGAGAATACAAACAAAAATAATTGTTTTACTAAAATTGGAAATAATCTATTTCACAGATTTCAATGGGGCAGATGTTACAAGATTTTGGCAAATTTCTGGGCATGTTTCTTCTTGTCTTGTTCTCGTTCACAATTGGATTGACACAACTTTATGATAAAGGATTTACTGTAAATGAAGAAAAGGACTGTGCGGGGATTTTCTGTGAACAACAGAGCAATGACACATTCCACTCGTGAGTTTGATATCTATGAAATAGCTGAGTTGTCCTAGCCCTTAATTCCTAGTAATTAAATAAAACTAGAATTTTTCATTTAACCTGAATTTACATTAAGTAAACTAATGCTAAGTGTTTGCTTTTACCTAACCCATTATTTTTTTTCTTGTTTTTGTAGGTTTATTGGCACATGTTTTGCTCTGTTCTGGTATATATTCTCCCTGGCACACGTAGCAATCTTTGTCACACGTTTTAGCTATGGTGAAGAATTACAGTCTTTTGTGGGTGCTGTTATTGTTGGTACCTACAATGTGGTGGTTGTGATAGTGTTAACTAAACTCCTTGTGGCAATGCTTCACAAAAGTTTTCAGCTCATAGCAGTAAGTGGTTTCTGATTAATTACCAGTAATTGCTAGCTGTATCTTTGGATTTTATACAAATGTCTTCCTACGATGTGTAGACTAATCTACGGACCTCCATGGATGAGCTCTGTCTCTGAGCTCACAAGGGGCATCTTTCCTTCAAATATGAACTTTTAAATTACTTTGATCCAAATAAAATGGGTACTTTGCATGTTGAACGTGTGCAAGGCTTTACCCCCTAGAAATTGAAGGCTTTCTTGATATAATGGCTGTTCAAGTCAAGGTGCTATTCTTGATTAGGTGTAGTACTTGGGCATTTGATACAGGGTTTATATCCTCATATCTGAATTTTGTATTTAGAGTATGTAGTGAATTTAGGAGGTATGTTTTGTATTTTAATTATTTAATATTTGTATATTTAAATAAATTTATTAAAATATAATCTATATTTGAAAATACTATCTAATCAAAATTAATTAATAGTCAGTTTTTAAGGTATGAGAAAATAAAAATGATGAAAAAGCCTGGTAAGGTTTTTGCTTCTGATCTCTGTTAATGTTTCTCATGCTTCAGAATCATGAAGATAAAGAATGGAAGTTTGCTCGTGCCAAGCTCTGGCTTAGCTACTTCGATGACAAATGCACACTACCTCCACCTTTCAACGTTATTCCCTCTCCCAAGACTATCTGTTATCTTTTCAACAGTCTCAGTAAATGGATCTGCTCTCATACATCAAGTGGCAAAGTGAAACGTCAGAACAGCCTAAAGGTAAGAAATGATTGGGAAGGCTGTAGGCTCTGAAGCTGGAAAGGTGCTGCTTGCTAAAATGAATCAGCAAATTACTGCACGAGGCTGCCTGTGGCATTGTGAGTGCCACTAAGATAAACAGGAACTATAGAATAATGTGTGTTGCATCCAAATATAAGTAAGCGTTATCTATTTCTACTCAAGTAAGATTCTATTAACTTTCACTTTGGGGAATTTCAACTCACTTCCCTCCACCCCCCAATTTCCCCAGAAGTAGTCTGGAAAAAATGCTTTGATTGAAAACTCATAGAAACCTCAAGAAAGTATGTGCTAATCTCAGAAATGGTGAGGTTACTGTATTCTTTGGGGAAGGGAAGGTAGTTGGTTTTAAACATATTACAGAAGTGTCAAAATAATAACTGAAAAGGATCACTGAAACCTCCCAGTGTTGTGGCGGGATTTTTTGTTGTTGTTGTTAAATAAATGTTTCTATTGTACCCTACGATTTAGCACACTAATTTCACATTTTCTTGATGACAATAATAGTATCAAATAAATTAAATTCAAAAACTTTATGGAATGTGCACCAAGAGACATTCAGGATTTTGGAGCTCTTAATTGCTCATAGGACAACTACTAAACCCGGTAGATTAAGAATTTTCAATTTTGGTGGTACAGCAGATTATACTGTATTTTAAATTTTGCTGGCAATTTACAAGCATTGTGCACGTGGGGATGTATCTGTGCAATAGCTTTGTTATTTTGCTCATATCTATTCTCTGTATGATTGCATACAGGCTTTAGGGCTCTAAAGTCACTTGTCCATAGTAAGTGTGTAATGTTTGTTTAAAGGAATGGAGGAATCTGAAGCAAAAGAGAGATGAGAATTATCAAAAGGTGATGTGTTGCTTAGTCCACCGTTACCTGACTTCCATGAGACAGAAGATGCAAAGCACGGATCAGGCAACTGTAGAAAACTTAAATGAACTACGGCAAGACTTATCAAAATTCCGAAACGAAATGAGAGACCTGCTTGGCTTTCGAACTTCTAAATATGCTATGTTTTATCCAAGAAACTAAGGCCTAACTTTTAAATGAAAAGTGTCTACTTTTAGGTACCTATAGATGAAAGTGTTGACCTAATTCTGTTGTCAGACAAAATAGAAAAGAAGATTATTGCACAATATTACATTTGAAAAGGCGTTTGCATGAGTTAGATGCGGAAGTGGTGGAAATAAATGCAAAAACAGATACAGTAATTTTCTTAAGCTCTTGATCTTAGGGTGTATATAAAATTTGTACATAGGGATTTTTTTAATGTTCCTCAGACTGTGGCTGTCAGGTGTCAGAGCTTCATAACTAGCACAATGTGTTTATTTCTTCTATTTTTGCTGTTTGTTCCTTTTTGATACTTATTTTTCAAGTTGTGGGAGAAGATAGGCTTTTTAAAACAGATATCCAGCCTATGTTTATTTTTAATAGAAAAGTCAGATATAGAATAATAGAAAATTTCCGGCACAGTTGGAAATTGTGTTTGACTGTAGGTTACAGTGCATGCAAAGACTGTACGGCTCTGAAAGAGGCAGTTGTAGTGCCAAGTTTTGTATGTTAACATGGACTGCATACTCACATTTATAGAGTGCAGAAAATCAAATCATCAAGACTCTTCCCTTTCGTGGGAACACTGAAATTTTGAACTCAAAGTAGATCAACTATTTCTTGAATGTTTATGGTTATTCGTAAGACAATCAGTTCCTCCTTGGATTTTTCATCTGTGCCTCAAAAGTACATTTTACTATACGTGTTAAGATTGGGAACAGAATTTTAAACTTAACCTGTGAACTTGTAATGTTTAATATCTTGGTTTTTTTAAATCTGGATGATAAATGGTTTGAATTATTAAAAGCTGTTACTTAACAAAAACGAGGTGGGGCACGTGAGTGCTGTTGTTTGCAATCCTGAACAACCCCTCTGAAACGCTCTACACTTCTTTCTGTGAGAACATACATTGTATGTGGTCATTGGCCAGACCTAGTTTAGAAGGGCCTGCTTTAGGCAGGTTCTACATCTCCTACTTTTAAACTTGTCTTTCTTTTGTCCTTCTTTTGACACAGTTGTTGCCATGCTAAACATTTTTTTGTGTGTGTGTCAGGAATACTATGTTTTGTGAAAACAACACGTGATTTGACTTTGCTTACAATGGACAGTAAGGGCTTTGTGGATTTTCTGTGCTAGAGGGTCCTATATGGCTTTATATGGTTATATATAATTCAAGTTGACAAATTGTAATTGAGAAATGTGAGATTCCTGTATTTTTAATTACAAAATAAGTATATTTATGACAGCTAAAGGATTGATTGACAATTTTACAGTTAGGATGGTGCTCTTCTAAAACGGTCTTACGTCCAGAAGGCGCAGGTAGCCATAGTGGTCTTTGACTACAGCTGATTTTGGGAGGTTGATAGAGTGGAGGCTTACGTGAATGTTTACTCTTTTGAAGGAATTCTTATAAAACTCTTTCTTGTAAAGGTAATATATTTTCTGTACTATAAAATTATGTATATCTGAACTAGGGTTTAATACTCTGCTTCCAGAAGTCTTACAGTACAGAGGTATTCTGATAAGTCTGTTGGCTTTTCATGTGAATAAGAAACTAACCTCTTGTGTTCAAAGCAAAGAGCATCACTGAGTTTTGTATTTGGACTCAGATCTCATGTTTGAATAAAACACCAACATAAGAACTGTGTGCTGTGTATGTTATGTATATCCAAGAAGGGAAGCAGACAATAAAAGCTCGTTTAAAAATATGGTTGTATTAATATTAGTCATCTTTGAGACACATTGTATCAGGTATATACACAGTATATCATTATATATATTGAAAATAATTTCTTTGTCATGTTAAGATAATAAGTTTAAGGAAGGTAGTTTCTTTCCTTGTGGGACCATCCTGTTAAGTTCATTTAAATGGCTTCTTGCAGTGCCATGAAGTGACACCTGAGCTAGTTCCAAACAAGCTGGTTTGATGCTAGATGCAGTGTTAGCTGCTTGGCAGTCGGCTCAAGCTGGTTAGTTCTTCTGGGAAGCTATGTGTGTTTATTTGGATGAAGCAGGATGCTAATGTTGCTTTTTCTAATTGCTTTCAGTATGTTAAGCAGAGTCACGCAGAGCTAGCTCGGGCATTGTCATGTGGCACTGTGTTCTACTACAGTATATGTGTGTCCTTAGGAAGAACTGTCTTATATCAAAGAACTTCTGGGGGTTTTGGATTGAAGCTGGCAGTTGCGGAGTTTTTATTTGTCCCTGACATATCTACCTGTGAAGTGATAGATACCAGCAAGAGAGGTTTGTTCTCTCTAGTACCTTAGTAGTTGTATGAGACTTTTCACCTCTGCCTTGTTTGAAAGCTGATGCTTGGCTACTTGGCTACTCATCAATACAGAGTGCTCGGTACTATTTGTTCAATCTTGTCACATCATTTAGATTTTCCTAGTGCACATGTATTAAACATGCTGTTGCTTTCTCATTTGGCAATGTAATGCTGGCTGTTCCAGAAGTAGCCTGCAGATGTTAGGGCTCCGAGAGCTCCCTTATGCACACTCACAGAACAGTGCTGGACATGCGCAGAGGCGAAATTTTAGGTGTCTGTGATACTTGTTTAAACTGGGATGTCAAAAGAAATAAAAGTTTGGAGAAGCCGGAGTTTACTTGGCTTTTGAATTCAGTATGTCTTTGAGACTATTGAAATACGGTGATTTCTTTCCTTTCATGTTAATATTTGTTTTGTCTTAGAGCTAACTTTGCCTCGATGAATGAAAAATGGAGATGGAAATTTTCATGTTACCTCCGTTTGCAGCAGAGAGGTCAAAACTATTAATTCTGAAAGTCAGCTTACCTTATGCTCTTGCTCAACTACAGTTTTGATTATTATTTCTGTTGAAATGATTTCAGAAAATTGTATTGTGATAACTTTTATTCTGTTTGGTTGCAGGGTGGATTTTAAATGTTTGCAGTCACTACATCTGCTTTTAAAAACTTGTAATAGTTGTTACCTATGTTTTGTAACTGATTCTTACTTGAGAAAAACGGCCCTGCTCTGTGTTTCTTTAAGTCCTGGCTCCCGTTCCCTGTTGCAAGGCTACTGTTGCCAGTGCTTTGATTTGCGAAAGAAACTGGTCTAAAGGGAATGTTGAGAAGAGCAGGCAGGAGCTTTGCCTACCTACCATTTGGGAGAGGAAGAGCAGGCTGCCAGACTCTTCTTGCCTCACTGAAAAATGTTGCGTGACAGATGGTTGTGTCATCATAAATAAAAATAGATAATTGTAGTTCAGGACAGTTCTGAGCATCATTTCCACATTGCTTCTCCCCAGGTTGCTGCTGAGAAACGCTGAGAGCACCGTGCGTAAAACCCCTCAATCTGTGTAGGAATCAATATGGAAAATTAAAATGACAATTTAAAAATTTTAAAATGACAACATTCCATCTGCTTTGCAAACAACGTTGCTGTCATTTCCTTAGAGGAATGGTTTGGTTCAGTCAGTAAAGCGAGGGCCCAGCAGTCTGTACAGTGTGGTTACAGCACTGAGCTGTTGGATGTGAGCTGCCAGCACAGCCTTTGTGTACCTTTGTGCCTCCCGCCGATCCCTTTGTCTCCTGCCTTCCTACCCACCGAGTCTGCTGAGCTGCACTGTGGCAGCACTTCTTGGCTTTGTCTACGAGAATCAATAGCTGAGGAAGAACGGCAATCCACATTCACTACTGAAATAAGCAATGAGGACTGTGTATTTCATCACAGTTTCCTGCCTGTGGTTACAGATTATCAAAAGAACCCTGCTGCAGTATTTATATATGAGGAAAACGAGTACTAAAAGGAATCTTTGATTTTGTTCCATCCACGTCATTTTTACTAGTAATCGTTTTACCCAGTTTGAAAAGCATGTATTTTATATCTGCTTTTGACCAAAATGTTCTTCAATTTCTCAGTATTAATCTTTACGCATAATCTGTTTCTGTTCCTCCATCTTTGGTTACAGCTTTTCAGCTTCAGAGTAAGAAAGAACTGTATACAACAGACAGACCTGACAAAGGTCTCTTAACGTTACAGCATTGCCTGGCTGCTTCCAGTCTGTTCCTTCCCTTACTCTCAAAATACCTACGCATTCAACCTTTTGCACACAGGAATGAAATAAATGAGACAGATAGGCTACTATTTACACAATTGGTGCCAGGCTGAGCATTGCTGTATTGTCTGTCCTTTCACAGTAGAAACAAAAATTTAAACTATTTGCATGTGTGCTTTACCACCACTAAATTAATTCTTACCTTCCTCCCTAATTACCTTACGGAACTTAATAGTGGCATTTTCTAACTAGAATATAGTCATTAGCAGAAAAAAGCGTGGTGCTGTTTTGCAGTTGTCTAATTCTTTGAAGAGTAAATCCGGTTCCTGTTCAAATCAATGATTCACTGACTTCAGTGGAAGGAAAATCAGGCCCTTAATCAGCAAGGACGTGTCAGTCATACTATGCAGGACCCAAACCATCAAAAGCATGTAAATGATCAAAAAAACCAGTTTCTATGTTTAGCCTGCCCCATTTCATACATAATGAATAACTAGTTGGTGTATGATTTAATCTTAAAATACTTTATTAAGCACAGATAATAATGCAGAAATCCATGTAATAAAAAACTTTAGAGAAAAAGCTAAGTTAAAATGAGTTACTATAAATATTGCACTTAGAATTCTTATTTTACATACACAACTCCTTAAAAAATTGGACAATTATAAATTAACAGATTCCAAGTAATTGGAATTTTGGTATGTTTGAGATCAGATGGCTGTGCTGCAAATCTTTGGCTTTAAGACTTAGGAAGGTCTGTTCTTGTCTTGGTAGGTACATGGGGTGGATACCACGTCGTGCCAGGGCGTGCTTAGGTGGGTGGGAGGGAAGAACGGGTGAGCGTGGTCTTAGTGTTGACAGTCAGTTGTATTTGTCACGATTTATACTAAGTGAAAATTATTTTTCAAGAGAGATGATAGAATGCAGCTGCAGAGTTTAGTTTTAACATGTTTTGTTTTTCAAGGCATTTAGGACCTTTGAGTTCTTAGTCTTAAAACTCATGACAAAGCTGTTGGGAAAGACTTTGCCTCTACCGTCTTCTTCTGCCTGGCCCATGATGATGTAGTTTAAACCTACAAAGGAGAGATATGATTACAAGACAGAAACCCAGGTCGTAATTTGGTAAGTATAGTTCTTTATTTGTGGTCTCTATTTGTTTGCGCTCTGTTATCAATGCCTTCTAATGTTTTTTTCCTTCCTATCTAAAGCCTGTACTTCCTTACCCACGTTTGTGTGCTTGTTACACAGTATAGTACAGTTACAGAAAAATTGAGTAGATACATATCTAAGCATCTACTACATAATTAAATACATAGGAGATATTCATTAAATGTAGGCTGTCGTTTAAATGAGTCTGAAAGACATTAGAAACATAGTATGAACACTGGATAACTTAGCAACTAACACCCAAAGTGGAACGTATCTCATTCATTTTGGATATTTTCTCATTTGCTTAGCTTGTAGGATAATGCACTTAAGGGATAATGCACTTGAGTCTTTTCATTCCCTGGCTTTGGAGAAATCGGATGGATTTGCATGTTTTTATGGCTTAGAAGGGTTAGGGGTTTGCAAGGGTCTAGGCTGGAAGGAGTGGCATTATTCGGGTATAAGCAGAAAAGTTTGGATATCAAGTAATGGCTATTCAATAATTCATGGCGATTTAGGAGGAGAAACAGAAGTGTGTGGCTTGGAGCCAGCAGGACTGTCTGCCTAAAAGGAAAAAAATTGTTCCACCAAGGCTGCTGTTACGCCTTCCAGACAGATGTCTAGTTTCCAGAGAACTAAAGGTAAAAGCTTGTTTCTAACAGGGACATTACACTTTGGTACTGCCCACTTTGAGTTAATGTTCTTAAACACCAGTAGTATCCTGAATGTTATCAGGGCTTTTTTTTTTTTTTTTTTTAATGCTTATTAAATTTTTTTGACTGTTTTCTGCTATGGTTCCGTTTATGTTCTCCTCTTCTACTGTTTACTCAGGAGGCAGAGCTGAAACCTCTTATTTTTTAGTTAGTTACTTAACAAAACAAAGTCTCAGTATTTCTTGTAACACCATATAGGTAGCCCTTGTTAGATTTAACTGGAAATTATCTTCCTTGCTGAACTCTGTATAATACTGTTTAAGATAGCTATAGAAGTACTGGCTGTTTGCAGATATAGATTTGGCTTAATACTACTAGTATTCCTACGGTAAAGATGTAATATATACAGGAGAGAAGCAACAGGTAAACGTTGAGTTTTGTCATTTGCTGTGACCTACTGCTCTTCTAGGTTTAGCATGCTGTTGTTTTTCCCTTCTAAATCACTGTGTATGCAAACTAGCTCCAAAATACATACATGCAAAACCAAAATCTAACTAAGCTTCATTTGAGAGAACCAAATCAGATTTTACTGTATATCACCTGGGTTTGAAAAAAAAGAGAAGTTTTTCAAACTCTTGCTTTAAGTGGGTCTAATCCATTTTAAGTAAAACTGAAAAATGCAATATAAACCCTGATAACTAGTCACTATTATCTTAAATTGATAATAATATTAGTTGCTGATTACAGAAAAATTACTGCAATTTTACATTTTTTTTTGATATTTCAAATAGTTTTCAAAACTGTTGTATTTTATAAGAATACAAAGCAGCTACTTTTGTGTACTTACCTCTTCTGATGAGAGGACACTGCTTACATACAACAATAATCTTGGCACTCATGCTCTTGCCGGCTTGTTGAATTGCTAAATTTCCTTCCTTATATACATTAATGATTGATATTGTTGCATGCAGACTGCCAGCCCGCGTTATTGCTGTGATTACAGTTCCAGTTATTACTACAAGAAAAGACATTTCATAAATTTCATACATTTTTATTATTTTTTAGACATAAATTTTGAGGCATCATAAAAACTGAGTAAGTATATTAGTCCATAATAAGGAAACAAACAATACTGGATGTAGTTACTAAAAATGTGGGTATCACTTGTAACAGATAACTCACTACTGATAAATTTTTGTGGCACCAAATATAAAACTTTCCTAGAATGTGTCAGTCTCTTGCAAGCCCAGTTCTAGGTTTTGGTAATTGCAATTAAACAGTACAATTTGATACTACTTTAAATGACTAATGAAAACAAAGATAACTTTTTTTTTTTTTCCCCATAGGATGACTAGGTTGACTTGTAGGCCACATTTATCAAAAGGGAATGGTAAATCTTATTAGCAATTTTTTTTCTTCTCCGATCACCTTTTGTAAATAAGATATTCTACCCTAGGATCAATTAGATCTCCAGTTATCAAGTATTACCAGCTGGATTTATTTTACAAATCTGCATAATCCACGTTTTGGGTTCAGCATTTGTAAATTTACGCATTATCTTTCTTTAATCACAGAATCTTCTAGGTTGGCAGGGACCTTAAAGATCATCTTGACCAACTGTCAACCTAATTTTGACAAAAATAAACACCCACACAACAAACAAAAAGCAACATCATCACTAAACCATATCTCCCAGCACCACATCAACCTGTCTTTTGAACACCTCCAGGGATGGTGCCTCAGCCACCTCCCTGGGCAGCCCATTCCAATCTGGAATGGCCCAATTGCATTCTAATCAAGAGCTTTAAATTAAACGGGAATGTTCAAGTTCAAGCAAAAGAGAACTGTGGATGTTAAAATCCTGGGCATTGCAGTCGTATTTCTAGAAACAATAAAAATGAAATACATGATGAAATACTTCTTCTTTTCTATATTCCTTATGTCAGCAAATGAACTTGGAATAAATTATATTCTACAAACAGCGCACTTTCTGTTCTTACCTTAGGATACACTTGCATTCACATTAGCATATAAAATATTGTTACTCTTACTCTTGCCATGGAAATGACTGAAAAATTTCAAGTATTTGACAAAAGGTAAGAGTAAATGTGATTTAATATCCTGATGCTAGAGGGAAAAGAACAAGTTTTATTTCGAGTCATTTACCATCAACCACAAGAGCTGAGGTGTGGTCAGTAAAAGCCCGTTTTGGTGGTTCTTTCCTACCTGCTTCTTTTGGTCTTGGGCCAGCCTGCACTGCTTGCAAACTGAAACAGGCTGGTGTCAAGAGTGGTAAGGGGTCACGCTGCAGTGACTCCGTTCTGCTATAGGGTACAGCCACAGCCCTCAACTGTTTTTCTAGTGAAATGATGCAAAGCTGCCCCTGCTTTCCTGAAACAGCAGATTTCCTCTGATCTCATGGGATTAGCTGTAAAATTAGTTAGATTAAAACAAGCAAACAAACAAAAAGTGGTTGGGGCGGGGAGGGAAGCTGTCCCATCAATTTTTTAGGCATGTTATGTAGGGGATTAAAAAAGCTTCCAGTATTAATATGGGAAAATACTCAGACATAACTGAATAAATCAGCAGTGACAGTGCCATCCAAATATATAGCAAACCCCATTTTTCCTGAGTGATTTGTGTCTGTGTGCAGAAAGCAGTGCTTGTAAGCTTCTTGCCTTCTCCACTTCTTCTCAAAAATATGTTGGAAGTCTGTAAACTGAACTGTGGAATAGTCTGCAGGTAGAGTAGAACATGTGTATTGGCTGGTTAAACAGATGACATTCCAGTAATTGACTCAATACTTCCCTGTAAGAGGTTGTCTTACATTGTCATTTGCTTTTCAGGTTGAGAAAGTATGTTTGTTTCAGACATACATGCAGTGCCTGTTTCACAGTATCTCCAAGAATGTATTGAGTAAAACACAGATAGTAATGTCAGCTACACACATAAGATGGTCTAAAAATACAGCCTGTATATTAATGATAACTCAGAACTACATCTGGTAAAATTCCTACGAGTCTAAAAACACAGTGCCAAGTGAATAATTAAAAATAAACAAACTTTGCTTCCTTACCAAAGTTGCTTGAACAATAATTGCTTTCGAGAGTCCCGCTCCTCTTACATTTCTGCTGGCACAGGGCAACTGTTGGTTTCACAACTTTTTGAAGAGAAAGAAGTAAATTGAAATGAGGTATTTGATACAAATGCAAAGCAGCACGCTTAAAAAAAAGATGACGATATATATTAAGTAGATGTGGTTTTGCAAGGGATGAACACCACAATAACAATATTCCTTTGCCATCACCTCCAATTACCGTCTTTTCACGTGTGTCTCAGTAACGTATCTTATAGAATGGGATGTTACAGAAAATTTACATTTGATCGCAGTGTGATCTTACATATTTAACTTATTTAGTATTGTTGCCTGTTACCATACAGCCCTAGTAGTACACTTGAAGTACCATAACATTATATTACAGTAACACTACAGAGGGAGGGGCTAGCCTTTTATCTGAAATTACTGTACTGTGCTGCAAGAGATCAGAGTTCAAATGCCTGAGGGTTTTTTTTCTGAATTTTTCACATAGCTTCATGACATGTAGTTCTGTATAATTTTTACTGATGACATTTTGGAACACAACATAGTGTTTGAAGTATGTATTTAATATAAGGGGTTGACATTTCCTTTCTGAAATGGAATGCTTTGTTTATAAACAAGTGAATACACTTTGGGGTATTTCTCCTCCTTGGGTGGATGTTAATAGTCTCTGTACTTTACTCAGCTCACCCTTTCTACATAGCATGTTGGGATGCAATATTTATGAGGCTTTTATGTCTTTTCAAATTTGTTTGGAATTGGTCAATGACCTCATATTTATTAGAAACATGGAGCTGAGATCAACAGATTAAAAAAAAACCAAACCCCTACATAACCCTAACTTCCAGGAAAAACTAAATTAGTTATGAAGAACATCTTCGTGTTTTGGTGGTTGTTTTTTTTTTTTAAGCTTTCTTTAGAATGGAGCATTTTACAGAAGTTTTATCCAGCCTATACTTTCTGAAAAAGAACTGACTAATTTTCCAATCAGTAATTGACACTTGTAGTTCTATTTCAATTGAATGAATTATTTTTTTGATTTTGCAAGTTTCTGAGGTTCAACTGAATGGCATTAAAATTACTTTGTCTTCAGTGTTATGCCCGTGACTGTTAGAAGATCTGCATACACATTGAATCAAAAGTTTAAAAATCAGACCCCATATTTTTCACTGATTTGGGGTCGTTTCTTTTGTGTGGGTTTTTTTTTTTTTTTCAGACTTGACATGATTGGATTTCATTGAGACTCTTTAGAAAGTTAAGTGCCGCCTACAAAGAAAAGTAGTACTTGAAGAGCAAGTTAGTATGTCTATGGAGGCCTACCTAGTCTTATTCTACATGATGTAGCCTCAGTCCTACAGTCAGATCTACATGGTCACGGGAGTGAAACTCCCACTGCTGTCACTGCCGCTGCCTTGATGTGTCTGCACGGTTCTTTCCTACTGGTGTGTATGTCTAAAAATATTTTTAATTATATGCTGAGTTGCTTTTTATAAAGTGACTTCTTTGTAGAATACAATGTAGAAAAAATACACTATATTCAGCTCCTAGAACTTTATGCTAAATGATAATTTTTCAAATTATTAAATTACAGTTAACACTTGGTAGGGTGTCATGCCATTTAATTAGTTCTGCTGTCTCACAATGTCTGTTGCTAGGTCAGGCACATACCTCCTATCTCAATGCTACGTGCAGCACACCAGAAACCAAGAATTTAATGTTCCTTGAGTCTGTAACTCAGTGTCCATAGTAGGAAGATAAGAAATGTAGCGGGTAGATGAGTCACAGGTGCATGCTGGTATGGTAGATACCAAAAATTTATTGAGGTCCTCTGATTTTTCTAAATTTAAATTTTTTGTGTGTTACAAAATATTCTTGTTTGGTCCTCTCAGGGATTTTTGTGTGTGTGTGTATGCGCGCGCTAACACTTCAAGTTTTACTTCTGAGTTTAGTAAATTTTGGTTGGGGACTAAGTTTACTATGATTTGTCAGTAGAGGCTGCCTGTTTGTACAGACAAGTTAAGGTACTTTGCCAAAATACAAATTGGGAGAAGACCTGAATTAAATGTTTAGTTGCCTACCATTTTACATGTAGCCATACTGACAGAGAAATGCACAACTTGATCCAATGAAATGAGAAAATCAATTCCTTAACCATATGTACTGGATTAATCTTAATTAATTTTATTAATGTATTATATAATACTTAATAATTGCTTCAAGTACCGATATCTTTCTGTAAGATGGAGACTGAGGTAATTAATGAAAATGCCTACTGAAGTTAAATATTTTATTAATGCCTGGAGTTCTGTACAAGTTTGAACAGGTATGACTTGCAAGATAATAAGCTATTTGAACTGGACATTCTGAATGCAAATGATTGATCAGAAATTTAACTAAACTGTAGAGGTTTGATGTGCTTTGATTTGTTTTTAAGATCAGAAATGCCTAAACCATGCATAACTGATCAGACATTGAAAAGAATTCTTATTTCTGTCTGCCTGACAAGTCCTTTTGAACACCTTCCCTCTGTTGTTCTCTCTCTTTGCATTGTTTTTATTTTCTAACACTGATGTTTTCATAAAAATTTATTTGGAATTAATTAGTAAAGCACACACAAATAGCTCACAGAGCAAAACTCAATGGTAAAACCCTGAACACAAATCCAGCGTGAGATGTCAGACAGCCTGCATTAGTTGAGACCAAGTGTTTGAACTAACAACTTTGTTAGGAAGTGCTTTATAATGAAGAAAAATTAATTATTTATTATTAGAGTAGCAGTCACAGCAGAATGATTCACAGGTCATTATGATTTCATTTTTATAATGTTCATTTTCATCTATTTTAAATACCTTTCATTATCAGTATTTAAGCACCACAGCTTCTCGGTTTCCTGCTGACATGTTGTTGCTGTCCTGACTTTTGATGTGTTTCAAGTACAAATCAGGTTATGTGTTGCAAAAACATCATAAATAATTTGGTTTCCTGTTATAACTGTATCTTAAATCTTTCTCATTCAGGTTACAGAAATTGTAAGAATTTATCCTTCAGTATCTCAGTAATGAGGTATTTTTGGCAATACCTTCAGAGACATTCTCCTCTGATCTTTCATATATGTCTTAAATCTAAAAGGAAACTTATTTTTAGCATGACACATTTCTTTAAGTTCTGATCACTGAATTTTTTAAAATAAAAATAATTCTAGGAGAGTGTCACATTGATGGGATCTGAAGAGGGCTCAGGTGGCTTCCATACCAATTTTGTTTGATGTTAATAACTATATGAAGAAAAATACGGTCAGATTTTTACATGTTAACTTGTATAGAAGAAAGAGTTCCTTTAAATAAAACTATTTCCTGAAATAATTAGAACTTCACACACAAAAGAATTTTGCTCATCCATTCTTCTCTGGAATTTGCTAGTTAACTGTCAAAAATTGAGAAGAGATGTGAAAATTATCTCAGCAACTGGAGCAAGTTACTGTTACACTGAACTCTTGCCTGGAGAGATTTTCTTTTAATTAAGCAGATTCTCCCTTTAATGTATTAATTTTAATGAATTCCCTCAACATTTGAAATACTAACCATAAAACTGTAATTTTTAATATACTTCCTATTATGTTTTTCCGTAATTCCCTCCTTGTCCTGGAATAATTTATTTTTCTAAGAAAAAAAATTAAAAGCAGTAAAACTTACTTGAGGTAGCAGGGACTGTTGTAGTAGTAGGTGGAACTGTAGTTGTGGGTAACTTTTTTGGTCTGAATTTATAATGGCCAATAAAACCATCAGCTGTTAAGCTTAAATCAGACAAAAACTGAATGAGCAACTCATTTCTCTCAGACAGAATAGGCCTGAAATAGAAAAAAAAAATAAAATATTTTCATTGTTTTGAATGTCAAAGACAAAAAACATTAACAGCATTCTTCTTACAAAAAAAGAGAGTGCGCTTCACTTTAATTATTGGCCCGAATGCAGCATCTGTCCCCAGGCTAATACTGAAATACGTATTTCTTTACTGGTATGTCAGACACTGGTGTTAGGAAACTCATTCTGATGAACTGCTAAGCCTCTGATTCCTGAAGGTTATGTCAATATGAATATCTTTAAATTCTTCTGTGTTACTTCATTGCAGACTTTACTTCCATGGAATGGAAGGGGCTAGATTAACACAGTGGAAAAATATATTAAAGAAATCCTCAGTATGTAGTGGAGGTAAGTAAAGGTTTTCTTAAATTTGTTTTTGTTTTAATGAAAAACATAATACGCATTTGGAATGCCTGAAGAAAATTAATTCAGTGTTGTATTCTGTAATTCTTTGACAAAACCACTAAAAATAAAATGGTTTTGGTTATCAATTCTTTGTGTTCAGTTTTTTCAATGATTGAATATTCATTACCAAGGCCTTGAAAAGCGAATGGAGTCATTTTCTTAGGATCCGAAACATCACGAACAAGCACTGTTCAGTGTATTGGTTTTCAGTCCTTAAACTGCATAGTACCTACTGTGACAGTAACTGCCCCGGAGGTGGATGTAGTGCCATGAGACTTCATTCAAGACTACAGTTGGAACATCCTATGGAATGCAAGTCTAGCCAAAGCAGCGCTTCTCTCATTCCTTTGAGATTTCCACGGAACTTGTCTCAATATTCATTAACCATTATTAACAAAACCATTATTAACAAGCAAAACCACAGTTTTTGAAAAGAGACAGAAAAATAAATATAGGGGCAAAAGCATCTTGGTGGGGAGAGAGGAAAACAGGGGTTTTAAGTTGCAGTTTTACTAAAATGACTGTTGTTTCTTCCCAGGCAGTCTGACAGAGTTCATGGGCAGTTCTTCTTCAAAACACTTAATCAGGCCTGCGAAGTAAAATCTTGTGATTGTCTCCCAGTTTTTTGGTAGGCATTTCAGGAATCAGTTTACTCTGATGGCCGCATCCAACACAACCAAAAGTAAGTGCCTGGTTGTCTGGGATTCTGTAGGTACAGCGCTGACACAGGCTGTGGCTGCGGGGGGGCAATTGACTATCAGCTGCCCCAGAGCTTTGCTCTGCTTCCTGAACACCAGGGCTACAACAGCAAATCTGAACAATCTGACCCGCTCTGGGTATCCTGTCTTTTTAAAAAAGTCTTTTGTCTGAGAGTAATTGCTTCTCCTAATAAATTGTTATTATTATGCATACCACTCATTTATCATAGTAATTGTATTTAAGAATCAAGTATGTAGTTAACACTGTAAGCTTGCTGGTCTGCAGTTGGGTCTGAATTCATCTCTGCAACCACCAAATGAGTTCCAAGTTCGCTTTACTCATACCTCTGACATATACTGTTTCTGTCACAGAACACCATGTTACCTTATCTGTATCTGCTGGTTAGCGAGTCCCACCTTGCATCGTTAGTGTCAGACACACAACTGATACTCTTCACAGAAGGCTTGCTTCACAATTCAGTTTATACACCATGATTTCTTGTTCTTCTACAACATTGGTCTTGTCCTTAACCGTTTTTCTGAACCCAGCTGATAAATTTTGATGAGAATTCTGCAGAGCTAGTGGAAAATCCCAAAGAGCCATATTTTTCCCCTTTCACTGGATATATAAGCTGCCTATATACAGCTCTGCAAGGGAAAGTGACTGTGTTCAAGCTCTATATCAGATCTCTGGTTAGGAAGCAATGCTAACCTAAAATTGGCTTTCAGGACACTTCTAACGTTCTGTAACAGGAAATCTCATCTCTAAGCTATGTGGCCTGGGTCTGAGCCCAGTCTTCTGGCATTATTTGCCTGTTGTACAAAGACCATACTAAAATATCTGTATTTTGAAGCCCACTAGGGTTTGGCAGACCAATTTACAGCTTTGACATGCTGTGGGGATAGATGCTGAGCCACAGTTGAGAGGTGGTTTAGGAAGCTACTGCTGGTTGCCTCTATGGGACTAACTGGCACCTTTTCCTTTAGCACTGCCCTGTCAGCCAAGACGAGATCTTGGCAGTGCAAAACGTACTTGCACAGCTGGGCTAGGTTTTAGCTGAAAAGAGGCAGCTAAGTCCCAGGGACTGAAGGCCACCAGCCTCATCTGTATGGGGTGGTGTTTACCGCTGCCTTCTAAGAACCAAGGGAAGGAGTTCATCTTGTGGAGTTCAGTTCTTACCTTAGCTGGAAAAGTTCTGAAATGTCACAACTTACAAATAGAGTGAGTCAAACTAGACTGTAATCATTAAGCTTCTGGCTTAAACTCTGGTTAACTAGGAAGCAAGTCCATTTGTTTCAGCCCTTTGAATCCAACTTGCACACAACAAAACACTCTTGGCAGGAACTGAAGGTATTTGTACAGAACATCACTAGTTGAGTGTTTCTAATACGAGATTCTGTTAGTTTTATAGGATTTTTTTCAATAGCTTGAAGGTAAATACCTTACTGTTCTGCAGGAACAGTTGAGTTGTAAGGGACGGATTTGCAAAGTCACAAGGAGGTTCTGATGCTATGCTCATCAATGGAATACTTGTCTACCTGGTGATAAAGTATTAAGTCGTGTAACTAACATCTGTCATCTGCTGTTTACTTTTTTTATTCTGTCTAGAGAGAGGAGTGTTTACAATATAATTCCTTTTGGGAGGGTGTTTTTACTTCAAATGATGGTGATCTTTTAACTAATATTTAACTAGTATATCCTTACACAATACAGGTCAAAGAAACATATCACCCATTTGGAGATCCATTCAGTCCACCTGCAGTCCCTCCAAGTGCCACAGCACTGAAAGGCAACAATTCATCATATTTTCTGGGTAAAACTCTAAGCTATAAAGTATGAAGCCACTTTGCTATGAATACATAGGTGAGGCAAAAATGGAAAAATTCTGAATGTCACTTGGCAAAGAGGTGGAAGTGAATGTCTGAGATTTCTAACCTGCCTCCTTGTCTTGAGGACTCAGTACTAACTCTGCCTTGCAGAATCTCTACCTCAAAGTCTTTGGGTTGGAAGTAATACAGAAAGATAGTTTACTTTTGCTAGTCAAGTTTTTCTTGCAAAGAAGGAACTGATTATGTATGTAACTGCAGCTAGAATTTAGACTCTTGCATCATTTTAGTGGCCTGAATTACCTAGCACTTAAAGAAGAATCTTATTTGTAAGACTCTATGTTGTCATTATCTTTTTATAGAGCAGCTTTTTGAACTTTACTACAGGAAGGGGGCCTGAAAAGAAATTAATGTAACCCTAAAAAGAAATGTCTTTATGTAGAAAGCTTCAAATTGAAAAAAAAACCCACCAGAAATAAAGAAAAAAAAAAAGAAAAAGTGTAACTCCAGACTAAAAGCTTAAGGTGGCTTAAGGAAACTGAAGTTAATATTTTTCAGGTGGAGCCCTACCCTTAACCAGATTCTTGCCAATTTTCTAATAAATTTCTGTAGGCCTCAGCTTACTCTGTTTCCTACACAGTCATGCTATTACCTAGCTGCTGCAAGGAGAAGAAAAATCTTTAAAAAGACTCTTTTAAAAGAGCCCTACAGAATGTCTGCCTCCCCTCTTGTCTCCTGAGGGTATAGTACATAACCTTAAAAAAACCAACCAAACAAAAAGCACAAAAAACTCCTCACAGTAAATCTCAGTGTAGCAAGCTGTGCCTAGAAAGGCTGAGGCATCCACCTCCTCCCCCTGCACCACAATTCTTTGCTCTTGGGAATCAAACTAGCTGTAGCAGCCACTTCTGAAATGTAAGTCTAGTCACACACTTCCATCATTTTTTTTTTTAATAGCTTGTATTTCTTGAAACAAAATGCATTTTCTTCATCTTCTAAAGCTACTCAGCTTTAAGAAGCTTGATGGAAGAGGAACAATGGGAAAGGAGACCTAAAAATTACTGTCCTTGCCCACTTTTTTAGGAATCATTATAATCTACTCTTGCTAGACCTCAGCATATAGTTACAGTGCCATTTGAGGGTTGGGGGTTGTTTTGGGGGGGCTGGGAGGCTTGGGATGGATTGATTTTGGGCGGATAGGAGAGTTGTAGGTTGGGGGGAGGGGTGTTGAGGGGGTTTAGGGGCAGTAATTTGATAGCAAAGCTGGTGAAAGCCTGCTGTGCTCCCCAGCACGCACAGGAAAGCAGTCTGTACCATGAGAGAACGTGCCTTGGCACAGATGGAAGCGATGGTGAGCAGCGATGCAAGGAGCAGCCAGGGAACCAGCAGAAGGGAAATGGCTGAGAGGGAAATGAGTCAGATAAAGTGAATAATGAACCAAGGGGCTAGAGAGTTCAGCTGGATCCTTGTACTTCAGTATCTATAATCAAAACATACATATTAAGTGATGTTAGTGTTCAGTTACCTTTAATATTGCTAGTGTCCCAGTATCAGTAGCATTAGTGTTGGTGTTGCTAGACAGTGCTCTAATGAGGCTTGAGGGACAGAACATAGGCTGGAGCCAGGGCTAGTCATAGAGGGAGAGAGAAAAGGGAAAACCTAGGGAGAGACAAGATGCTAAGCAACCACTGGAAGTTCAATTGGAGGTAGAAAGTGTCATATTTAATTTAAAAAAAAGAATAAAAATCTTTCAGAAGCCTAGTACAGAACTGTTAGCAAAATGACACATAATGGTAGTGAAGTTCATAATTCAAGAAAGTTACTTACGCCGGTGGACTGTCTCCGCAGTACTTCCCAATTCTTTTAGCATCATTGATTTCCCCACCATTAAACACTGCAACATAGTCATATCTGCAGTAGTTGTCTCTCTCCACATCAAACTTCTCAAACTTTAACTCTATTAGCTGCAGGGAAAGTGTAAATAACTCATTAAGTTTTGATATGCAGAATTTATTAGTGCTTCTTATTGCAAGTGATGTCTTCGTATGAAGTACTAATTGATTTTTCTTTCCATAAGGGAAAAGTCCATAATCCACTTAATTGTGGAGTAAAGTATTTTAATCCACATGACTTCACTCCAACAAAACGTTCAACATTAGACTCGAATATTCTATAAAACATTTTTTTCTCAAATATATGCGAATAACTTCTGATAAAGTTATTTTTACAGGTGAGTGAAAACAGGATACTAATTGTTAGGTGTTATACTGCATTTAAAATAACTGAACAACCAAATAAACCAACCACAGAAAAGCGGCTTTTAGCATAATTGTATCATTCAAGATGTACTAAAGATCAAGCAAGGGTAAAAAAAGTTGGTAAGAGCCATTTCACTGACTTCCGTAAGAGCAGGGTTTGAATCACTATGGTTGCCAGTGCTGTTTACTTGACGCAGAAATAAAAAGGTCAGAAACAAAAGTATTGATAGAAAGAAAATTAGTAAATAGTAAGACTAAAACCAAGAAAAAGTAAGTAATTAAAGAACTGTGTTTCCATACACGATTTCCATAAATGTCGGGGCTTTACAAGTCATAAGTGAGAACTAGTACGCAGGTGGTATTTCCAGTACTGTTGCTGTTATCTCCAGTATGACTTTTATTTATGGACTTTTCTGCTTAGGAAAGAAAAACAAGACAAGAAAACAGAAATGGAATTTATGACTCTGAAACGAAGCCCTGCAGTGTGACTCTGCCCATTGTGTGTAGCAAGGAAGGAAAATGTAACATAACTACACGATTGAAACAGAGGTAATATCTGCATTTCAGTTGCTTCTTTATATGAAGCACAATGGTATTTAAATTAGCTTCCCATAAATAGCACAAATGAGGCTCGAATGACAGCAATTAATTGTGTTGACTGTAGATATGCAGGATTTCTCTTTAAAGGTCTGTCTCAAACAAAGATGATATTAAATCTTTTAAGACTGCACAAAGAAAAAGGAGTCATTTTTAATTCACATACATTTTACTTAATTTACTGACACAGTAAAAATAATCTTGTTCAACATTCATAGTAATGATAGCCTGTTATCACCTGATATCTTAGTTTTGCCTGGATATGCTTTTGCGCTATTCAGACGTGTAAAGCATCGTTTTGTTTCCCATAAAGTATGAATAACCTAGGGGGACTTGGTTTCAGATGTGAGTAACAGGCTTGTTTAAAAAGCCTTGTTGTCATGAAGAAAAAAATGCACTTTAAGTGGAAGTACCCATCTGAGTAATACACTTGTGATCAAAAAAGATGGTATAGAAAGAAGAAATGCAACTGGCAGCAGAAATACTAAGTTTTTTCATGTGCAGGCAAAACAGCAGGCCGTAATATCTACTTTACTATTGTCCGTAAGTGCACTTTGCATTAATAAAGAAATATTTAATGATAGAATGGAAGCTCTTTACCATCCTGAGAAGCTCCTCCATCTTCTGTAATAAATGAAGTAATGATTGGTTTGCACTAGAAGGAAAAGAGTGCCTTGTTTTATCGCTCACATGCTTGTGAAAAGGAAGTACAGACAACGGCACCTAAACTTTGGCAAATGGAAATGTGAGCAGCTTTTTGTATGCACTTGGGGAGAGGTGCTTATTCAGTACTTCCTCAAAAATGGCTTTTGTCACTGTCAAAATTCTGCCTCATTTGCAAGCAAGCAACCACTACTGCAGTACACAAAAAATATGTATTCGGAAAATTGTAGATTTATGGAACAGGATCTTCAAAAGGCAAGGGCTATAATGCCATTATTTTTATGCTTATATAGCCTTTCTTAAATCTTCTCTATAAGCTTAGGAAAAGTTTTTAGGCTTATCTAGAGATGTTTGGAAAGAATGAAAGTAATCTGCAGTTAACAGATAAGGTTTTAAAAATCACTGCCTATCTATAGGATTGTTAAATGACCTGTATCTAGCAAGCAAGGAATGTGGATTAAAGAGGAGTACAGGAAAGACTAAGCTGACATACTGTTTCAGTTCAAGGGAGAAAATATGTTGGTAAATGGAAAGTATGAAAGATCTGAAGAATATATTTATCTGGGGCGGCTTTTTTATTTGGAGGATTACGGTCATGAGCAGAAGATTAAGAAGAAAGTCGTCTTTACGTGTAGAGGAATTAAAAAAGCTGGATGTGGGTAAGAAAAGCAACCTACCAAACATGCTCGGCGAGCAAAACATTCAATCATTGTATACATCCTGCCCAAGGTACAAAGCAGATGGCTCAGCAACAACCAGAAAATGTGAAGCTAGGATTGAGATTAGCCCTGCAGTGCTGGGAACACATTTGTGTTTGCTGTGTGTGGTGACAAGCGAGCCCTTTTGGTCTGCCTTCACGTCTCTTCAAGTCTTAATGAAGTGGTAACATGCTCTGATGACATCTGGCTAATTAAACATGTTATTTGGAGCCCTCAAAATATGAAATTAAACAAACTTTATGAAAAGTACATTGAAAATCCCTGTGCAGGACACATCTGAATATATTCCCTGTACTGTAAGCAGAATAAAATAATTTCTGCTTTTAATAGATTCAATCAGCTCTGCTGGGGTACCTCAATAACAAGCTGCAGCAACACCAGAAGTTCTGTAGTGTTGTTAGACTTAAACCTTGCATTAGACATCACGTTTTGTCCTGAGATGATCACCTTAAAACTTAATTTGCATGCTGTTTTGTTAATTAACAAAATAATCTTTAAAAGAAATCTATTTTAAAAGCCTCACCAGTCACAGATGCTTTAAAATGTTTAATTTAGGGGAACATATCGACGCAGAGAAGAGAGGACACGCCATGCTGAGAAAGCACAGGAGTTACTGGAGCGAGCCGGGTAATACCTGAGAGGACGGTGGGTATCACTGGAGTGCAGGGGTGCCTGCACTCCTTGCTTTACGTTGCTTTACCCAACTTTCCACATCAGCCAGACAGCATTTCTATCCTCCCAGAGCAGGGCGGGCAGTGTGCCGTGCCAGCAGGCTGTTGCTGAGGTGTTAGTCCTTGTGGCAACGGAAGCGGGGCCGGGCCGGCAGAGCCATGGCAGCGCCTTACCTGGTTCTTCGGGGCGACGATGTGCCAGGAGCAGGTGACTCCTGCTGGGTAGTCTCGCTCTGGCCAGTTGGGCGTTTGGAAGGACCCCGAGGGCTTCTCCAGTCGTCCCCCGCAGTACTGATCCCCTGCAAGTACAGCGCGCCGTGCTGACCAGAGGGTACGAGGGAGGCAGGTAACCCACCCACCTCATGCCCTTGCTTTTCTGCAGGGGCCTCGGTGAGGGAGACACGGCCGGTCCCAGGTGGTTCTGGCCGCCTCTGCCGTGGCCCGGGACACGGCTGAGCCCTTTAACTCAGCTGGTGGCACCTCTGGGAAAATGTACTCCCAGAGAAAATGCCAGACGTAAAGGAAGAAAGGGGTAAAAAAGAGTGAGAAGCGTTCCTGCAAACACCAGGGTCGGAGGAGGAGGAGCCGCAGGATCCCTGCAGCCCATGGGGGAGAGAGATGTGCCGGGGCTGAACGGCATTCCTGAAGGAACTGAGGCCTGTGGAAAGCCCACGATGGAGAGGGTTTTTTCCTCCGTATTTCCTCCTCCCAGTCCCAAATTACAAATCTACATCAGGTATGTAATCCTTATTTATAATATGATTATGAACCTTCTTTATTAAATTAACTCTGTCACATCATAGCTGTTTAATATATCTTTCTGGAAGTTATTAGCACAGGGATACAACTGGAAGGACTAATGAACTACTCATCACCTGCACTGCCCCTGCCCAACAGCCTGTCTAGTCTGGTATCATGCTAACAGCAAAAACCTTGAAAAAGAATCCCTCAGCAGGGCGATACCACCTCCCTGTAACCTCCCAGCCTCTCGCAGCTCATGGCCTTCCCAAGCACAAGACAATGCCTTTATGTTTAATAATACCTAACAAATTTTTCTTTCATATGTTTTTCTAATTGGTTATAAACCAGTGTAGAAATTGACAATCCACAATGTCCCCTTGGCACAGCACTCCACCACTTAACAGCTCACGGAGAAAAATCACCCCCTCCCTTCCTTTGCAGCCACTTGCTCATCTGGGCTTTGTATGAGAAGAGACAGTGACCGCGGTCCACGTTCACTTCCTCTGTACCGATCGTGACCTCAGAGCCCTTCTCCTACACTCCCCTTGACCTTCCCTTTTCCAGCACGAAAAGGTCCATGCTGTGCAGCTGGTCTTTGTGTAGAACATGTTCCTCAACTCTACCATACTTGTTGTCTTTGATTGCTTCTTATAGTTTTATTATATCCTGTCCTGAGATGGGAACATCAGAATGGCATACAGTATTCACTCAGCATTACAGACTTGTAGTGGCATAATTTTTTTGTTTGTTTTTGTTTGGTCTTTATTCCCTTTTCAAAAAATTGTTCAGTTTGTTTATTTTTGATACCTATTGATCACTGGATTGATCCTCAACTACTGTTTCATAAATTACCTGTTTTAAATGTAAGATCTCATTCCTAAACAGTAGTAGTCAATTCAGAGCCTATTGTACTGTGCATAAAGTTAGGCTGTTTCCCCTTACTTGCAACATTTTTCAATGCGGAATTTCATCTGCCATTTTATTGACTATCCATTATATTGCTTCAAGGTGCAGTTCTTCCACAACTCTTAAAATAGTTAGCCCTCCTCATTAGTACTTTGATTAACTACAATGGCTAAACAGTTACACTTTGCTATTTGCTAAGCAAGATAATTAATGAATACGTTGAACAGCACAATCCCTAATATCTCTGGCATCACATCTTTTTAAGCACTAATGTGACTCTCCATAGGTTTGTACAGGTATATTTGTCTTCAGGACATACATAATTGTTAATTACCTCTTTCGTGTGGTTCTGCTGCAGAAAACTTTGCAATGAATCCACTTCCAGCAGTATTAGCATCTGAAGTCATCTGCACCAACATTTTATTGCTGCTGGATACAAGGGCACCTGGTTTCACCGTACCACAGAACCTGCCGATGCGTTGTCCATTGGCATGTCCGTTGTATATATCCACAAAATCATATCTGCACAAATTGTCGCTTTCCAGGTCTAGATATCTAAAAGAAAGAACCACCACTTTTCCTTCTGGGACCTGCAAAGAGAGAGGGAAGGAAAGCAGGAGAGATATAGCCTGAAGCGTGACTGACACCACGTATCTATCTGACTCCACTATTTGCATGAGTATTTGCATATCCTCCACTTCTCACCAGGTAAGCTCTATATGTCAACTATACTCCAGGCAGAGAGTTTTTTAAAATCATATTGGACCAATGATAAAAACAAAGCTCTGGCCATCTCTGTGGACTTTATCTTCTTCCTGATCCACAGTATCACCCAGCCAGGCTCATACAGTTGATTACACACCATCACCACCCAGTTCAGCTTGGCGTTTCTCTTATTTTCTCCTGAAAGTATGCAATCAGCCATGCAGCTCCCAGCCACCAAGTAAGGTGAGGAGGATGAGATTCATAAAAAAAAAATAAAAATGGAACAAGCAGTTGACAGTTTTGAGCAACTGAAATGGCCTCTCTTGCTGCTTTGTGTCGTAAAGTTTCATTGTTTGAAGGATTTTTTAAATTTTTATTTACCGACACACAACTTAGATTTATAAACCATTAGTCTTCTCAATACAGAAAAGAGTTTTGCTTTCTGAAACATCTGAGGAAACATAAGACAGGGCAAATCTTCGTACATGTCTGCATCTGTGGACATTGCGAAAGAGGCAAGAGTACTTAGAAGGATGTAAATGAAGAAAGCATAATGGTTAACAAGGATAGAGTTGCAAGCTTTTAAGAGAATAAGCAGCATGCTGAGAAGTGAAAAACCGTTCTAACAAAGCACTCAATGCCATTTAACAGGACAGGAACACGGAAAACAGTATTTTAAAGTATAGAGGGACCCTAGACAGGCAGAGTGTAATTATCTGTGTTCAATTTGTAGCCTGGTAGAGTGGTTACCTATTAAAATAATTGCAGCTGTTCTATTTACTGAGACACTCCTATTGTTTTGTGCTTTCAATATATAACTCACACTTAATATATCTGCAGTTAAGTCCATATTCAAACCACTTTATTTAAGAGTTTATTAATTTTTTCCTTCCTTAATAATGACTCATTTTAAAACACCAGTTTGAGATAAACTAAACTAAACTGTTTTTATATGAAATTGTCAAACAGTGTTTGAATTCTGTGAGTTTCAACAGCTAAAAATGCCTTGTCAGATGTAGATGGAAGTGCTACAGATGGAAGTGACCACTTAACCCACTAATACAGGCAGCAGATCTAGATGTAGTGAAAAATGTGCTGTTGATATGTTAAGGTTACTCATTCTTGAGACTGCTTTTATGTCCAGGGCTGATACTGATCCTGCAGCAGGACAGACTTTTGCATGAGCTGTTTTCAACTGCCTGGGGCCCACGTACACACTGGCTGACCAGCCCTGCTGCAGCTCCTGTCGCTGCTTTCACAGTATTTTCCTGTAATCCTTGTTCAAAGTTCTCTCAAAAATGCATTCAGTTCCCTGTGCTGACGTACATCACTACTACTACTACATCAAAACCACAAAACTCATTTAATCTTACCCAGAAATTCCAAAGCACAATGACTATGTTTTAGAAAACTTCAAAACCAGATGTTAGTTTTAAAACTCACACTATGGAAGGGAGCAAGCCCTATAGCTGGTATCAGAAAAGAACCCACGTGTACATTTAGTCAGCATAAGGCCAGTACAGATGCATGGTCATATTGTAAGGTACCCTGTGAAAGCAATATGACTTTTTGACTGCTCTCATAACTAACTAATTGTCTTCTGCTCTGAGTCACTAAGAAGCATTAAGACATGGTCATTTTAACAGAAAAAAGAGCTAAAAAGGAATTCGGTATTCCTGTCAGAAGATCTGGATGTTATTTATGGTGATTCTACAAACCCTATGTGACTGGACAAATGAGTTCAAAAACGCTGGTTGTAAAGTTAGTCAGATAAAATCAGATTTAGGCAGTTAAATTTAAGCAGCCTTTTTTCTACCAGTATGTATGTAAAATAGCATATGCTCTTTTGGGATGGAACGCTCATTACTCATAAGTTTGTACAACTGGTACAAGATCCAAATGAGGTGACCTTTAAAGGTTATCGTGTTTTAAAAAAGACTGAGTCGTCATGCCTACAGTTAAGATTGTCCAACATTTTCCGCTACAGTGTCTTGCAGCTTTGCTACTACTTACCCATCATAAAGAATTTTCCCCTTTCTCTTCCATTGTTTCTGAAAGTTGAGCACAAGCTGCCCTATCATATTTGATTAAATAGTTTTGTCAGTGCTTATGAGATTTTTTCCCTACCTTCTCAGCTTGAATTGCTTTTTTGAAGACACCTACTCCCTCCCGGAGTTTGAAGAAGGAAGTTGAAATGTGAGAAGTCGCTGGTTCTGGGGTAAGAAAAGGTCTTTTTGCTCTCCTTGTAGAGATGCGTTCAGATTTAGCCAAGTGGTTATCCCTGTGTGATGCTGCTGGGTGCTCACTGACAGCTTTGTCCCATGAGCACAATAAACCAGCGCTGCTCTGCTCACACCAGCCTCGCAGCACTCAGTCCTACCCCCGGGGAATCCCGCTCTCTCGTGCTGTGCCAAGCGGGGCACGGGGAACCCGGACCTGGGGCTGACCCGCGCTCAAGAGGAGGGGTCGCTGGCAAAGCAAACTCCCAACTGCCAGCCAACCATTCACTCAGTCTTGGGTTTTCTGTTTCATGGCATAAGTAATTCTGTGCAGTGTTGTATGCTTCCTTCTCCTCTCTCCACCGCTATGTTACACTATACCCCATTTCATTATCTAATTATATTTCATTATAGTTTTTAATATGTCTAGCTTCTGTTAGTTCAGTCTACTTGATCTTAGTCAAGACTGTTCCCCACAGACGGACTGAGTTTCCAAGTTTTTGTTTCGTGACAGTGTGTAAGCAAATGTGTAGGAAAAACTCTGCCCCCTGGTCATGAATGTTTACAAGGAGCCTACTCCAGATCTTAGTTGTCAGAATAATCCTGGCTCATATTTAGCTGAATTTGGGGACATAAGTCATTTACAGAAATGTGTGAAGGGACCCATAATCACAGTCAGTACTTACTGCCATTACTTTATAAAATAATGTCATTGCTTATTCAAATAATCTTTTTCATCATTCACAAAAATATCAAATTTGTTCTAGCATGTTAAGCTAATTAAAAGTTTGTGGTCTGAGCAGATGACATTAAAGAGTGCAGAGGATGGTTGCTCCACATTCTGGCAGCAGCTGCTCCAGTTTGCAGCTACTCCCAAGGAATCCCACCCTAAACCCAGGCATCTTCACAAAACAATGCTTTTATTTAATTTCTACCATTTCCCTTTTTTAAATGTTGAAAACCGATATGCTGAAACCTGCCAATGTTTATCCTAGGACATTTAAAATATTGTTCCATGAGACACACAGGGGAGAAAGCAAGGGCCAGCATGACTCAGTATTGTTTAGTTTGAGCCATGTCCGAGCCTGATGCAGTAAGATGATGGGATACCTCAGAGGAAAAACTGGAATTGCAGCTCTTAAGAAACAAAAAAGGGGTGGGGGTGTGGGGGGAGGAGTCAAAGGAAGAATATGTGATGGTTCCCCTGCAGGGTGTGCCTTATTTTTCTGTTTTATCCATCCAGCTGGTATCTTTCAAAAAAAGAGGCACTTTAGCTTCTGCCTCTCCTTGTCACACTGAGGGTGACCGACCCATGACTACCCTTTACTTCCCTTCTTATTTTAACTCTATGAACTTCTTTAGGATCAGAAATCATGATGCTAAACTCCTGTGAAGTGATGCCTTACTCCTATGGAAGGCTAAAGGAAAATAGTACTCCCTGAATTTTTAGGGGGAGCTTTTCTAGAGCATAATTCCCTAAAATCATCCATGTAGACTACTAACCTCTTTAAAAGAGCATGATTATTTTAGATATACAAGCCACTACAAAATAAGGTCCCTAGATTCTTTTTGGTTACCGTTCATTGCAGGTATTTCAAATAATGTTAATCAAAGTTCACTTACATTTAAAGTAGTTAAACTGTTTTTCTGTGGTTGTTCTGTCTGGACACAAAGCCCTCTTCATCGTTGTGCCTCTCTCAGTTTCTGGAGAGGATTCCCAAACTGTCACACTTTTCAAAATTACTTGGTTTAGATTATTTGCTTTGAAAATAATCTTTTTTTGGTGAGGAAAACTCTTAAGTGCCAACTATCTGAGAATATATTTTGCATAATTTTTAAATCTATATTGTATATAGGTTTAATATATTTTGGTGTATGTTTAATACCAAAATGCTGATTGTATGTTTTGCCATAGCAGTCCTAGGTAGACTTGAAAAATACGTCAGCTACCTTCAAGCCAAACATACTATTTCTCTCTACTCGGAATGAACGTGAAAGTTACTTGGAGTTACATCCTGGGAAGAACCACAGTTCCTGCCCAGTCACTTGCTCCCCAGCTCCATCCTCCCCAGCCACAAAGGAACAATTTTTTAAAAAATTTGTATTACCTTGCTCTCCCTGAAAAAGGCCCTAGATTCTGTTCAGCTATTTCTTTTCTGGTAATAGAACCATGTGTAAATATCTGTTCTTCACTGGAAGGGCAGTTTCACAATGATATGGGAAAATGAATGCTTAAAATGTAGAGAAAATGATTTAAAATATCCCACTCCCCCAGGGCAGATTCCCAACTCCCCTGATAAGTCAATTTTTCAAACCTTGCTTATTGTCAGCAAACCTGCCAGAACATGGCTCCTGAACCTATAAAAATATAACCTTACATAACTCTGACAGTCTTCAGTATTATTGTTGCACATAAAGTTGTTAGAGTTTTATGGGAACTACACAGTCTGCCAGAAAAACACCGGACAGCAGTCCAGATTCTTGGACTATGTGACACATTTATGGGAGGTGATGGCCAAGAAGGATTAGAAAGTATTAAAAGTAAATGTATATGACATATTTTAGATAAAGCTATATACATTACTATACGAAAGGAAATAGCTGTACAAATGACTTCTTAGCAAAGCCAGCTAAAAGCTGCCGGGTAGTCTGCCAAGGTTGTAATATAACCACAAGCATGTGCTGAACACTTCTTAGGGCTCTTAGAATAGAGAAGCTGTTTTCTTTAGCCAGCTGAAAAAGTCCCAGTCTCTTGAAATAACAGAACTATAATTGAGCTAGAGAGACTCTTCTAGCTTTAGCAAACCAGTTGGAAGGATTTCAGCTGATATCTGAATGCTACATTGCTTTACCTGTATTACCCATAACATTTTCTAAACCTATTTTTTTCTAAATAATGAATTAGCTGTCACTGTGCCTCTCCATGGATTTCTTCTATAGACGATGAGATCCTGTAGTTGAGAAAACAACAGCTTCATGCCTCTTGGGATCAATGTCTCTTCCAGCCTAGCAGACTTGTCAGATCCTGCATTAGGCAGAGTGTTTTCAGGAAGGTGTTCACAGCCCTTGGCTAAAACGGACAGGCAGTCTTAGTCACCTTCTAAGATCAGATGCTAAATGAGGAAGCCTAACAGTAACTACAGCATGTTTCTTCATAGCAGTGTAACTGCCTTTCTTGGGTGCTATCGCACACTATTCTGAGCCACAGCAGTATCTGGTGAAAGGATTTTCTTGTTTAAATTCATGCTAACCAGACCCTTTAGTGTACCACTTTCCCTCAGTTTGGTGAATCATTCTCTTTCTAAAGAGGATGCAGGCTTGGTCTTGCAAATTTTGTAGTCGTTGCCTTCCCCACATCCTTCCTGCACATCTAAAACATGTTCTATGTAGTTGATGGAGACAAACATCAGCTTGACTTAGTGAACAGTATTGTCTAATGGGGGTTAAATGTGGTGGGGGCACAAGAAAGCCTGGACTACTACAGTTGTGCAGCCCTTCTCTGGCTTTGGGCGTGCTAAAGAGAATGGGTATGCAGCAGTTGAAAAGCAGGAGTAAATGGCAGCACAGAAGAAAAAAGTGGGAATCATGATGATCATGAAATGCCAGGAGCCATCGAGTTTCTCCCATTGTCAATACAGCCCGAGTGCAGCCACAGCTCTGCTTTGTGGTGATGCTCCTCACAATGTCCAGGCTAACCGGGATCCTTGTGTCTTGTTGGCAACAGCCACAGTAAGTCTGCAATGAAACCCTTCTGTATGGACTTTTGAAACACAATTGTTCTCTTCTCCCTCTACCCCCAGAGTATGATGAAGGGCAGATCCATGGGTTGCTTCAGTAAATGCTTCTTCAGTGCTGCCTCTATTTGTAATCTGGATTTTTTAATCATAAAAACTTCATACTGTTATAATCAAAATTATTCTTTCCCTTTAGATTCAATGTTGACCTTTTGAAGATGTACTACTGAGTTATATTGGTAAACTAACTTTGGAGTTTTTTTCCTTTTATTTAAGGCCTGTGTATATGATTCCAAATGCAATTTGCATCTGCTCTTCAGACGGTAAGGTAAACCACGCTAATTGCTGTAATCTCAGCCCCTCGACAGCAGGAAGCAAGTTTATGAGCATACGCTGCATTTCACATCATACTCCCCTGGATAAAGTCAGTCACAGATTAAGGGTAACCTCTAGCTTGGCCCTAATAATAATGCAACAGAAAGGCGCAGAAAGCAACTGTTTCAGCTTCACTGGGATCCTTCAGATAAAATTATTAAAATTACATCATTCGTTTGGTACGAGAGTCATTTTAATGGAACACTGTAAACAGATCAATGTCTCCTGCTTTGCGTCAGCATCTCTATAGTAGCAGGAGACAATTATTCTGTGACATCCTATTCTACTGCCAACACCTAACCTGAAATGCAGTCTCTGAACTGAAGTTGTCTTTAGTGATCCTGTCAACACACAGACTAATTTATTTTCTTATGCTTTCTTATACTTCCTTTTTTTTTTTTTTCTTTTTTTTCTGTAAATCCCATAGTCCAGGCCTGAATGTTTTAGTCCTGTGCCTAAAAAATGGAGAGGAAATTTGGTGGGAAATTTTGGAGGGCTTCACTTGTGCAGATGTGAGGAAAAGTAATCATTTATGCCTTTCCCTGTGTCCCTGGATAAGGACGCATCCAGCACTGAAGTTTTTAGCCCTAGTTGTTTAATGGCATGTGTTGTCCATGAATAGGATGTCTCTGCCCTACAGTCTCATTTCAGCATCAAAATATCAATCGTACCACATGCTTTTGCACAGTCATTTATAAATGTAACAACACTTTCCTATTGCTTTCTCAGCCTGCTGTATGACGTACTCCAGATGTCCTGGCTGGCACAACACTCTTATTAGCACACCACAAGCAAACCTGTCTGAATTTTTTGGTTTTGCTTGAAACTTTTTCTATGTCTCCTTGCCAATGAACTTTGCTTTTCATTATCTACACCTTAAAGCTTTACTTTAAATCCATTTGATCTAACTAGCTGTTGCTTTCTGCAGTGACTGAAAGGGTAAATGTCTGCTTTCAAGTGGGTTAATTTAAAACAATTAGAGGTGCATCTATGGAAGCCAATGAAAATTTGCTTCTGACATTAGGCAAGGCCAGCTCTATTTCAGCCACTATTATCGTATTACAGAAACCCAAAAACGTTCCAGATAGTTGAGCTGCTCTGAGTTACTGAGTTCATTGTTGCACATATATTATCCCATAGAAAACACTGGCATTAACAACAAATAGCTCTTCATTGTCTGCAGCACTGATTTTGTGATATTAAAAATTCTTACTGTGATTTTCCAAGTACATTTGCTGTTTGGAGGGTAGACTCCGGGAAATCCTTCACTCCCAATAAACCCTGACTCTCCAGATACAACTCCTCCACATGCAAATGTAGGCCTGAGAATAATAGGAAAAATAGTGCTTAATTTTAAAATATATTTCATTTATTCTTTATATAATAGTAAAGAGGCACAGACTGTCTTAAAAACACAACTTAAGATACTTAAAAACATTGCTAACTTTAAACATTTGTTTCATTACTTGCATAATTTCATTATTGACACCAAATATACAGTTTAACACGCAAACTTAGGTGCACAGAAAGGTAACTACTTGGATCTTAAAGCTGGGTTTACAGACTGTTATCCTTCCTTCCTTTTTCAAGTGTGGTGGTGTGATACATCATTGCAAAACGCTATTATAATGAAAAAAATTATTAGGAAGTCATTAGTAATGATTTTCTTATAGTCTATATAACAGTAGTTAAAATAGCACAGTAATAAAAATAACTTTTAATTCCTTTCTGTGCTTTGAATTTAGGTATTTTAACCAAGTAAGTCGCTGTGGAAATTTTCTACAGCACAGGAACATAATCCACTACGCGCACAAGTCCTGCTACTCTGGTCTGGTGACGAAACGTCCACCCTGATTTTACTGGTGTGAGGACGTGGAGGGCTGAAAAATGTCAGGGGTCCATTCCCTGCTCCGGCCGCCCCGGGCTGCGCCGAGGGGAGCCCTGGAAAACCCCTGCGCGGAACCAGGGCCTTACTCCGGAGGGTGAGGGAACGCTCTGCTGAGCTTTAGATACTGGAATTATAGATCTTCTCTTATTGTTTGTTATATTAACACTGATAGAAGCATAGGATGGTTTGGGCTGGAAGGGGCCTTAAAGTCATCTAGCTCCAACCCCCCCCTGCCATGGGCGGGGAATCCCCCTACCATGAGCAGGGAGGAATTGTACTATTATACTATATTGTATTATTAACTATTATATTACATTACATTATATTACATTATAT
>VXAK01025502.1:36864-65292 GCA_013399435.1 Arenaria interpres
CTGCCCCTTCCCCCGGGTGTGCCCGGCCCCGCCCCGGTGTCTCCCGGGGGAGGTGGGCGGCGGTGCCGCATCCTAGGCCCTCGGGGGACACCCCCGGGGGACACCACCCCCCGGCACCGCGTACTTTGCGCCCGCGGGGTCTGGGGGGGGTCGCGCAGCGGGGTAGCCCTAAAGGCCGCTGCCTCCTGCGGCGCCCTGTCCTCAGGTGGCACAGTGGGAGTGTTTGTCCCGGCCATGAATGAACTCAGTGTCACCACTTGTGCGACCCGTGCAGGGCTTCGCCGGCGCTCAAAAAATAGTAAACCTTTATTAAAATTTCTTCTTTACTTAAATTCTAAAGTAAACTGAGAATGCTTCGTTTTGTTTACCAGTTGGTCATCTTGACCCATTTTAGTAGCCTTTTCCCTCTGGCTGTGAAAGATACTCTTTAAAGGGCTGTGGCGGAGCGCACAGTAACGAACTCAGTACTTGTGTGTTTGTAGGATTTGGGCCAAAGTTGTTTGACTGAGAAAAGAAGTGAAAAGTTAAGCCAGTATTCTCACTGAACACAAGAAAGCCGGACATTTTAAAAACTGTTCACTGAAACCACATTGTTAGTGCTGTTGGGTGATGACATACCGATCATCATGTCGATAAATAATAATTTATCTTTTACGGATTGTGTTAAGCAAGAGCTTGCCCCTCTTCCCGCTTTAAGTGCTTCTCCCCACATACACCTCTTGCAGGAGAAGAAGGTAAGTCCCTAGTGAAGTGTTGAGGCAAAGCCAACTGAAGCAAAGACTGGAAGAACTAAACAGAGAATGTGCTGCGTGCAAGGCAGAATATAACCTTATTATCTTATTTTTAGCTTATTTATTAAGCATTTAACATTACTATTCTTGCAAAGCACAAAGGAGGGCAGCCCCACTCCCAAAGCTTTAACGAAGTGCTGTGGATTAGAGAGGATGCACTGAGGCTTAAACAGAAAGAGGATGCTGCAGTTTAGCTGATGTAATACCTGTACTCTCCTTCCTGCAGTGCTGGATGAAGAAAGCAGCAGAATAACCTGGATCCATGGCTGCTAAATTTCCAAGAGGATTTGTGTGGGAGCAGTGCAGCTGGTACTGGGACGTTCCAGATCTTTGGAGGCAGCCTTCAAGATGGCTGGTAAGTGAGAGGTGCCAGCAGTGTTCCCGTGTGCACAGAGGCAATGGGAGACAGAAAAGACCCATTACCCGTTTATCGTTCGGAAGTAAAGGTGTTAGCATTGACATTAGTCTTAAGCTAAATTAGTATCTGTTAGGAACACAGAAATGGGAGTGAATTTTCTTCTTCACAAATCCCAGTCCCCTGCTGTTGCAAGGAACCAAATCAAATAAACTCTTTCATAAACTGATGATATTTAATTTTTGAAGTCAGGAAGCTGATGCTTCAAGGTGCTTGATCGGCATCTTTTAGAGTCCCTGCCTTTGTGGGATAAAACTGTGACATGCAGTTAGGAATTGTATGTAGGAAATGGATATAAATTAAGCTATAAAGGTTTTAAGCTCAAAACCAAAAGATGGCAGATTTACAGTCTCTCATGCAATCTTAATTATGCTGCCTTGTGTATGTATTCTTTGCATAAATGATGCATAGGTTGTGTGACAAAAATAGCATGGAGTTGCATAAGCAAAGAGTGTATTAATGTGCACAAAAAATGTCGAACTTTTGACAGTTGACTTTGCAACACAAGTAACTCTCTTTTCTAATGTAGTTTCTTTTTGAAGGTAGAACAAAAACTCTTTTCTGTTGTGTGTGTCCCTGAGGTGCAGCATCTACAGGCTTGGAATGACGAATTTTTAGTGATAAACTGTCTAACATTTAAACTACAGAGCCAGTGCCATAGTAATTATAAAAAATGCCCGCTCTCCCAGCGTGACATTGCCTCCTGTAGCGGTCTGGCAGAAATGCCCAGCCTGAGTGATCCCTCTTCTCTTGTCGGCTGCTGCTGGCTCTCCTGGACTAAGCTAGTGATGCTGGTGATCCAGGGATGAGGGCTTTTCCCTAACAGTCATTGAAGAAAGATATTTTGTACACAAAGCTAACAAGAGACAAACTTCCTAATGAATGTCTGGCAAGTGTGACCTTGTCTGCCTGAAAATGAGACAACTGCTGAAGTCGAAAGGGGAAACCTCTACCTGAAATGTAGCTCTGACAGTCTGTCACTGAGATGTTCTTTGAAAAGACTGTATAAATGATGGTGCAAATGGTTTGCAGGTGGTCCTGCTATTCCGCGTGTCCCTTCGTGCATCCCTGCCATCTTCCTGTGACAAATATAATAATGATGTTGCTGTGCAGCAGCCAGAATGGCCTGCTGATCTGACTGAAAATAACCCCCTCCCCAACAGCTTAATTTCTTAATCTTTATGCTCCAGTTTTCAGAATTCTCACCCAATTGGATTTTCTTATGTGAAGAGTCATCTGTATAAAATCTCTTGTGCCGTGACAGAAAGATGTAGTGCTCTCTTAGTATTTCTGCACAAGTCCTGTTTGGCCAACACTGTGAAATTATTTGAATTTAAATTCATGTAAATGCTATCAGCAACAGTGCTTTATTTCCTTTGAATCATAGAATCCTAAAATTCTAGAATGGTTTGTGTTGGAAGAGACCTTTAAAGGTCATGTAGTCCACCCCCCCTGCAATGAGCAGGGACATCTTCAACTAGATCAGGTTGCTCAGAGCCCCGTCCAACCTGACCTTGAATGTTTCCAGGGATGGGGGCATCTACCACCTCTCCGGGCAACGTGGGTCAGTGTGTCATCACCCTTGTCATAAAAAATTTCTTCCTTATACCTAGTCTAAATCTTTGCTCTTTTAGTTTAAAACCATTACCCCTTGTCCTATTGCTACAGGCCCCTATGAAAAAGTCTGTCCCTATCTTTCTTGTAAGTCCCCTTTAAGTGTTGAAAGGCTGCAATAAGGTCTCCCCAGAGCTTTTTTTTTTTTTTCCTCCAGGCTGAGCAACCCCAACTCTCTCAATGCAGTCCTAAGTGCCAAAATCTTGGTATTTTCACTTCCAAAAGAACTTTGGTATTTCCTGGAATTGCAAGTTGTCCCTTTTCAGAATAGCACTGGACAACATGCAACAGAGAGGACATATCTCTATTTTCTTGATAAACTTAGCACATAAAATGACTCTTATAAACTGGTAATACCCACCCCGTTCCTAGGATTTCCCAATTTTTGCTTTGAACTATAAGCCAAGGATTTGTCCATGTTATGCCTTTAACTGAATCCGCTACTTCATAGAAATAAAAAAAAACACACAAGAGTTGTCACTGGAAAACTTGCAGAGCCTCCACCCTTCCCCAGGCTGGAATTCCCACTCTTCTCTCGTTTTGTATGTCAGGCTTCACTCTTGCTTCATTTATCAAATGACAGTGTGGTTTCTGGCTTCATATAAAAAATGGCTGTGGTGAGTCATAGACCTCCCCCTCCCTTGCTTTCTTTTGATACTGAGATACCAAGTGCAAATGCAGTATTGACAGTATTCCCACACCTTCTTAGGAATTTAGGAACTTCTTGGGAACTGAGCTTATATTCCTAAATTAATTTTTTTTTTTGCCTCTTTGCTGGCTTTACCTCAAGTAATAACATATTTCATACAGTTGCAAAACATCATAATTCATATTATCATTTAGCAGAGGGACCAGATGTGATGCATTAATCATAAAAAAGGTACAGTTTTTCAGTATGGCTTTTCTAAATTACCTTCTGGTCCTTTCACTTGTCAGTTTGGGTAATTCTGACATCAATTTCTACTTGCCTCTTGTCTTTATAGGAATACAATCTGGTCCCCTAGTTATTCTTTTTTTTTTTTTTTTTTTAAATTTTTTAAGCCCTATTGTTCAAAGTCAATTGCTCATTTGCCAGCATAAGAAATTATTAAGGAGAATGGTGCTGATTTATCATTAGTTGAATTGTTTTTCATCATAATGTAAAAATGATAAATTGGACAACTACTGCTAAATTGCAAGAGATCTAATAATTATTAACCAGAGTGTATGCTATCAAGCAGGATGCTTGAAGCATTCGTAATGTTGTGAACAGATACTCCATCATAGTACAAGCCTCCTAAAGGACAGTTTCAGCATTTCCAGTGAAGCATCCCAGGGCCATTAACCAAGAGCATTCACTTAGAACGGCCGTATCACACAGCAGGTGGAGAGATTGCTAAAGTACTGATCAGACAAATGGATTCTGAAAGAATATTTTTAAGCAAGAGCTATCTCCCCAATAGTGCATTTTAAACACATCGGTCTGAGGAAAATAATCAGTACATAATAGAACGCATAGAGTAGGCGGCCATAAAATTAAAAAGACAGAATCTCCAAATTGCCTGCAGGTACCTGTGACTCCAGCAGTCCCAGGGCTGAACCTCGCAGCAGTGACAGAGAGGAGCAGAGCGCATCAGTCTCTGCAGGACAGCTTCCAAGCCCCGGCATGGGGCAGGGCATCATCAAGTGTCAGTGAATGCTAGTCTTATCTAGGGAGCTGCAAAAGCAAAGATGGATCAGCTACCCAGTCAGTCATTATCCCAGGCTCGATGTAATCTAAATTAGCAAGTATTCAAGTAGATCATATTATGAAAGAAAATTCTAAAGCAGGTTCCCTGTGCTTTGGTGGATGTGGGAAAGAAACATGAGACCATTAATTAATGCTTGTGCTTGGGAAAGGAAATACGAGAGGAGTTAGAAAATTATGTCAGTAAAATGGAAAAAATAGACTTTCTGTTTCTGGATACAAAATAGAATTACTTTTATGAGGAATTTATAAAAAAGTCACTCTTGGATCCATTGTCATCATATAAAGACAAGACTAGCTCATATCTGTGTATGAATAAATTTCTGGAGACTTAGAGTCTGGTTTATAGATTGAGAAATGAAAAGAGCTGCTACATTGAACAACCAACAGCACAACAGCATTCTCTCCCCTCCAAAACCACCACCACCACCAAAGACTTTTAAGCTCAGCTCTGAGCTGGATGAATAAAGTGAGTGAGGGTGTTGAGTCCTTGCTGTGTTACAAGACACACAGGGTGGTGCTAACAAGCTGGTGATGATCATAGCCATCTCCCCTTCAAGTTGGCTGCAAGCAACACTGGGGGCGTAAGGTAAAGGCATATGTGAATGCACTGAGAAGTTGGGACTGTGCAGTGAGAGACTTTGTCAGGCACTGACATGCAGAAGCAAAGAAAGAGAAGTTGGAAAAGGCATTAAGGGCACTCCAGAGAAATGTCTTGGAGAGTGCTTTTGGGAAGAATGCTGTCAAAAAGAAAACTGGAAGCATGAACAAAGAAGCTGCCTATTTTTTTGTGTGTGCTTTATTTCTCTGTTGTTCAAGGAAGAGAAAGTTTTACATCCTCTATAAGTAAGTAGGTTTGCATTAAGGCACCCAGTTTCAGTTTCTTTTTTTTTTTTTTTTCTATCTTCTGAATGCTGTAGTTGAAAGACAGAGAGCATCAAAAGATGATTAAAAGATGATCTTTTAAAGAGTATCAAATGTGTTATGCTGTCATACTGTTCCTTTACAGGTGATACCTAGGACCTAAATCTCATGGTGCAGTTTCACATGTTATAATTAGTTTACTGTTACTGGCAACACAGATTGGAAATCAGAACAGAACTAAGCCCCGTGAGAAAATATTTCATGCCAATACTCTCATTGCTTTTCCTGAATTTCCCTCTACTACTCTTATTTACAAGGCTATATATACATGAAAAGGAGAACAATTTGATTTAATTTATTTAATGCATATGTTCTTAGGAAGAAAAATGTGAACAATTTTAGTTCAGCCAACTAAAATAGTGCTTTCCTACTTTTGCTGGTAAGAAAATTCACTATCTGTTTCCAAAATACCATAAATGGTATGGGAAGGGCACAATGAGAAATGAACTCTTTACAAAATGTGCAAATGATGTGATAGCCTGTGCCACAAGAGATGGGAAAATACAAGGAAATTACCATCAGATTTAATCATTCCTGCAGTTTTTTTCTTGACTTGACTTGGAGGCCCTAACTTAACTGAGCATCTCAACAGTTGCATATGAATGATAAAGTGTGGAAGTCTACATCTGAAGGACTTCCTTTCTCAAAGATGAAAATCCAGAACAGGAAAAATACCCCTTCTTCAACACGCATATTAGATCGAGTTGGGAGAGCTGAAGTATTTGGGAGGGAACATCTTGATACAGCCATTCTCTGCCAGGTACAGCATCATATCGATGATATAAAAAGACTGACTGGATTCATTTGTTGTTTATGCTGTGCCCTCTGTTGTCCTTATTCAGCCTTTGGAGCATAGAGTCCTTGGCAAGAAGGAGGGTGTTGCACCACTGATGTAAATTAGGACTGTTCCTGTGCATCAATAAATTGTACCAGAGCTGGGCAGTTCCCAGTAGGGGAATGACAGTCAGTCCCTATGGCCTCCTTCCCATCAGAGTACAGGGGTCATGGAATGCAAAACTGGGGCCAGATTATTTCACTGGTGGCTGGAACTCAGCTATCTGCCGTGTGTTTTACAATGGTGTGTTTACTTTTTCTAAATGCTGAATTACTGCCCTGGGAGATGCACACATGAGTTCCGGGCCAGAATTTGGAGTTTAGCCCAATATTATGTTTTTTAAACACATCTGGTATCTATTATGTTGTTGATGACAGAGTCATCATTACTTAATATGTAAAGAAATATCATTGTCACTATCAGTTTCAGCTACAGAGCAACAAGTTTGAACACTAGATTAAGTGCTTCTTGCTATGGGCAAAATGCTATAGGTCATTAAAATGCTGAAGTATTAAGGCCAGAAGTTATGCAAAATGGATGGAACCTATATGGAAATTTGAGGAGCCAAGTCCAGATACTTCCGGAAAGTAGCAGTTTTGTTTATAAAATATATCACAAAAGTAATCTAAACACTGGAAAAGCATTAGAGAAACAGCATTATAGGCAGATATTAGATATATACTTGGTGTAAAAACGCTCCAGTGTTTTTAGTGTTATATGGAAACAATTGCAAGAAATGTCTGTGCAGTTCTAACTCAGCAACAGTCCTTTAGTACTTTAGGAATCAAAAGTGCAGGGCCAGAACCAAGAAGCCATTTATCCTTTTTGTATTACAGGAGTTACTTGTTTTAATGTTTTCAGGAGCCTCAGACTATTTTGGTTTTTCGATATCCACCAAACAAAATAAGGGCCAGACTGAGTCAGTAATATTGTAATTTAATGTCACTGCTCCTAAACTATACTTAACTTCAGTTTGGAAGTAGACAGTTGAGCACAGGCAACTGTTTTGAAAGAGTCTTTATGTTTAAATACTTCAACTCATGTATTGAAAGGGTACTTTGAGAGGAGAAATGTCAGTCCAGATTCAAAGCCTGGTCTTTGGGCTCATTCTTGAGATTACAGTCAAGTTTCTTCTTAATCCTTGCAGGATGGGAATCAAGAATGCCTGCCTCTACAATATAACATTTTCTGTCACATGTATGGTACCTTTGAATAAGGAATTCAAGAACTTTGCAAGGATTGGTAACTATTAAATTTCTATTGCTACCTGTTCTACAGTTGGAGAGCTGTAGCACTGTAACTCCTTTTCACTTAAAAAAAAATCTGCCCGGCTTTCAGCATCTATGCAAGGCTACTCAGGCTCCTCTGCTCCTGATTTATGTATGCTATCATTCTTTAAGAGGTGCAGTAGTTTGCCTGAGTTATGCTGAGCCAGCATTCCATCGTATTTCCAGATGTACTGCCGTGCACTGATAACAATTACTCTGCACAATGTCAAATAGTAAGGAATTCTTTGCTGTAAATAGGTACAGATGTAGAGATGTGATGCTAGGTATACTAATTTTTAAAAGCAATGAGAGGAACAGTTTTATATGGAGCCTGAATTGTAAGTGCAACCAGTAGATCATGATTATTACACTATCTGTCCAGCACAACATCTCTGTATTCAGCTATCCAGCTAAGTTTTCAAAGCTCTTGGTTCTTAGGTTCTTGAACTCTGCTGACACTTTTCTCTGCCTTGACACTTCCCTAAATACACATCAGATGGTTGCTGGCCGGTCTCTTGGTTATCACCTTCTCATGGCTGCAGCTTTTACCCAGGTGAAAGTGTGCTTCTATGGGTTCCTTAATAATTTTCTGGTATTATTAACCCCAGAGTCTCTTCTTAAGTACCATTATTCAATTATCTGCTTTAAATGTAAGTGAAATTCAAATACAGCTGATTAAAGTAAGTGGATTCTAAGCTTAGTGTATCTTATCTTCCAAAGCACTATTATGTCTCTGACCTGCCCTGGATAGGTAATTTATGGATTTATAGCTGTAGTATCACTTCTATGTTTTCTGTAGCATAGAAGATGACCCCAGCATACATTCCCAGCCAAGCTCTAATTACTTATACCCAAAAGTTGATAGCCATAAAAAAGTGATCAGAGGTCTGATGCAAACTCAGAGTTTTTTGAACAGGACTTTTGATTATGCTGCATCCTTGTTGTGTTCAAAGTTTATTTTAACAATTTGACTCCATTTCAGAATTCTTCAGACATATTAATATGAGAATCAGGGGTTAAATCGGCCAATCAAATTTGGATAGTTTAGTAGTCCATTCCACTCCTATTCCAGTTTGTCTGTTATGGTTTAGTTTGGTGTTTGAATTACCTTCAAAATATTAATCTATTTGTTAAACCATGGGCCATATTAAGGTAATGCATATGCCTAGAAAAGATGAAGTTGGTCTAAACACCATCAAAATGTGAATGCAATCTCAATAGCTATTAGAAGCACGGGTGTACAAAACACAACTGAAAATAGAAAACCTTTATTGTTTGTTAAAAATGAATTGCTAAATTTTGTAAAAACGAACAAACAAAAACAACCAACAACCTCCAACACTTGGTTCTGGGATAAAACAGTGTGGTTTTTTGACTTTTCATATCGAGCTTCTAAGTCCAGAAAAGAGAAAACCAAACAGACCTTAACTATCTGTCCAATGCGAGGATGGCTGTTGGTTGGATAACAGCGTACTGAATTGTTGCAAGAAAGAATTGCTGTTAAAAATAATCCCTATAAATCCCTCAGTATCCATGGGAATAGATGGAAGTAGATATTATGATCACTACCTAAAACAGCAAGAGACCATCGGAGTAACATGGCTTTTGCATATTTCTTCAGTAGACGAATGGAATGTTTTCCAGTTGATGGAAATGTAGCTTTTCCAAGCTGTGAATCCCCAAGTTACCCTGTCTTTCACAGAAGCCCTTCACTCTATGACAACAGGTACAATTCACAGCTTTTTAAAGAGAAAGCAGAGATTACATACCTGAACTCTGATTAGACTAAGATAGAAGGCATAGAATTTGTGGAGCCCATACTGATAAACAATATATTGTTTGGAAAGACTTTCTAAGTTAGTTTGGGCTAATAATTCGCTGAGTGCTTGGACAGGAAAGAAAATCTCAGGACCCAGGAGCTGAATTGGACTTTTTCCTATTTCTAAATGAAATTTAGTCCCCAAACTCAGTTTTATTTGGTACAAACTATTACATTTAATGCTAAAAATGTATTTTTATGTAAATGCTTGTCAAAATAATGACATAAATTGACGTGTTAATCCCACAGAGAAAGAAAAGATCATGTTAGCGTTCCTGAAGAAGTCAGTAAATGCCTCACAAAATCTAATTCCTACCTGTGTTTGAGAGGACCTCTCTTCTCCTCTCCAGGTTAGGTTTCTGCCTCACAGCAGTGACCCAACCACCATCCCCTTTGACTGAACAGTCCCACTTTGTTAAATATACTTAAATATTCCTGGAGCCAGCTGGTGAGAGAAAAAAACAATGCTCTGGTTTTGGGGGTTTGGTAACCCTCCTGGGAAGGGTGGGGGTGTTAGTCCCAGTCCCAGTGAATGTGTAGTTATTTATATAAAGTAGAACAGTGTCAACAGGCGAAGTGACAAGTCCCGTCTCCCAAAAAATTTCCTTGCAGGAATGAAGAAAGCTAAAGAAACAATAATGCATTCGCCAGAAATCTGCCAGGTATAGTTAACAACAGTTTAAACAAACTCTTAAAATAATTTACAGATTATTCCTGAAATAGCTAAGCTTTTGGATGAATAGATGGTCTTCCACATCTCTGAGACAGGCCTTGTTCCTAATATTAAGTGAACAGACCTTTCATCCTCCAAAGCAAACCAGCTCTTAAAATAGAAATCATTCAGAGCATATTTTAAGATCTTAGCATCTCATAACATCATACCTCTATCCTTGCTCCTATTGACATCAATGGAAGGAAAACCAGTATTTATGTGTCCCACAAGCAGATCTGTTTCTTGGAGAATGGTGCTCTATAATGGTTTGTGTCTGACAGGAATAAAGAACTCTTGAGACCCGCCTGCCAGTTGAATAGTCACAGCTGTATGGAGCTCCGGCAGTAATATTTTTGCAGTGTGATTGCTGAAGACATGAAGCAAGGCAAGGTTCTCAGGCACAGATGAGTTTTCATTGGACCAACTAGAAAAGACAACATTTCAAGCACTGAATTCTTATTCAGGGCTAAGACAGAAGGAGCAAGCTTTAAGGCTTGCATGCAGGCTGAGGAGAACTGCTCTCACTTGATGTCAGTTTGTGAATTAGACAACGTGACACTTTTCTAACATTTTCTTACAGTTCATATGAGTTAACATTAGAGAAAAGCATAAAACCATACCTAGTTCCAGTGCATTGCTGTGATTTTTTTTTTCCAATAAGTATATTTTGCTAAAGTCTGAATCTTAGAGAGGCATTTTGCATGTAGACACTTAACTTTTACAAAAATGGTGTCTTACTGATTACTTACTTGTGTACAACATGGCCCCTTAGTCAAAATTCTCCTGATGGCTAACATACAACAGAAGTAGACATATGATGGGATAATAGAGTAGGAAAATGATGAAATCTTGACCAGAAGATGAATATGCCAAGCAGCACTTCGGAGGAAGTTATTATAGTGATAAGATTTGCACTTTAAGAAAGTAGGTCCCTGTGACACCTTCCACCACTGCATGTTTGAAACCTGGTCCTGAATAACTGTTCTAGGTGTGAAACTCCTGTGACCATGGCGTTGAGAATGTCTGGGTTTTCTAGCAATGAGTCTCTGCTGAAGTCAGACATCAGATCCATCAGCCTGGCTTTTATTGCAGTGGTGCTACAGCTACTGCTACCAGCAGATAGATGAAGGGGACACAGACATCGCTTCTCTGTCTGGCCCCAGGCAACATCGCAACCAGTAACAAGCCAGGTTGGGAAGTGTGCCAAGAGCTCCGTATCGATCACAGCAAAGTGGGGTGTTTTGTCCAGAGCTGGAGGGACTGTCACCTCTGAGTGCCCCAGCCCACAGCCCAGAGACCTTGGTGCTGGCACCTTGTTCATCACCCTGCCTTTAATCTCCTCCAAATCTCCGCTCACTTCCAGTTGGGCTGTCAGGTTCCATGTGCTGGTTCTGCACAGCTGGACACTGGATGAAGGCAGTGGAGGGTGTAGCACAGACACCATCTCTGGTGCCCTTCTGTCCATCCTCTCCCAATTGCACAAATGGGTCATTGCCAAAAACATCTGGAGGCCTGTGGTAGGTGACATTTGGCTGCATGATAAATGTACCCTGGGCAAAGGGAGCCACTGTTACTGCAGTGAAGTATTATCAAGTCTTATTGAAGCTACTTACTTAAGCCATCAAAACAAGGAACTTGAAATAGGAGCTTTTCTCAGGGTTTCCAAGCAATGAATTTCACCTTCTATGTCTGACCTACAGACCCCTGTGCCTAGCCTGACAAAAATTAGTGTCAGGAATTAGAGATTCCCCACCTCTGGCTTTAAGAAGGGAGTGAAAAAACATAAGAGGTTTAAAGCTTTAGTCACCAAAATCAGAGCTGTCTGAAAATTTTAAACCTCAGCTGTAAACAGTGTAATAATTCATATTACAGTAACCATAGAGTCATATCCCCTTTGTTAGTCATATGTTTTGACAATAAAATGACTTTCCTAAAACAAAAAAGACTTTATATGGAGTGTGGAAGGTCTTTCAGGGGACTGTATAATTAAAACACAGTATTGTCTGACATCTGAAAATAAATTATTGACTGCAGAACAATACCTGACCTTTAACCTTTAAGATATATATTTACCTATAGAAGATTTTCAAAGAAAATTTGTAAGGAAAGGTGCTGTAAAAGCGGAGAAGTCTGTCTTGAAACTTGGAGGTGGAAGTGACAGAGCATATTTCTGCATCTATATGTCTTGTGGAAAAACTATGAAAGAATAAGCAGCTGTCAGCAAGGTGTAAGAATCCAGCAAGTGAAAGTTACAGAGTTAAATATTATGTAGGCTCTGGTAGTGGAAGGAGAATGACTGAGCAGCAAGAACTAGATTGAAACTGGTATATTTAACTAATACAACAGGTGAGCAAGTAAAAATTGGTGTAGAAGCTGTATTAAGTTTTAGACAAAAGGAAATGTTTCGTGGAAATATATCAACCAGGAAAAACAGCTTAGAGGGTATAGCAATATATCTCTCCAAATTCTGAGCTAAAGATGAACTTAGGTTATTACAACAAATTAAAAACTGTTAATACTTCTAAAGCTGTAACAAGAAACACAGAATTACTGAATCTTTCCTGTGTGCGGCAGGTCAGCATCTCAGGCCCTTCTCTCTAGGAAAAAATCACAAATTCTGTCAAAGAGAGACTGAGGCAATTGCAGTGGTCATAAAACGAGATGCTAACACATTTTTCGAGCAACACATTCCTATTGAAATTCAGTGTGAAACTGGCACACAACTCTAACTGGTGTCTTTTGAAAATGCTCCATTACCTTACTAAATTCCTGGAGGCAGGGGTGCATAATTTATCCAGTGTTACAGAGAGGAAATGGAAGCACAACTGTATACATATATTCTGAATATAGTGCATTTTACTTTTGCAATTTGAAATGTGGAAAAAGCTAATTGCAGACATTACAATATGTGAGAAATGCAGTGAGCAAGTGTTGCGGATGTATGTATTTTTGGAGGAAGCAGCACTTCTCTGTTCCTCTCACTGCTCTGCTGTGTGTGCCATAGCACCTTCCACAAAACCCAGCCCAGGCCAGGAAAGAGACTTTGAGCTAAGGGGAAGAGGGCACCCGGGCTTGGGAAATGTGTGTAGTGAGCCACTGCCTGGCTGAGATTACAGCATCCTTCAGACTGGCTGTCACTGGCCAAGTGCTCACGAGAAGCAAGCTCCTCTCCTGGCCCAGGATACTTCTGAGACGTGATCTCTGCATGAAAGTAATTTAAGGGAATGTGGTAATTGTCAAGAAAATTCTTTGAGTTAAGGGATAACATGGGGAAAGTTACAATTCCCCATTACATTCCTATTCCTTCCATTATGTTCCCATCATAAAATAAAAATCTTTGGCTGCACAATTATAAGTTACGTCTGAAATTTGAGACTTAGTATAAGTATGCCCTGCAGATGGTTGTCCCTCCTACTTAGAAAGATCCTTATGAAAAGCCCAGAGTTCAGTGCATGTTGTGGTAATGTGTGTAAGAGGAATTGTAAATATTTCAGGAATGGGAGCCCTGCTAAACCCTCTAGAAGAGTGTTGTAGATGAGAAAACTCCCTGTCATGTGAAACCTTTCTCTTCTTACCATGTCAGTAGAAAGAGTCACTGCTTGCTTACTGTATTAGCTATAAACTAATGAGATGCTTCCTGTGGCAGATCCAGGGCTGGAATAGCTGGACAGATTGTGGTGGTTCTATTATTAGAAGCCAGTTATGTTTGACATTGAGCATAAAAGATGGGGCTTGTACTGCAGAACATTTCTCACACTCTTAGTTGAGAGTAAATCCCTACAGTTGTCATCGGAAAATGTGGTCAGGCCTCTGGATTCTCATTGATCAGGCTTGCAAGTCAATCAGTCGTGCTGAAATATGCAAAATCTGTTGACAAAGAAATGGTGACTGATATCCCAAGAATAAAATCTGTTGAGAAGGGACAATAAATCATGCTATTACCAAAGCAAATTCTTCAGTCTCTAGAATTTCACTCTCAAGGATATTTTGTATTTGTGTAGACTTAGTTTATATAATGTATCTGAAACCTCCAGAAAAGCCTTACCTATAGATAGACTGTGTCAGGAAATAAGTACATTTGGTTTTCAATGGTTTTCAGAATAAATCAATCATTATGTTATTATGGGATTCAGGTGAATGTACAGGCATGATTGCATGTTGCTGCATTTTGACCATACCTCAGGTGGGATGTAGAGTGAGTTACTCTTCTTTAGTGCTAATACAACCAGTGTTACAAGACAGGAAGAGAAGACTATCGAAAGGCCATAGGTTGTTAGGAAGTCAGTTGTATGTCGTGCCTGTGTGACAGCAGTACGTGTAGGTACACGATGTTAACAAGACTCAGGCAGGGCATGGGAATGGCACTGACACAGGGAGAAGCGCCTTGCATGCAGCACAGACAGTGTCACTCTCTGCTCCAGCTTGGTTTTTCTTGGAAAACATTTGAGGCAGTTGTTAGAGCTCAGCTTGCCCTGCAGCTGTCAGAACTGAAGAAATACAGCTTCAGGCTTCAAATTTTTAAAGAAAAGGTGATGAGATAGTAAAGTTGGGTTAGAAAGCGTGAAGAAATAAACAGCTGGGGAAAATGTTTTTGAAAGGAAGAAAATGGCATAGGTAAAGAAGTTTGGAAACACTCTGATGAGATGCTAGATCTGATGACTTGCACAGCTTGTGCCAGAACAAGATGTAGGGGTCACTGGGCAGCTTGTACAGGAGCTTGTACTGTAAAACACTTTCCCAGATGTCAGTGATAAATGAGAAAGGAGTGAACCAGGCTCGCTCATATCCCAGTTTCAACAAGGGCTGTGGAGATCATCTGACAGCCTTGGGGCAGCACTGTCTTGTGTCTGTGCCCAGAACAGGCTTATTCGAAGGATGACTAGTGGGCAGGAAAGCACGGCAGTCTCAGAAGTGCTGTCTGGTCCTTGGCTGCAGGTTGGGAGTGAAGTGTCACTGGCCAAAATTAATTAGAGCTCCCCAGGAGAGCTTGAAGGTGATGGCAAGCCAAGAGCTAGTATCTCTGTCACTGGGCTGGAGGGATGAGTGTCAGCTCTGCTTTACAGACAGCATAGCCTGGCCAACAGCTCCCGCTCAAGTGGGAAACTATGAGCTGGGGACAATATGAATACTCTGCGGTTGGAGGAGGAGGAAAAGGCCACTTAACTTGCAAGCAGGGATTGAATCATAGCACTGCTATAGTACTTTAATTGACATTTCAATGTTAGAGCCAAAAAGAGGATTGCAATATTTCAGAAAATACTTTTTAATGCTTTAGGTGCTGAAAACTGTAGCATGAAATATATGTGCATTGTTCGACATTAGCTGGGAATACGGTAGGTAGGCTGTATTGGCATGGACCAGTCTGAAAACTGGGTGGCCAAATAAAAAAGCCGTTCACATCCAGTAGGCGACAGGTCAGCTGTGACAGGGTGGGCATGGTGTCATGCCAGCCAGGTGTGTGCCTTGTGGCTAATTTGGGCTTCACCAGGGCCGGTCCCACTCACTCGCCCTGAATTTGTCCTGAGAAATCCTCACAGAAAGTTCTGGGCCAGGAAGGAGCTATTCCTGAACTGATGACTTTTTAATGCTCAACCTTGCAGACTTCCAGGTGCTGGAGGATGAAATCCTGCATAAGGGGATACTTTCAGAAATTTTTTTGACCGGTTGCCTGTTTTGTTTCTTTGCCTGTTTGGCACACATTAGTTTTAAACTGACATGTTAGTCTAATAGGTATGTTAATCTGTGTCTGCTGGGGTTATGTATATGGTAAAGGAAACAGAACTAATGAACTTATTTTAGTCAATACGTTTAAATAAAAAGTCAACACGGCAAGATGCATACTCTCGCCCTGACTGACTCATGCTTGGTTTAAGTTCCAGGAATGCCTAAGAGGGCAGCGTCATCCCCTCCAAAACAGTTTTTCTTTTCATATGGGATTATATCAGCAAGCAGCTGCCCCTAAGGCATTATTTTTGCCAGACCATCAGGCTCTCTGTGCCAGCTTCTCCCTTAGAGAGCTGTATGGATGGGGCATCCCTTTCAAATAAGCCCTGGGGACAGGAGAGGTGCCCAGTGGAGGGGAGCCACAAAGGGCAGCACTTTCACCGGCTGTGCAGCGTCCAGGGGAAACAGGGCGGTGGGCGGAGGCACCTGGTGAGTGCTCCCCTGCTCCCCTCTGTGCGCCGCAAATGAGAAAAACAGCGGCCAGCTACCATGGAAAAAATGTGTCCTTGCTGGAGCCACACAGCTTCTCACCAGCCTGGCTGGAGGGACATCCCTGCTCCCCAGGAGCGGTCTGCGCGCTCCTCCTGGCGGCTCTGCTGCCCAGCCGCCCGCCTCGCTGCCCGGCCAGCCCCCCGGCAGCCTCCCAAAAATCACTGCAGCCAGTTGGTTTTAAAATAGGCACTCTGCTACACTACACTTCATTTGATCTTCATGCACACTGCTGTTCAGGTCTGTGCATTGACTGGGGCAGATAACAAAACTAATTATCTGAATTAGCTGACATTTTTTTTAATGTATGTGAATAATTTTATTTATTTTTTTTCATTTCAGGCTGGTGAAATATGAGGATTCAATCAGACTCTGAGATTTCAGAGCACCGATGGCTGAGTTTGAAAATTGAGGTTTGTTTTCTTAAAAGTGAGTAAGACCAAACCTTGTCTAGGAGACTCCTGCTGGTCGACCTCAGTGTCCTCCACAGGTCTGCTGGGCACAGACTAATGTTGCAGAACTTTTTTCTGAACAGCAGGCCTGAATCTCTTTGTTCTGAGGTTCACTTGGCACAGCAGGCAGGCAGGGCTGTAACTGCCTGGTTCTCAGGCTGCTTTAACTCATGTGTGCGGGGGCACCCCTAGTGATATCGTCAGGGGCTATGTGCCACATATGGACTAGTGCAGTGTAGAGATGCGCTGTACCACTCGGCATTCCTGTTGCATTCTCTGTGCCAGTTCCGGAGCGATGTGATTAGGGAAGTAAGGTCAGAGGGCTAGAATTATTCTCCAGCCTGTTTTTGCCTTCCAGGCAAAATGCAAAGGGAAAAGAACTGAGTCTGGTGATTGTTTGTGAATTTAGCTTATAGATCACTCGTGAAGGGAACCTCACTACTGCTAATTTATTATCTTACATGGACACTTTTCACCTTAGAGACTTCATTTACCAGCCTGTTTGTTGCAGACTGTTTCATTCATGAGATATTGGGTGACTGAAATGGCTTTTAAACCAAAGAATGCCTGATGTTGAGTAATAAGCTGGAAGGCACTCATGTCTGGGACGTACCTGGCAGTTCTGCCCTGTCACCAAACCTAGAAATCATGATATTTCCAGAGCCTGAAAATCATAAATATTTGTTAGCTATATGTACCTATTTGGCTAATGAATAACATTCCTTGAGTTTCTTTAAAAGCATCAATAAACTGCATTTGCTACTGCTAGGTGAACATCCAGTACTTTCCACAGAGGACTTGCACTCCGAGCTACAGCTGCTGTAAAGGTGAGATGGCCAGATTCACTGTGGGTCTTCCTGCTTGGAGAAAGTCACTGTGACTTTCAGAAGAGAAAGCAGTGAAGCAGTGATTACTTCACTTGGTAATATTTGTAAGTCCACAAGTTCATTTGCTTTGTGCAAATCTATGTAACAAATCTGCCAGAAAGTCAAAATCAACAAATCTTTTCAACTGTAAGAGATTAATTTTCCCCTTTTTTTTTTCTTTAATAAGGAAGACTTCCAAAATGTCATGTTGGTAACAGCTGGAGACCTCAATCAAAATATGTAGGGCGCTACCAACTGTTTTATAAATGTTGCTGTCTGGACACATTTACCATGTAAGTAATTCAGCCTTATCTGAATACAGGAATATACTCATCACAGCTTAACTCTAATGGAGGTATGTACTATTTTCCATTTGTTATATCAGTTCACTATATCCTTTGAATTACTGATCATCTCAGTAGAAGCAGGTCCTAACATACACTGGCTGTATACCCCCCTGAGGTGTTAGTGCTGAGTACTGAGTTAACTGTGACTTTATGTGATCTTAATTATACAACCTGAATATTGCATTTGAGCAGGTTTTCCACTTTTGTATAGTCTCAGTTCCTTACGTTTCATTGAAACAGTTAAGTCAAATTACTTATGATTATCCAAAGTACACCTGAACTTTAAAATAAAGGATATGGCATGCTTCTGTTGGAGTGGAATGCTTACAGTTTGAAGGAACACTCTCTGTTGCTGGGGGCAAAGGTGTTCTGGTGGAATATTTGGCTTCTGTGTTTAATCTTTGAGTCTGTATAATACCGAAATAAACATTCTTTTAAACCAGGTTGGCTAGTGAATGTGTTCTATAGTGCTCATTGAGTCTGATTACTGTTCCAAATTTGTTTATTCCAAGCTATGGTTTTCTACCAGAATACAAGAAACAATGTTTTGTTATTGTAATTGCTACAATTGGAAAATCTGCAGTTTTATTTCATGACTAAGTTGGTGCATTTCTAGCTTTTACATATGTATTTTGCTCTTTGTTTCATATTAAAACCTTTCAGATAATGGTCTGAAAGGAGAACGCTCTAAAGGACTAAGGCAGAGGAGGGAGGAATGGGAGTCTTGGGTGTCCGAGGGTAGGACACTGGCTTCGGGCTGAATGGCAGAATTTGCTGTGCCAGACTCTTGCTGGCAGCATTTTCTTGGCACTGTCTGCTCATTAGGGCTCTGCTTCTATAGCACACTTAAACACGAGGAAAAGTTCACCCCTGTGAATGAACAAAGGTAAACATATATTCATATTAAAGTTAACCATGTGCTTATAGGCTTCACTAAATTTGGGCTAATAGGAGAGAGAATGCCTGTACAAAGAGAAGCGGTCCCAGGGACCTGTTTACCTTTTGCTCATTACTGTTATTATTTCTGAGTGCTTTAGATATTGCTGCTTGTTATCCACCCCATTGACATTTCATAGTTGTCCTTCCAAGTGCTGCTAAAAAGGAAAGCTGAGATTTTGGGACACTACTGTGTGCCAGTGGGTGGATTCCATAGCCCCAGGACTGTGGATGCAGAGAGCCCAGCATATAAAGAGGGAAAATTCAAGGTTTTTCTTCTTGTACAAATGGCATTGCACAATTCCTCAGGACAGCAGAGGAGAGTGACAGAGAATAGGTGTTTCCTAGCAAACAGAAGATAATAGATGAGAAGTATGCTTAACACCAAAAATGAAGGAAAACTATTTTCATATTTCATCAGTCAGGAGGTACACGAGAGGATTAGATCTTGAGGGCAAAAGAGCCTCAAATTAGAGAACTCTATAAAATTGTTTACTCTGCAAAAAGATTGTGTGATATTGTTGTTGTCATTCTCCTATAAAGCATGTATCATATACCCAAAGGCTGTGCTCCCTGGCAAAATAAATATTTCCAGCTCCCCACTAACAGAAGCGTACTGCCACTCTCGATAAGAAATCTGCCTTGTAGTAGAGGGCTTTCTGATGCGGAAGAGCGGGTCTGGGATGTCTGCCTCAGAGGCTCTCATTACTGAAACCAAGATTTAGCTTTAGCCTTAATACTGATTTGCTTTTCCTTTTTACCAGCTTCTTAACTTTTAATGTTTCATCTCCACTCACAAATTCTACTGACCATGCATTGTCCTATGATGAGAGAATAAAATCTAAAGGTTAAAGCTGTTTATCAGATATCCCTTTGTTCCTCCATAAAGACACTGGCCTGACTTTTAGGGCCATTTGTCAGAGAAGTGATGTCATGGTAACAAAATGTAGATTGCCGTCAGATTTCCAGTTGGTTATCGGAACAACTTTGGAGACATCTCAGCTGAAGGCTGAGGTACTGACCTCAATAAATTACCTGTCCTAGCAGTGACTTTTGCTTTCCATTCTGCGCAGTATTTTGCCATCCTCACTGGCTCCATCAGTTTTGTGAGCTTCTCCTCCAGCATGTGCATGTCCAGCAGTCAGATCCAGAGCCTGCTGGTATCATTATGAAAGGCCTTAAACGTTAACAGTAGGATGCAGTCTTTTAAACCGTTTACTTATTTGTAGGATGTAGTCTTTTGAACCATCTGTCTGTGAGGTGGCAATGGATGTTTTTGCTGGGCTCATCAAATACTTGAAGTCATTACCATGTTTCAAATAGGACATACAAACTCTGCAAATAAGAGCTCTCAAGAATTTTAGAACTTTTGAAGGAATCGTACAAATCTCGGCTAGAAGATCCTACAGTTTTCCATTCTGTTCAGCCTTTTAACAATAACAGGGGGTGCCTGCAATGATGTTGGGCTACATCATGACCTGCTGAATTTTGACACAGAAGGCTTAAAGCAGATACTTTATGTAATTGCAGTTCATTGAGTGCTTTTGGTGCCTGACTTGGACTGAAAGCAATATTCTGCCACTTGGAACATTCCTGGTCTGCCAAATGGGAGACTTTATTTGATGCCAAATTAGACCTCTTGATTTTGCAGTCAATATTTTGCTGTGATACTTGACATAGCTGTTGCTACCAATTTCATGATTTCTCAGTGAACACTGTAGGCAGAACACTGATCTCCTTATACATATTAATGAATTTTACTAAAACTGGGATGCCTAACATTAATTAGTTAGCATAGATATTGGAGAACTAAAAAAGGCAATGATGTTATTTTATTGCTTTAAAATATAAAAGGCAATAAAATGGCAACAGTACTTTTGCTGTAGCATAGTGTGTTCAGAAATACCAACACCACTATACAAGAATTAGAAGTTCCTGTGTTTATGCTAACGACATCTGTGTTTGAAGATAACTACATTCAACACATTTCTGATCCTACAGGTGTCACAGTAATTTATATTGAGAAATGAAAAAAACTTTATAAATGCATTTCTGCAAAAATGTACTCAGAATCAACTTTTATTTATAGCTCACACCTTTTTTTGCTAAAAATGCATAGTCATTACATATACAATAGTCAGCATCCAAAAGTGTACAAAGAGTAAATTTTCAAACCCTCCCAACAGAACCAAACAAAATTCACACTTTGTTCATTGCATGCACAGACCCTTAAATGTGATACCTCTTACTAAAGCGTGCTTGAATCTCTAGCAGACAGAATTGACTTGCTATAAACTGTTTCTCCACACTATTAATCCCCAGCTACAACCACAAATCCTAAGGCGTTGACATGAAATAGCGAAGCCCTACTTCAGAATCCTCCGAGTTCTGAGTGTGGCCCAGGAAGCAATTGCCCTGAAACCAGAACGCTGTTGGTGGTGCTTCCTAACAGGGAACTTTGAGCAAAAGCCTGCTTCCTTTGTCTTAGTCACAAATTTATATTACTGAATTTGGTGGAATGAAGCAGCATCTGTCTAAGCAAGTTGTGAAAATAATTTAACTTTATTCCACACCCAGCTCCAAGACACTAAATGTCTTGAATGGAAGTCTGTGTCTTTCAGTGCATGTGATGCTTCCTCAGCATCTTGCATCACCTCTGAGGAGAAGAGGGTAAAGTCTCAGCTGTAACTTGGGTGTTGTTTGTGTAGCCCTGACTTACAGGTATCTAACAGAAGCTAGGAATACACTCGGATAGGGTTAATTTCTAATGGTAGAGGCTTTGACTTAATGAACCATTCAAACCCTTTGATGTCTTTGTTGTCTTTTTTGTTTCTGTGTGTCTCCACTACTGCTGCCGGTTAGAAAAGCTCTTAAAAACATTGTCCTCTACTCAATGGTGCTGTTTATATCAGTCCTTCCAGGTGAAGGGCAGAATGGGTTAGCAGGATGATTAGTCAGGGCTCCACAGCGAAGGAAGAGTACACATATGTGATAAGAAGATCCAAGTTCAGTTTCTGCTTAAGAATAGGATTGGCTCCATGTTGTTGGTTTTGGGGAACCAGAGGGGAAAAGGGAAAATTGTTTGTCTGATCAATATAATTTTATGTTCCCAAGTGATTACACATGTTTATTTAAAAGCTTCATTTATTTAAGATCTTTTTACTGTGATAAGAAGTAGCTTGAAGTAGGTAGAAATTCCCAATGGCAATTGAGACATAATCATAATCTTGCAGACACTGATGGGAAATCTTGCTCCCTTATTTCACAGTAACTGGAATACAATCCATGGCTAAATGAACAATGAGGCCTCGTGTCAGCATTACAATGCCCTTCGGTACAAGTCACCAGTAAGAATTTCTGAAGAGTACTTAACTCATATATGTTTCCTCTTTACTCCTGACCCTTAAGCATTTAGTCAGGCTGTTTACTACTGCTAGGTCTTGATTGCCCCCCACCTGAAGCCAGTGGAAATTTTGCCATCAGCTCCAAAGGACACAGGATGTGAACCTCCTAGGAGTATGGCAATGACAAGGTTTTGTCCCAAGAGTTCAGGATCTAGAAACATTCGCGTTCCTCTCCCTGTGAGATGAGGAGCTACAGAAAAACATAACATTCTCTCTGCCGGAGTTCAGTAATATTTCTTCTTAGCACCTAGGAGGGTCTTTGCATTTTTAAGTGCTTTACAAACATTAGCTAGTCTTCAGAGCAACCCTGCGAGGTAGGTAAGGTATATTGTCCCCATCTTACAGATGTGGAAACTGAGAGACAGAGGGTCAGATTCAACCCTGGTACAATTCCAGTGTTTTACATGAATTAAATTCATTCAAAATGAACACAGTTTAAACAACTTGCCCTAGATTATGGAACAGGTAGTGGCAAAGCAGGGACAAGAACCCAGGAGTGCCTGACTCCTCAGCTTGTTACTGGCCACTTGGTCATTTTTACTCTCATAGGCAATGAAAAACAGTATAATCTGGGCAATTACTACAGGTATGATTTGCTTCTGTAAGGCATATGGATGTTAATCAACTGAGTTAAGTGCAATAATACTTTATGAATGTGCTGCCTCGGAGAGTTTACTTAAACACAAAGTAAAACTTTCATACTGTCATTTTCTGCAGGTGCACTGTTGACAAAAAGCAACATAGTAGCTGGATTCAGCAAATAAATAATAAGCACAACACTTGGACAACTAAGCAAAAATATCATTTTAGAAAAAACAATGTGTTCCTACTTTTAACTTCTAAATTTCTGTAAGTGCAGCATGCAGATGAAACCTTTCCCTTTGTTTCCAGACTGCAGACTCCAGTCTTGCTAACGAAGCAGCTCAGAGCTGCACAGATACCCTGGATAGTGACATTCAAATGAATACACTGCAGAAGAATAAACAGAGCATCACCACAGAATATGGGATAATTACTACAGTCCAGGTATATCCGTCTTACACGAAGATGAGCTTGAAGCTTACAGGTTACTCGGAAATGCCCAGAAGCTAGGCTTATTGAATATATGCCAATGTATAGACTGCAGCTCTAGGCACATGCTGATTGCAAGGGGGATGTCTGTGCCACCAACACTCTGGGAACTGGCCCCATCAACAGGCAGTTCCCATTGGCACAGGTGTGTCAGTGTTGGCCAAAGCCGGAAGGACACATTTTCAGGCCATCCTCTTGTGCTCCTGTCCTCACCTCGTCCCCCATCCCCACAAAGATTCTACCACAAAAGGCCTGAAAAGCCTTTTAGGTTTTAAAGATGAGCTGTGGAGTCCACAGTGTAGATCTTATGGCAGGTACCCAGGCAATAAAAACATTTGACAGGTACTTTGCAAAAAAGTTAGTTTTCTAGAATGTTCTTATGCATCTAGTCTACAGGTCAGACCTCCTGTCTAAGCTCTGGACACGCTCGTGATATTCAGCCACGTGTGCTTTCACACCAAAAAGAGATCCCTCTCCCTTACAAGCTACACAAATGCTGACATTTGCTTCTACACAAGTAAATTCAAGCTCTATAGTCATAGATATCTTGTTCCACTTTTAACGTCTTTAACTCAGTTTTCTTCTGTCTGTATTTACGGAGACTGGCTAACGGACATGGCAAATGGAGCAATTATCTACATACACGTCCTTCACTGAATAAACGCAGACGCTCAGGTAGCGTTTCCCTAGATATCCTCCATACTTACCGTAACTTTTTAATTTGTAGCCACATTTTAAACAAAGAGACAAACGAACAAACATAACATTAATTAGAACTCCTAATCACATCTCCCTGTACCCATTCACTCCTGATTCATACAGTGCTTACAGTGGCTCAGAGCACGGTACTTGCAACCAGCATTTACAAATAATTCCACGAAGTGCTCAGGCCCAGACGCATGCCTCAAAATCTTGCCAATAGAAACTTTTAAAGGAAGCAATATCCTTAATATCAGAGCCAGGTACCAAATCTGCAGCGTGACAGGGGCTCATGGGCAACTCTTGTAACTGCAGTAAGATTCCAGTAAAATTGCAGTTGGTTGCAATCCAACCTTTATACTGTTATCCATCGTTGAGATATATATAGACGACCCTGTGTGGCCTAACTGCAAATATCAAATGTATTTTTACAAGATAGCAACAGCCCTTTTTGACATTGCCTCTTGAGACGTCCTCTACATTGTGACTGACAGGCACAAATATAATTCATTATACAGTATGCTTTCAAAGCCTTTTTTTACATTTGGCTTTTAATGTTGCTTGTTTCTGAGCTGTCTTCTAGTGCTGAGATTCGCTCTCCCTGGCCTTTCTGATTTCTTTCTTAGTTTTTAATTGCTGGTTGGACATGCTAGTGGCATCTCCCAGACAAACCCTTTCTACATAATTAGTTTTGAAGCTTGGATGAGTCATTGGGCTCTAACTACTATGCCTCTATTATTTTAACTTGAATACAGCACATCTCAAAGATTTTGGCCTCTTTTAGCAGTTGTGGAAATTCATAGGATGACATCGTTGCAGGTCTTGATCCATTTGCTTTCTGTTGTGAATTTTCAGGGTTTTTTCACAACATAAAGCACATTTCAAAGCATAACAGTGTTGTGAACCAGCCTCCTCTCCCAGTGGTGCAGATAATTTTCTGCTTTATTGGCAGATGAATAAAGCAATGCCATATTTATGACAAAAGTTAATGAAAATATGTAAAATTAAAAATACTCCGTGAAGTTTTCATTTTCTTTTAATGCAGGTTGGCAAATGAAAACAGAACACAGGCAGCCACACAGGGCTGTGCTATTTTTATGGCCCATCAGTGATAACTCAAGAGGCCACAGTTTGGGAACTGCTGTTTCAGAAAATTCTAACCAATCTCTTTAGAGACCACATGTGACTCTACCACAGATTATATCCTAGCAGAACTGTGGCGAGCAAAAAATACATATTTTTGTTAGGCCATTCTCATCATTCACTGAGAATCTAAAAGATCCAAACCATTATAATTAAAATGGGTTCAGATAAAAGATAAAATGAAGTGGGTGTAATTTTCTTTTAGCTTATGCACTTTCATAGGGAAATTTTCACAAAGCAGACACTGGTACAGGACATACCAATTATTGTTTTCTGTGATGATTCTGACCCATATTAAGGATTTGACCTCATAATCCCTAGTTATAGTCCTTCCTATATTCCCGTTACAAACAAAGAGAGGGGGTCTGTCTTACAGAAGATGATGAGACTGGACTCAGAATATTTTCTTGGGGTTCGGATGCCATGTCCATGAAAATAGGAAAGACCCCAGAAAAGTATTTCCACAACAGGGCCAAAGAGGCTGGAAGAGCCACTACAGGATCATGCAGTGCGACACCAGTGTTTTCTAAGGAAGTACCACCCTTCTTTTTGAAAATGGGGTATGCAAACAGTTTCTCACCTGAACTTCAAGTTGTAACTCCCTTCTGTAATATTATTGCATACTTATTATTTGTTCTGTCAGAAAAAATCAAAATGCATCTGTTTAAAGTCTGCACATAGTTGACAAAGAAGTCTCTTCATACAGAGAGTAAGTTCAGTCTATAGTTAGCTGCTTGTCATGTGAGACAGATAATACCTGGGTTGCTGTGAAAAGATACTGCTTTGGAAAATATGTCATAATTCTTGTCTTTGAACCCCCCCCCAAGCTTCTGAAAGAGGATTTCAGAATACCCAGTTGCAGCCACAACTAATCAGAATAGGAAAAGGTGGGAAATGATGAGAAAGTGCCAATATCCAGTACTTGTAGAGCCAGATCTCAGGTCCTAAAACTGTTCAGCAGTACCTCCTTCTGCACCTAATTTTAGGATGGTAAATCTGACAGAGTGCTCTAATTAAAGAACAGAAGAAACGAGTTTAAAAGGTCCAGAATGAGATCTCATGCATCGGTTGCTCTCTTTACATCCACAGAGCTCCCACTGAGCTTGGCAGGGGCTTATAGAAAGTCTGGCATCTGACTTTGACTCCAAAGGGCTGATCTGGGGGTGATTTACCAGGGAAGATAAAGGGGCCCCTTAGCAACCCCCTTAACGCAACAGATGTTCCTGACGTGCTGGGGGAAGAGCCACGCCATTATGCGGTGCCCTTCTTCTCCCCCCGCCCCCACTCCAAACTAATTTGACCCCTTTCTGGTTCAGTTATTTTACATATCCCTCTATTTTATTTTAGTATCCGAGTGGCTACACCAGCCACTCACTGGCTGTCTAATTAAAGTCTCTCCATCAACTGGTAATTCTGTAATCATTCACAGCTGTTTTTCCTCTCTCTGTTAAATCTATTGTTCCCTGGCTGAAAAGGCTTCAAGACCTTAAAAACTATAGATAGCTATCGATTTGTTTGCATTTAAAATCCAGTATGTGGCTACAAAGGCCTGTTACAGTATCACAGAGGAAGATAAATGTCAGTGCATAATCTGCTAGGAAATTTCACACAGGAGTTGATTAAAAGTCTATGAGTAATCATTGCACAAGTGTCTCCAGGTGTATACATATATATACACGTATATATGTAGCTAATAAATATATAGCTAGATATATAAATATATATATGTATATACAGAGCTAGTTTAAACCTAATTGTTACGAAATTAGTAAGTGGCATTCACAGTTCATGCATTCTTCCTAGTAGCAGAGCTAAATTATTTCAGCTTATACTCTAAGCAGCAACATACCAGTAAGCGTTTGCTTGCTTCCCCTGGTAACCTAGTAGTTTAAAGAGCACGAGCAGTTCCGCCATGGTCATTTTCTCCGTCAACCCTCTGCAAAAGGGACCTGGCTCTTCTACAGGTGCTTTCTCCCCAGGTTTCACAGCATCTTCAGGACATGGTGGGGCCAGTCTGAAGGTCATTGGCCTGAGAGTCTCGAGCCAAGGGTCACTGGTACGGTGCTCGCTGTCCTGAGGGTCGCTGTCCTGGCTAGTCCTGCTTGCAGAGGTCTGTGACATTGAGGAACCTCCTGACGACCACGGCCAGGCAGAGTGTCAGGAGCAGCATGTACCCCACGGTGCCCAGGTAGGTGGGGGCAGCCAGGGGTGCCTTGAGGAACTCGGCCAACCCGTCCTCCACATAGTGCACCTGGTCGTAGATGCTGAGGAAGGTGAAGATGTGGAAAAGCTGGTGGCTGTGCCCCACAATGTCGAAGAGCCCCGGCTGGATCCGCTCAGGGATTTTGCTGACGTTGAAGAAGGCGGCCACCAGCAGCCAGCAGTAGCGCCGGTAGAAGTAGACGAAGAGCGTGGGGTTGCGGGTGCGGAGGTCAAAGAGGAGGCTCTCCAGCATGATGGGGCAGGCCATGCTCAGCGGCATGGCGAAGACGAAGGTGCGCACAGCGAAGGGGTAGGCGCAGCAGGCGGCGCGGCTCCGGCAGCAGGCGGCCGTGCAGCCCACGGCCAGCGCCAGGGCCACGGGCAGCACCAGGGCACGGTAGGCCGCGATGGGCAGGCTGCAGTCCAGCTGCCAGCCCAGCCGCTGCTGCACATAGCGGCTCATGGCGCCGGCGTCCAGCAGGCTCAGCCCTGGCAGCAGGTAGTAGGAGTAGGCCACGGTGCTGGCGAAGCCGTAGTAGCTGATGGAGGCGTAGTCCAGGTAGAAGAAGGCAGCGCGGAGGCGCGGGGAGAGGCAGCTGAAGAGGTGGGCTGTGCAGCTCATGGCGAAGGTGAGCAGCACCCCTGAGGCGTAGCACCAGAGGGGCAGCAGGGCCGGGTGGTGGAAGGGCACGTCCCCGGCGCCCCGCAGCAGCAGCAGCCGCCCGAAGCGGCTGAGGAAGAGCAGCAGCGGGATGAAGTGGGTCCAGAAGTTGAGGGTCTCGTTGGTGGGCTGCAGCACCGAGGCCAGGCACTCCTGCGCCGAGCAGTGCAGCCGCCGGTAGCCCGAGAGGATGAAGCACTCCACGAAGTCCTCGGGCACCTCGTCCCATCGCAGCAGGGCGGCAGGGCGAGGTGGCGGCGCCGCCTCCTTCTTGTCCCCCTCGCCCGCCGGCATGCTGCTCCTGCCGCCGCCGCTGTCACTGCCGGCCCC
>VXAK01025504.1:0-24118 GCA_013399435.1 Arenaria interpres
GATTTTGCCGTTTGGGAATATTGCATTTATTTGAATTTCAACTGTGTTCCCATATCCCTTTTTCTATGATCACAGCTAATCACAGAAGACTGCACAATTATGCATAGTAATATATTATCTACTGTTTACTCTTTAACGTGTTCTTATTCCTTAAAAACAGTTATTAACATGATAAGATGATGAAATCTGGACTAAAGTGCAGATTTAGTGGTATAATGCAATTCCATGAGCACAAACACATCAGGATATAAAACACTTTCAAAGTAAAAGACACAGGGTCAGTATTTGGCATGACAGTTTGAGGCTTCTTTTGTATTAAGTCTATAAAAACATGCTGGTTACAGCCACAGGCTACGACTTCCTTGTAAAACTATTCTCCTAACAGTATGAAGAGGTAAAAATTGTAATCAGCACAGCACTACTTTATTTCCAAAGAATTTCACCTGCCTGAGACTGATGGCACGCACAATGGGAAGCTAAGAGATACTGAGGGAGGGAATTGCCAAGCAGTGATCAAGTTTCCCCAGAATGGGATGTAGTGAAAACATAACCATTTCCTGATGGCAAAAAATCTGTGCATCAAACTAGCAGTAGGTAAATTTTAGATGGTCCTTGCAATGTTCACTTTTAGGTGATTAGGAGCAATCTCCGTGTATAGACGCAATAAGCCAACATAATTGGAAGTTATCATGAATTTGAGCAAATAACACTCTCTAAATGGAAGCCATATTTCTTGAATCATCACTGTGAATGTATAGGTCTGGCTAGATTCCTTGAAAATAAACAAAACACATGACCGGACAAAACACAGTAAAACATCCTGCTCACTCTTGATAGGTGTCCTGCCTTATGCAATACTGGCAAATATTCAAATGGTATTTTGGTGAGCATACTTTAAAAGTTTATGTAATGGAGAAGAATTGCATGCACTCTTCAGTATTTCAGATGAAGAAAACCAGTTTATTTTCACTGTATTCATGGCGTGAAGCAAAGTGGTCATACATCTGCACCTCATCACTTCATATTATTGAATCAGATATGAATTATTTAAAACTATGTACTACTCAATAGATAGACAAATATTTAATTGTATTTAGCATCCCAGATAATAATGATGTAGTCCTGACTGTAGATCCATATACAGTGACTGTGACATTAAAGCTTATTGAAAATTATGTCCTGGCTCTGCCAGTATGTAGTAGAAGTACTTCAAAGTCATACCAGTAAAACTGATTGGGACTGGTCCCATCTACTTACTCTCACAGTCCGTGATAGCACTGACACTGATTTGGCTGCCCAGCTGACTGTATTGGGTACTGACCTATAGTAAAGGTTGGGGTTTTGTCCAAATTGGTTAGTTCTAGCCTGGAGCAGTTTCTTAGTGCTTATGCAGAGTAAGCAAGCATGGAAGTGAGTGGCACGGGATCAGAAATAATTTGTTATGGGGACCACTGGTAGCCTAACCTTGCTGTGGAAAAGCATCAACCTTTCTGAATTAAAAAAAAAAGACATGATGTTCTGCCTTGACATGAGCTAAGAGACATGAGTTCAGACTTCAGGCAGGTTTCCTATTAAGCCCAGAAAACACAGAGTGCTGGTGGAGTCGGCAATAATTTGCTGAATACCAAGCTTGCTTATTTAAACATGATCCAGAATGCTATAAGCGCATTTATGAATGATTGAGTTGTCGCACAAAAAAGCACATTCATTTGCTATGACATAGCTATTTGTGGGAGCTTTTCATGGCATGGATTGTTTACAGCCAAATTTATCTTCTTTTTCCTCCAAAATTTGATGATCTGTTTTTAGACACAGGGCCGATCAGCAGAAAATAAAAGTATCGTTTTATGTTTGCTTTGTTAGTTCTTTCGAGTGAGGTGGATGCTTCACTTCTGGACTTGGTTTGTAGTAGAAAACACTCCTGGTATGCCATGACACATGCACAGAGGAGGGCTCAAGATCTCATGGATAACACTGAAATCTGATTTTCCAGCAGTCCAGGAAGGTGTTGGTATATGAAAGGGTCATAATAAGCTTTTTCAGTCCAACAGTAACTTTGAGGATAGGAGAAGTTTCAGCATGAAACAGTGAGCCACCCACTATGGATACATGTTATTTTTCCTCAAAATGCGTAACAGAAACGAAGCTTCATATACTGATGTCAGCACTCAGGGAGTGCTGGTCTTCTTCCAGCGCTCTGCGTGTCAGAGTTATGGGCACTTGTTTCTCAGGCATGTGCTTTGTTTCACCCGTGCTATGCCTTCAGTGCCACAAAGGGGCTGTTGGCTTTTGGTTTGTCTTTTAAATCTCTCACCATTACATCAGTCTTAATTGATTTGAAATATCTGCTAGGCAACATAAACATATTTTGCATTTGTGAATTTCCTGGTGGGAAGCTCAGATTAATGGGTCCTGTTGATAGAGCAAAGGTGTGAGGAGTCCTCATGCGCCACACAGGACCTGGGGTTTTTCTTTTCCACCTGCTGTCACTCACCACAGTCCCTTACCAAATGTGTGAGGTCAGCTGTTTTGCAAGGCTAGTTCTTAAAATTTTGCCTCTAGGAGGAAGATGAGTATTACTTGGAATTGATTTTGAAGTCCTCAGATTTCATTAAATGTGGCAACACATGGGAAATGGCTACTCTGAAAGATTGTTCCTTTGGAAATCATCTTTACACGAGCAATAAAACATACAAAGAATAATCCTTGGAGAAGAGTACACTTTCCAGGCGGTTAATGCTAATGTACATTTTGGCATTCCACAACTTTTTCCACTTGTCACAATTTCACCTACTGGAGCAGTAAAAATCATCTCGTGTATGGTGTGTGCATTAAGCAGCAGAGATAATGCATGGATGTGGGGGTGTTGTGCAGCATTTCAATTCACATTCATAAAGGAGAAAAACATTCCAGAAGATGGAAATAAGGAATCGTCAATCACGTTTCACTGAGCAGCACTCCAGGTTTGGAAGGATGGGAAGCTGTCGGGAGGGTAGATAGTAACTGGTTGAGTGAAAAGAAAGGAGGGTAAGTCGGGGACAAAGTAAACTTTGATAGGTCTCCAAGCCAGAGCCCAGTGCAGCAAGGCTTGTTCATTTTTCACTGTTTTAGGTAGTAGGTTCCAAGCCAATTACTCTTCTGTAAGTTGCAGCAGACGCTTGGTTTCCAGCTGGCATAAGCAGGAGCCATTATAACAGGCGGAGTAGAAGCAGCCCAGGATAACAGGGCTGCATGGTGAACACAGCTGGGAAATGAGACTCTTCGACAACTTTCAAAGTCTGTATTAAATGCAAACTATTTTTCTTAATGCGAATATATATGGGCTATGGATGCCCATGCAGCTCCACATCTCTTAAAAAAGCATTCAGAAGTCTATTTCCGAACCCACTTGTTGAAGCTGGACAACATCTGGATGATACTGCTGCTACAGGCCCAAGTCTCAGTATGTCTTTTGATTGACTAGAACCACCCACTTCTGTCTGTTTGCATCTATACGCGATTGTATGGATGCTATTTTCCTCAGGTACTGGCAAGATGCACCCAGCCGGGTCCTCGGATGGGAAATAAATTGCCACGGCGTGCTTTGGTTAAAAGCTTCCCGGATTCTCTGAGCATTCTCTGAATGCTCTTCCGAAGCATTCTCTGCATCACAAACAGAGCACTGGAAATACATGACAGAAGTGGCTAATGCAGCCAGAGCCGCAAAGTTACGTCAACATGACTGCTTACTAAAACAATTTGAAATAGGATTTCAGCCCCTTAAAAACACTTAGAGCAAAATTAAACTGTTCTGACCTACACAGACGCAGTGGCCCTTGCTATCGCTTACATACATACTGTAATTAGACATTCTTCTCTAGGAATGAGTTCCTAATGTTTTCTGGGGCACAAGGCACTTCTCAGCTGCCGTGAGAGACATCCACCTGCCTCCTGCACAGCAGTGCTTCAAGTATCCCTCTGGCAGCAATGCGGAGAGGCCAGTACAGCTCTGATAGGACAATTTGTCCCAGTCCAAAGTGCTAAAGCCATTTGGCACGAAGGACTTGCAACTATTTTTGTCAGTGCTTGCAGTCACCAGCAGGTTAAGCCTGCTGCCAATGCAGTGCCCCCAGCTCAGCTTCGGCGTGGGCCAGCGGGGTCTGCCATGGTGGGACTCACCCAAACAGCTGCAACCGCAGGAGCCCTGGAGCAGGGCAGCTGAGATGGCCCCAGCCTCACCCCAAACTAAGTGAGTTGTCTGCATGACATTCCTGGGCAGCACTGCTACCATCCTGAGCACAAATTCACATAGTATTGCACTGAGTTAAGAAAAATCTTTCTCAAATCTGATTTTCTAAGGGGACTTGGCCACCTGTGCACAAAGAAAAGTCAAGTCCTCCTCCTCCCTGCCCCTGTTTAGCAGAGTTATGCCATCCCAGTCAGCTAGTATAAGGACAACTGGAGCTGCTATTATCGATACAATAATCAGTGCTGTCACTGCTTGGAAAACTGATCAAGTACGTGCAGCTGCTCATTCAGATAGCTTTCCTCAGTGGGAAAGTAGGCACTGACCTCCCTGGATGGTCAATTGCTTTAGATAGCTCATTGTCCCATGGTATAAGCCAGTTTTACAGCACAATGGATTTCCCAATTGAAAACCCTACAGTCCAATCGTCTGACCATAAATGAACCAGCAAACGAAAATGGCCCCTTTTAATCAGTCCAAGAGGATCCAGAATCAGAGGGCTGCAAAAATTTTAAAGGATTTCACAAAGCTAAGGATACACTTGCATGGTTCAGGATTCCATTGCCTTGCTTTTTCCTCTGTGCAACCATTTCCCCAAATTTCTAGTACACTATCATCTGCATTTATATTTCTTCACTGTGTACTACTTAAGGTTTTGGCCTCCTGCAAACTATTCCTTAAGACTTTGTGGGCTACTGATACTGTTTGTTTCCCATCTGAGGTCAGTCTTAATCCTCCCTTCACAAATGGCATTATAGCCACACTTACATGAATTATCAGGAATATGCAGCAGGAGCTAATGAATTTAAGTGAGGTTTGAAATAACAAACATAGGAAAATTGCCCCTAAACGTCCCCTAGAATGTCCTTGAAGCAGCATCAGCAGTGTTTGGATATTTGGTCGGGAGCTAACATCTTCCAAAAGATAACAGCAATGCCACATTTTGCTTTTGTAGCATTGCATCAAATGACAGGGATCCCAGACCTCACTTCAGTCAGATATACTTGTTGAAAGGTCACTTCACAGCTTTCTAGTGAGGTGCACAAGCACAAAGGATAGACACTTTGAAAAAGAAAAAAACCAACTAATTTACTTTTTACTAATAATTATGTAAAGCAGCTAATACTTTTTTCATAAACTAAACGCCCTGTCCCTTGCCTATGTTCTGTACCCAGAAAGATAAGACAACTTCAGAAGCAGATGGATAACAAGAGAGTTCTCTACCACTTCAAGGTAGGAAAAAATAGATCTTGTGAGAAAAGTAAAAAGGGTCATAGCACTCTTGTAAAAAAACCTCATTTGTTTTAATGAAATAATTTATTTGACCAAAGACTGCAGGAACTAAGCCAGGGTAGGACAACTTGTCTCATCAGAGTGCACTGCAACTTACTTTTAGTTTGCTAATTTATGACAGTAAGAGCACTTAGGTCTACCTGAGTGAACAAAGAGAGAACCTTTCACTTCTAACACATCTTCAGATACAGCTGTCAGTCACTTCTATCACAAATGTTCATTTGATGGGACATAGGAATGCGATCTGTTCTCTGCCAAGCTGCCGCAGAGAGACTCCTGTTACCATTACCACCTTGGCATGATGGAAGAAACATCAAACCACAAGAGCAAAGACTAAGGAACTTGCACAGATAGATGGGATAATTCTTTTTCCTCTGGTTCCTATAAGGAACACCTCCAAGGAAAGTGGGGAGGAGAGCAGAAGAGGAGCTCTCACAGTCGTGCCTGCTACAACTGAGAGCTCTGTCCCCAAGACTGCCCATCGGCATTTTGCTCAGATACACTGAGCTCTGTAGAAGAGGCAGAGATCTGTGCAACCTTGCATGGTTTCAGCAAGTATCTCTTTGTCTGTGAGTGTGCCTGCCTGTGATCGGCAGAGACTGTTTACAGCACTAAGGTGCCCCCTTAGTCAGCCCCAATGACACAGCATCATCACTCTGATGTAATACACTCTTGAGCCCTTATCTCTGGGAACAGAGGTGTCAAAAACATACCATCAATTTTCCCTACAGACAGGGTGATTAATGGAGGAATGCTACTGTGAACATAGCACCATATCCTCATTAGAGCTAAATGCTTCAGGTCTTGCCATTTTGCTCCTGTGGTCAAATGCAAAGTGAATATTGATCTTGATTGATTGTGGTTCTTTAATCGGCAAGTGGGTTTGATGTTTGCATTCATGGACTATGGGAAGCAACAGAAAAATTCCAGCCTGCCTGGAAGTGAATGTGAACAAAAAGGTGTGTGCTGAAGGATCAGTGGTTCTCTGAAAAGCCAGACCCACAGTGTGGCTGCCCAGCTGCTCCGAGGCTGAGCACAGGACTCGGTTTAAAAGCCCACAAATACAAGCAGGCTTTCGCAGCAGTTCTTGGGAGTGAGAAAAGGAAAATTCAGCAACTTATGCACTCCCAGGCTCCACCAGCTTTCTTTGGTCAGGTAAACCTGCTTAGATAGAGGGAAATGGGAAAAGACCATGGCTGGTCCCTGAAGGAAGGAACACTTTTGAGGCTAGTCTTTCCGGGCTAATGAAAACATGGCAGTGTGCAAAGTCTCAGCTGGCAGATGACTGTCAGCACCAGGACTCAAGGAAGATGGTAGGCTAAGTGATGTGAGCTGCTCTTAGCCCACGGAAAATCGATAACTGGCTTCGAAATCTGCAGCACAGCCTCCCTCAGAGGGGGCGAAGGGCTGGGTTTTGATGTAGAAGTGACAAAGTTAAATGATGCAGTGATACCCTGCTGATGAACTGAAAGATTTAGTTTATCTCAGAAGCCTTTGGCAACTCATATTTCCTCAGCAACTTGCCTCTTATCTTGCCATATGAGGATTCATTATGCTGGAAACCAGCTTGCTAGTCCTGGCTCCATTCCTGCTGTGCTTGACCCCTGTGTCAGTTTGCAAGTCATGGTGGGTTAACCTTGCCTGGTTGCCAGGTGCCCACCATGATGCCCTGTCACTCCACCTCCCAACACAACAGGGGAAAAAATACTATGAGAAGTAAATGGGATGAAATAAGGACAGGGAGATCACTCAGCCATTACTGTCGTGGGCGAAACAGACTCAGCTTGGGGAAATCGATTTAATTTATTGCCAATTAAACAAAGTAGAATAATGAAAATAAGAACAAATGTAAAAACACCTTCCCCCACCCCTCCCTTCTTCCCAGGCTCAGCTTCACCAGCAATTTCTCTACCTCCTCTCCTCCAGTGGCATAGAGGGAAGAGGAATGGGAGTTGCGGTCAGTCCATCACGTGTCTCTGCCACTCCTTCCTACTTGCTCTCTTTCCCTGTGTTTGGTCCCACCCATGGAAGACAGTCCTGCACAAAATTCTCAAATGTTGTCCTTCCCATGGGCAGCAGTTCTTCAAGAACTGCTCCAGCCTGTGTCCTTTCCACAGGGTGCAGTCCTTCAGGAATAGTTTGCTTCAGCACAGTGTCATGGGTCCTGCCAGGACCCTGCTTCTGCATGGGCCCTCCATGGGGTCACAGCCTCTTTCAGGACATGTCCACCTGCTTGGGCATGGGGTCCCCTAAAAGCTGCAGTGTAGATATCTGCACCACTGTGGACCTTCATGGGTTGCAGGGGACATCCTGTGGCACCATAGTGTTCACCATGAGCTACAGGGGAATCTCTGTTCCAGTGCCTGGACCTCTTCTTCCCCTCCTTCCTCACTGACATTGGTGTCTGCAGAGATGTTTCTCTCACATATTCTCGTTCTGCTGTTGTATAGTGGGGTGGTTTTTTTAGCCTTTCTTAAATATGGTATCTCAGAGGCACTACCACTGTTGCTGATGGACTCAGCTTTGGCCAGCAGTGGGTCCATCTCAGAGCCAGCTGGAGCTGGCTCTGTCTGACATGGGCGCAGCTTCTGGTATCTTCTCACAGAAGCCCATCCCTGCAGTCCCTCTGCTATCAAAACATGGCCACAAAAGCCAGTATACCACTGTTATCAATCTCGCCCTTTTGCCTGAGAGCTTTTTCGAGAAATGTGGTGAGTAGACATTATCCTCTTTCACGGACGGGTGAGTGCTAAGCCTTATTTTCTTCAGGACACTGCATAGAACGTGTCTGGTACTCCCCTTCATCCTGGCTGACAGCTGACCTGCCTCTGAAAGTACACTGGTGACTTCACCTAGCAAGGCTGTGTACAAGGGTTTGGAGGTCTCCCAGCATACTGTGAGTGGTGATGTGAGTTGCCATGGGAGTCTTTGTGGTGTGCTGCTGCCTTGGTCCTCTACATGTGTCTTCAGGTGAAGGTACATGAACTGGGGAGAAACACACTGATGTGGTGCAAAACTTTTTCCTAAGATAAAAATAGAAACATATGAATCTAGACCAAAAAAAACCCAAAACTCTGTATGTTTTTTTCTCCCCTTTGACTTTGCTTTCTTGCCATTGCAGAACACTCTGCAGCTTCAGTGAAGGTTATCTCAGATGTCAAACTTAGGGCAACCCCACTTCTCAGTGAGCATTTGGCTGTCAGCCTTTAAAAGGTCTAAAGTCCTGAAAAATCATATATGTGAAGAAAAAAACCCTAATGAGACATTGCTTATCCACTAGATCCTGAACACTCGTTAAAATTCTCTCTACTACAAATCAGCTAAAAATGATTGGCTTGGCTGAGCCAAGTTTACCTGGGACTCCCCCTAAGCTCCCATCTGCACTGCGAGCCCCTATTCCTCTGAGTTGCTCTTTTCAGCAGAGCAGTCAGATTTTCGCAACCCGCTATGACCAGCTCTGTGACAAGGCTCTTGGAGCCCTCAGCTCACAGAAGAGGCAAAAAAAAGGCAACAGAAAACAATGTCCCCTCTAAACCTTAAGCAGAGTTGCTGTTTGACACAGTGCCGTATGTGCTGTATTACTGTCTGCTGTACTCTTTTGCTTCAGCTGAAATGGAAAATCCTAATCGTCAGTGCCCCTGGTTTTCTGCTGGCAACCCCACCTCCTTTTGCATTACATCTCCTCTCTCCTAGCTGTGAGCCTTGCTCCTGGGCATTTTAGCACCAGTTCCAGCCAGACACACTGAGAAGCATTTTACTGCTCTAAGTTAATTACCACTTCAGAAGCACAAAAGCTTGTCTGCATGTCCCTTAAGACTGTCCCAAATCTCTGAAAACCAAACCAAAGAAACAACTAGAGACTGTGCTTTTTTTCTCTCTCCCCTAGAGCAAGTCAGTAGCAGGTTCTAACAAATACGTAACCAAAGAAAAGAAAAGCTACATATTTTCTGCTGTGTTTTCCACTCAGAAATAAGCCCTAGTTAGCAAAAAATGTAGGAGAGGGAGAATAAAATGCGTAACTCGGATTATTCTCTTTCATCAACAAGTCTGGCTAAATTCTGTATCTCCTTCTCTTGCCTCTTCTTACAGCTGACACGCAGCTAACCTGGCAAGAACCGTTGAAAACCACTGTTACTTTTGGGCATCTTCCACCTCTGTTACTTCCCTATAAAAAAATTCAAAGAGATGTTGGATGTAACAACCTTTATTCTGGCTAGGTGGAAGAAGAGGCACTTCTGGACTAGGTAGGAAAAACATTGTTCTGTGTTCAGAACAAACTGTTCAAAGAGAGTGTACACAGGACAAAACATAAGCATGCCTCGTTCTCTGGTCATGCTCCAGGACTGGTACTCGTTTTCAAAATGTTCGTTGGCTCTAAACTGCTTGTGAGGCAGGCTACATGAGATGATATTAGATCGCTGGACTACCTTCCAGCCTTAGCTCAGGTCTTCCTGCAGTGCCTTGCTCTTACATCCCTCTCCAACTTTCTTGCCCTGAACTTGCTTTGCCTTGCAGTGCTCCTCCACAGGACAAGCTGATTTCTAGCACCACATGTAATAGTTCCCTACCAACACCAGGAAAAGAAACTTCCCCATCCCGCAGCCCTGGCAGTGCACACTTTGTACAATAGCAAAGCTCACAGGCACGCTTCTCCAAGTTGTCAGTGTGGATGAGAAACCAGCTCTGTGGGTACATCATTAGTTTGACAGCAGATGTGAATGCTGCCTGCCCAATTTACAGGGCAATCACTATTGTGATTCTTGTTGAAGACAATTCCACTTAGGATCCTCTGGTCAGCTACAATGGGAATAGCTGCCCTGAGCTCCATGCAGCTCTGCTGCCTTGGCCATTTCCTGCACACTGAAAATGGTGGCAGTGCCACCGCTGGGTGCAATTGCTCCATCAGTCTCTGCTCCCTGCAGTAAAGAGAAAAACAAAGCTAGCGCACTGTAAAATAAGAAGCTCAGCAATGCACACAGCAGACACAGGGCATGAAAATTGTCACACATGCATTTAATCTACCAATAAATCTTATTTTCTTGTGTCCCCTTACTTTTTTCTTCTCCATGTGCTGCTCATGATGATTTTCCTTTCCCTATCTTTGCCACTATTTTAGCCTTGTGTTGTTGCAGCGTGCTGTGATGTGTGTGTCCTTCTTTCGTGTTCCTCTGTGCATGAACACAAAAGGGTAGTGCAAAGCATATACGCTATTTTCTCAACCTTTGACACAGCAAAAAACCAAACAAACCAAACAACAGAGGGGAGGAACAATGAATGATCATGTGGACAACACATCTGGAAATACAATAACTGGTAAGCTGTCCCATAAGTGTGATTACCCCTATATACACAGATTCATACCATAGCTATCAGCAACTGTATCTTCTAGGGTTCGATAATAAATTTTTCTAGAAAAAATGTCCCATAACTCTTTCTCTTATAATGCAGGATTTTCATGATAGGAATGAATTATTAGGCAAAAGCTGCTCTGCAGAGGTATGGAAGAGACATATTTTAGCTACTAGTACACTTTGGTATCTGGTGAAACACGTCCTGACCTCAGACGTTAGAGTTACTTACATAGCTGATTACCTTATTTGTGTAAGCTTCTCTTGACTCCCATCTGCTGTAGGGAAGCTTCTTCAGAGTGGGAGATCTCAGGAAGTGGTTGATATCAGGGATGGAAATTTATGAGTGCCTTGATCACCCATACTAAATCTATGAGTCTTTCTTCAGTGTTTGAGAAGCGAAGAATTTGAGGAAAGATGCAAGGAAGATGAAGTTTTAGTGTTAATATCTTCCAAGTCCATGACAGAGCACAGAGACTGATAAGACAATAGCATTGTAGGTACTACTTTTGCACTTCAACTTCAATCAATTGTACAGAATACGATGTTTTCCTCAAGCACTGCAGACCTCTTCTGCAGGCAGTAGTGGTGGGAATGTGCCTGTTGCAAAACAAACTGCTAAGTCAATTCTTTTCCCTTAGTTTCTTTTTGTGTTTGATTCTTTAGGTAAGAGTTTTACTAGGGATGAGGTGTTCTAGCAGCATATCTCCTAAGAACAAATAAATGAGCACAATGCATAATCAGACTAGTCACTGTAATGACTAGTAGCCCAGGGAAATCTGAACCAAAAAAGCAAGAGAGAAAATGTTACTTTCAGATGTCAGACTAAAAATACAAAAAATCACTTTTTTTCCCTCAAAAATACCTTGGCTGTCTTCAGGCTGTGGTGAAATCTCCTCTGCAGGAGGCAACAGGCCAAACTGAGAAGTATTTCTGCAGAAATAGTTTGCAATTTCCTTTAATCAGTCCTTAAAACATATCACATTTATAGGCTTTATCATCCCTTTCTATTCTGTCACAGACTATAACTGACACCCACACTGAACAGGAACTGCTGGATAAATAGGTTTTATATCACTGTAAGCTTTTCTCTAGGAGAGGTGTGCCAGTCCAAGCTTTAAATTAGCATTGATCAAGTTCTCTTTTTTTCTGTAAACAAACTCACAGTAATGATGTAAATGCAAGCCAGAGAACTTAGTACATTTTAAGTGGCATCTGATGTACTTTAAAAGGTAGTTAAAAGGAAAACCACAATGGTTACTCTGTCATTCCTCCTAGAAATAACTCTTGGGGAACTTTTCCAATGAAAAAATATTTCTTAGAAGAAAGCTTCTAGAAAAGTAGGAATTGGATGAGAGAATCTCCATTCCAAGGTGTTTTCTCATATTAAAATAGCCTCCCTTCTTCAGAGATGCATCTGCTCATATCTGGTAGACCTGGAGCAGAAACAATGCATCATGCATTCATTCCACACGGAATTTCCTTATGTTTTCATTCCTTATGTTGCTACACAATGGTGTTAGGAAATCTTCATAGCAAACATCCCAAATCTACTTTATCTTCCTCTTCCCTGTCCTCTTACTACATAAAGAAGATCCAGTGCATCACCTTCCTCTTGGTCAGAGGGACCAAAAGTAATTCTGTCATTCTGACACCCCTTTGCTAAAAGAAAAGGTGAATTTTTCTTAGCTCAGACTGAGGCCATCTATACAGAAATGGTACCAGTAAGGATTTTCTGCTACACAGAGACTAGGAGAGAGTAACTGTGGCATTTTATGAGTCAAATCCTAATGCTGAAGAAAGGCTTGACAAACAGTCATATATAAATTTTATTCAAATAATGGAGAATATTTGCCTACAAAAAGCCAGAAGAACATTCACTTAACAAAGGTTTTATTTATTTTGTACCTTAAGTCAGCTGTCCTGTTGACTGGCAAGTTTGTCACTGGCTGGAGCAAGCCTGTCTAACACTGAACCTCTCAGTCGACAAAACTATGCTACTGCAAAAAATTATTTAATTACTCCCTGGTATGAAAAGAGATAGTTTCCCTGCACGTAAAAAATGCTTGATGACAGTACATGGAGTAGGTTGCTGAAACACAAGCTTTTCCGTATGTTCAAATATATGCCTGACTATACACTAATGCATGTGGAAATATACACATTTCAAATTTGTCAGGGAAATTTTTAGCAACAAGTGGGGCAGAACAGGTCATGAGGGCCATCACACTTCATTCCATTGCATTAGGTCATTCACAGAGTGTTGCATATTCAATATGCCAGTTTTCTTTCAAATCCCTAAAGAGAAAAACAAAACAAAACAAAAAGACAGCTTGAAAAAACCCCGTCTTTCTCTAATTTTATTAGCTGTAACTCAGAAACTATTGAAAAATTTGCATTTTACCAACATCAAGAAAGCTGCTGTAAATCTTGAGATACATTAAGTTACTAGATTTGCTGTTTTATTGGCAAGAAACAACCCTGTGGCATTTGGTAAAGACAGAATTCCTGAGGATCAGCTGTCTGGGTGTCTGGTTCCTATGTGGCAACTAATTAACAGGATATGGGTCAGAAAACCCAAGCAATAACAGAGTTACCTGTCTTGATGGATGAAGATATCAACATTCTGAGTTAAACTCATGGACAACAGGTGAAGGAACAGTGACGTTTTCCCCCAAAATTGTCTTTTACTGTGAATTCCCAGCAGCACTGTTAAAAATTGACCATTCATTTTCAACATGAAAGATAAAAATGGGAATATTAAATATGTTTTACCCCAACACAACTCACTCTTGTCACCGAGCGTATACTGCCTTCCAAAAAATGAGATTATTTCTAACAGTAATTTTTTTTAATATCCCTGAACAGAGATTTCTGACAATGAAGGCAGCAGATCCCTTTTTTTGCCCTGTACACAGGACCTACGAGAGAAAAATCTAATTCAACAGAATTAAATCTGTTTTCCCTTTTGCTAACCAAATACGACACAACATCTAAGAAATAGAAGAAACTGTTGATTTAAAGAAATTTTAAGGAGGGGACAGGAAACAGGCTTGCTCCAGAACATCCGAAAGCTCCAGAGCAAGCTTTGCAGGTAGCAAGAATTAGATCTTCTCCCACCTTCAGTTACTGAAAAATAAGGTATGTCATAGCATGGAACATGCACTGGAAACATTTTCCCATGTACTTACTGCTCTGAAGCACAGAAGCGCTACAGAGAGAAAACTGGGTAAGGCATCTGATTTAAAGTATCCATTTGTCTTTGCATACACCACAGGAGTTTTTTCCCTCCCTAAATCAATCCACTTGATTTAGCATGAAGACTGAAGAATTTTGCCTCCCATGAGGCAGGAAGCTTGGTAGCAAAGAACAGAACTTTGCTTCTCAATATGAAAGTATTTAATCCCCCAACAATCTATGGTATCTGCCTAATGGTGTTAAAGACAGCCAAAGTTAATAACCCATACAGAATACGGAAGATAAATTTAACTAAAAGACTTTATGTATATTTTAAAGTTTTGAAAAAGAACATCCTAGAAGCTTATAAAAACTATTAAAATTTTTTTATTTAATAGAAGCGAGACAAAAATTTGGAAACATTATTGTGTTCTGTGGAATGGCAAGAGCACAAAATGTGGACTGGGTATACATACACCGTTCTTTTTGCCTAAAGCTAGCACCAAAGGACTGCTCGGACTATCATTACCTATGCCTTTCCAAGAGCATACCTGCTTCAACCACTTCACTAAAGACTGAACCGCCAGCAGCACCAGAGGTAGGCTCTTGCTGAGGAACAGCTGGAGAAGATGTGCCAGAAACAATGAATTATCCGCTGCAACAGCTATGGGAGCTGCGAATCACTGTGCAGAAGGACCCTGTTGGTTTGCATGGGATAACAGTAGCAGCAGCAGGAGGAAAGCAACAGAATGCGATGTCTGCCCAAGCAAAGCCCTCCCCTTTTCATTCTTTCTTTTGATACAGATAACTCTCTTTATGGCTTCTGAGCAGCTCTGTAACTCAAATGCCCTGTCCTAAATCATTCTGAGGAAGCAAACCTCCCAAAACTGCAGTTTGCTAACTCCAGGCAAAAGAGTGATAAAAGCTACAAAAAGTATTGTTATGCTGTTTAGAATTGTACAATCACAAGCCCCAGGGGTCTTTGCTTTAGAAGTTTCCTGTTGGCAATAAATCTCAAAATACTAAATAGTCTCAGTGCTATGCTGACACAGGACTTGAAACAATTTGGGGATGTTTCTCTGAGTCGTTTGGCTTATTGACCTCAACATACCTCTGTCTTACAAATACAAACCTGTGAGACATCACTCCGGTTTTCCTGGATCATCAAACCAGTCACAAATTTCCAATTAACCTGCTGACCCAGCACTCACAGATTGGATTCAATTGCTGATCAGATAAAGGCTTTGTCTAGGACAGCAGAGAGTTACCTTATGGAGCCAGGTATAAGTGTTAGTGGTAACACTGCACTCATTCCTTGCACAGATAAACCAAAGCTTTTGGCAGCACTGTGAGTTGGGAAGGCTTGTAATCTAGCTTCTGTATCTTAAAATGCACATTTTGGATAACTTTTGTGGTACTGCCACACAGAATAACAGCTTGTTTCCTGACAATGAACGTGGAGTAAGCACTATTCTATCCAAGAGATCGAGACACTAGTAAAAGGAATTTACACTATAATGAATTAGCCTGGCAATGGTTTTCTCATTAGGTGTAAAAACCTCCTTGTCCCTTGGACCATCTGTAGCCCATTTTTGGATAATTTAATAGTCAGGTCTTCCCAGATTATGCAGAAACAGGATGTTTTCCCATGAGTAGTTGCATAGAACTTGGCATTTTCATCACTCGTGCAGTGTGGACCAGCAATTTTAAAGGACAACACACGTACTTGACATATATGCAAAGTCAGGAGTTGTTTGTGTTTATCCTTAATTACGTATAAACACATACATATAGTATGCCATCATATGGAGGTCAGATAACAGGCTTCAGGAAAAAGCCATCTCTATGTAACAGCACCTTAGCATTTACACGACAGACAAACTTCCCAGACACACAGGTTATAGGAATTTGGGTTGACAGAGGACCATGTACAAAGTTTCTATGTATTATCAGGGTCTCAGAAGTAAAGTCATATTGCTTAAGAAGATTAAAAGTTACCCCAGCATTATAGGATAGAACTTCAGACACTTAAAAATTGAATTGCTTATTCATTATATGGATCATACAAACATGAAATTTGTTCCAGTGGTCTTTTTTTCATCTATATTTTTAGCTCAGTGCAGATTTATGTACTGATGATGGGCACTTTAACATAGAAACAAACATTGAACTCAGAAGCCTGGCAATTTTGAGCAGTTTAACACCTAAGAAGGCACTTGTGAATGGGGCTAGGAAGATTAATAGTCTATTCTGCAGAACAGCTGACTAGAGACACAAATTGCTGTGGAATGATGTGTTAGTTCATCCTCGAGACAAATGATGGGGTTCACATGCTGACTAGACAGACATCATTTAACTATACTTGCAGGAGGCTCAGCTGGATTTACAGAAGCAGCTCCTGTCCCCCCCAGTCCATACTGTCTCCTGTACTGCTGCTGGCTGTTAATATACAGATGTTTCCTTGCAAAACTGTTGCAAGCAGCTCCTGCCTCCCAGTCCTCTGGCCTCTTCCCCCCTGCCATTTTCTCCCCCCGTTCTGGTAGTTGTGAAGTTTGTGAGACTGCTTCTAAAGCCACAAGTTAACCAAATCAAGTAACTGACTAAGGTTAAAATAACTATTAAATAAGAAAAGAAAAAGCAGCAGCTTTGCTCTGGGTTCAGATATCCATGGACCCACAGCTTCTAGAGTGAGGATGGCACCATTACTTCAGCCTGACATGTCTAAATTGCCAATAACCTCAGCAGAGGAGAATAAGCAGCAGACACATATTCTTGTTGGCTGCTCCTGCACTGCTGGGAACAATAGCCTTTGGTGAAGGCTGGAGGGAGGAAAAGACACTAACCACTGGAGCTGAAGTTCCTTGTGATGGTGAGTCAGTGCTTGTGGGCTTTAAGTAGAAGTATGCATCTGGCTCAATTTCTCACATATTTATTTTCACTTTGCAGAAACACCAGTATTAAAATGAAAATTCAAATTCTGGAGTGCAACTCTGTGGCAAGGTCTTGTGCAGAAAGCCAAGGAGACTTGCTCAGTAAATTGGGTAGGAGTCTGTGGTTGTTTGCTTCTGCGAATCTCTTACTCCTTCTCACTTTAGAATAATTCCGACTTGATGCTGGGTACTGTTTACCAGACCTTTTATCCTTTAGAACATGAGACCAAAGGAATCTTAAGCCACTTAAGTGGCGATTTATGTCCCAGTTCCTATACATTCAATAATAATAATCAAGTAATTATTCTTTCTCGCTCTTATGACTAATCAGGAATCTCTGGTTTTCAAATGATTAGTTTTGTATTACTGTGGGGAGTGAGGAACTGTGGAGACACGCTGCTGAGCGAGAGCTCGGCAGGTGTTCTTTCAGTGATGGGAAGGAAGCCTTGAGAACAGTAAAACAATGTCCTTGTATGGTAATGTGAAGGCAACAATATAGATACCAAACTAGCAAAATACATAACAAAACAAATAATGATAACTAATTGGCCTGGGTGCATGAATACTTCTATGTAGCCAATTGTATTGCTCACAACAGTGTGTGGACAGGCCCCACAACCTATCTGTGTAGAGAGCACAGCATGTGATCAAAAGAGAGAAACCATATATGCTGTAAAAATAAAACATTAAATGTCTTTGCTTTATCACTTGGCGGAGTCCGTGCCCTTTGTTGACGCATATTACAAACTTCTGTCGCTTAAAACATTGCTCAGACATCTGGAGTTCCTGTCACTGGCCAACATAGGTAGGTCAGCAGAATCCCCTTATGGAGGTAACATCACATTATGCTCTCTTGTTTCTGCAGGAGATGAGTAATTTTATTTTTTAAAAAAAAGGCAGCCTTTACATAGATTACCGTTACCATGTACAGTTTTGTCAGTACAGCTATGTCTATACTATGATCATTTGCCTGGCACTGCTCCAGTTGTTACTGTAAAGGTCAGAACTTTCTGTTAAGCACCAAGAGTATTTTCATTAAGTAGCATGCATCCCTTTCAGTAAAGCCTGATGCTTTTAATATATCAAAGCATATCTTCCTTGGGGTTTTTTGTGAAGATATGTTAACTTCTGGCACAGCTAAAATATCTAAAGAAGAAAAAAATCCCAAACAATATATCTTGCTTCTATTCAGAACTTAAAAGGCTAAATAACTTGCAAAAACTAACTCAATTTTTATAGAAAAACAAGTTACACCACTAATGCGTATAGTGGCCAATTCTTGGATATACAGCTTAAAAATAAATATCTCTTCATGCATACTAAGCAATAACATCAGTTAACCATTGTCTGCAGTCATATAATGTAAAAGGACGGACTTCACTAATTCCCGTATTTGTATGACAACAAACTGGTTTTACTTCTGTAAAACTGGATCTGCTTTGCCAATAGCCAGTGAACCTGCTTCGGCAGCAGGGTTGGACTAGACAATCTCTGAAGGTCCCTTTCAACTCCTACCATTCTGTGATTCTGTAATATCTGCAGATGTCCCTCTGCTAGGATAACGGAACCATTGCTCACCAGAAATAAACCACTGCAACCTGTGTGCAATAGTTTTGTAGGGAACACTTTATTACAAGTGTAGGAAGATGGTACAACTTTCCTGATGCATGTGCAGAGAACTACAAATAGTCAGACTGATTGGGTATTACAGTCTTGTGTCTGATGACAGCTTAGATGGCATCAGTCACTTTAGTCTTCCAGGATGTACCTGGCTGTTTAGGGCTTGAGAGCAGATGTAGCAGAGGAAGTGCTGAGAGATACATCTCAATGCTGCTATCTCTTTGGGAATTTTAGCCTTGTTTTCATACAGATGTAGCATTAGCTGATGCCCAGCCAGCACAACACTACTTTTTAGCTGGGCATCTTCTAACTAACTAAACTCTGAAATTAACAGCATTTTGTTCAGAAACTGTTCACTCTCACAGTGATAAGACCTGATTATACTAAGGAATGGTATGCAGACAGGCTCTTGCTTATACTTATTGCTAGAACAACCAAGGTCAGGTAACTTCGTTATTTGCCCCATTGGAGGGTCTGAAGCAGAAAAGTGTAGAGGGGTCCCACCTGCAGGGAGGAGTGGACAGGACAGGTGACCCAAAACTGACCAGCAGGGTATTCCATCCCATCTGCATCATGCTCAGTATAAAAGCTGAGGGATCAAACTCTCTTCCTTCAATGGCCGATGTCCAAGGAGGACCCTGTCTGTTCATCCGCCTTTGATCCCGATCCATGTGTTCCAGCTGACTCCAGATCCGGAATCCAGCTCCTGTCCATTACCAAGTCCAGCCTGGGACTTTTCCCTGTACCTGCTGATGATATAATTGTCATCGGCAGCTTGATATGGTTTTTTATATACTGTATACTTTTTTCCTTTAAAAAAAAACCCTTATTATTATTTATTATTTCCTTATTAATATTTTCATTAAAGTAGTTTAGTTTTTTCCTAAAGTCATAAATCTCTTTATCTCTTCCTCTTCTCTCTTTGAAGAGGGGGGAGGGAGGGGCCATCCGTCATTCTGATTGGCCAATCAGACCAAAACCACATTAGTGAATTCAGCCCAATGAGTTTTCCAAACTTTTTTGGCTCAACATGATGGTAGAGGGTCACATGTTAGAGGATATAATTCTCTGTGTGGGAGGGAGTAGCTAGCAGATTTTATTAAGGCCAGTTTGACAGCTCCCAGTGAGAAAAACTGTAAAAACCCTTTCTGGCTGCATGAGAGATCAAAATAGCTATGCTCTGGACACAACTTGAGAAGCTGCTATGTTAAATATTAAGTTAGATCCTCTACATATGTTTTTCATGTTAGGTAATATTCTGCTTTCCCTTAATTTTCAGTATCTTTCAGATAGTCGTTTTTCCTCCTACTCTTGCATTTTCTGTAGAAAAACATGCAGATCACTGACATTACTCTTACTCCAAAGAAGTCAGCATTTTTGGCTTGACCTTGCAACTCCCACCAGCTGGAAGGCTCCTCTACAGCTCTAGATCCCAGTGCACGCTGTGGTTCTGCTCTGCTGAATGTAGACTGCATTTGCATTGCTTGGAGATTATTTCAGTATTCATGCATATGGACAGTATTATGTTTGTACAATTAGATACCAATTTGGTTCGGATATCATCATATTACAAAAACTTTCCACCTCCTCTGCCCCTCCTTTAAAGGTGTATGAATTTTACAGGCTTCAATTAGTTTTTGGATTGCCTAGGAATCTGTCTCAACTGCCTGGGAGAATTTATCTTTCACAAAACTAGGTGGGTGAAAACTAAAACAAAACTGGTTCAAGCAAAACTCCCACCACTGACTCACTACTATATCATAGCTGTCGTACTGGATCTGGTGGGATTGGAGTTTACTTTTCCCATAGCGGCCCTGATAGAGCTGTGCATTGTATTTGGAGCTAGAAAAGTGCTGATAACACACCAAAGTTTTGCCTAGAGTGCTCATACGGCATGGAGGCTGTCCTCCAACCCACCCCCCTCACACACCCAAAGGCCAGTAAACTGGGGTGGGCAAGAGCTGGGGAGGTGACATAGCCAGGGCAGCTGACCCCAACTGACCAAAGAGGTACTCCATACCAGATGATGTCTGCTCAGCAATAAAAGCAAAGAGAAAGGGATGAGGGACATTTGTTACTAAGGTGTTTGTCTTCTGGAGCAACTGCTAAGTGATCGGAGGCCTACTTTACTGGACATTGCCTGCCAATGGGAAGTAAAGAATGAATCTCTTGTTTTCCTCTGCTTCCACATGTGGCTTTTGTTTTTGCTTTATAAAACTGCCTTTATGCATGAGGTTTTTTTCATCTTATTTTCTCCTCCACTGTCCTGTTGAGGAGGAGGAGTGACAGAGCGGCCTGCATGGACACCTCGTGGCCAGCCAAGGTCAACCCATCACACCTGGTCAAAAGAAAATTTATTCCTGGTATTGAGGTTATATTAACTTCCATGGGTTATTCAGTCTTTCATCATTCTGCTCATATCATTTGGGAGGTAAAGCCACCTGATTACGGGTTTTACAGCTTAGACATCTTTTTCGGGAGAACTATTTGCTCAACTATTCAATTCACATTGGTTACAGGGTGATACCCAACATCAGTACCTACTCACCTAAGCTCAGTTCATAGCAATTTCTGATAAAGGAGACACACACCCCCACAAAATCATCAGAAATGGCATGGCATAGTTTGCTCTGGGTATAACCTGGTCATTTTATCTAGGGTTGCTCCTCAAGTTGAAATATTTACAAGTGTATTCACTTGTACCCATCTAACAGGTGGATTTTACAGTCCATTGTCAAAAATCACAGTATACACAATGGCAGTGTGAAAAGAGGTAACAAAAAGAGGTACTCTTATTGTTAAAGGAACTGACTAAGTAATGCAGAGAATTGAACACACGACCAAATGCTATGGCATGTACTCAGCAATTGTTCTCATTCTACAACTAAAGGCTGAAAAACATTCGTCTTTGGATAGATTTTCTATAGTTATATTCAACCAACAGCTATTTTTACTAACATTAACTAACATTAACATTTAATTAAACTTGTAAATGACACCACACATTAAATTCCAGATAGATTTTTTCTGCCCTGCATGTACACTTAAAGTCTACATTCTGTCATTTTTAAGATGTTTTGATATAAAACGATTAAGTCCCACAATGTTTCCGCTAGTAGACTGTAACCCACAGAGCTGCACAGGAATGCTGTGTTACACCATTGACAGTAAGATTGAAGTGAGAAATCTGTAAGAATGTATTTTGTGTTTGCATCCCAGTGCCTACTCTCATATACATCACAAAACTGTGTCCCATTTGGACTCTTATTTAAATTTACTGAGTACGACATTATTTCATGGTTGCTCCATTCTAGAAAGCACTCTACCATTCATAAAGGGGAAAATCATTCTTCCAACTTGTAGATCTATAATGCAGAATAGACTTGAGCATGTCTGAGATGCTTAATTAAGTTTTGTCTCAGCCACATACACATTTTCTGAATTGCTGGGTGACACTGAAAGTACAAATCTTCAAGTTTAGAAAACAAAATTTGGGAAACAATTTCAAATAATATAATTTTATAATATTGATTTCATGCTATCAAATGTCTTGCTATAACAGTTTTATCAATCCAGAGATGAGAAATGACATGACTTAATAATTGAAAAGCAGTTAGCTGAGAGTTAACTGAAGATCAGTGAACAATATTGCACACATGACATTTACATAAACCATTTGTAATGATGTAAAGGGTACTGACTGCCATGGAAGAAGCAAATAGACACTACCCACCTTCCTTTCCTCAGCAAACCCATAACCACATTAGATGAATTGTAATAGAACTCCATAAATTTTAAATAACATGTGACACTTATCCCCAAAGCAATACTGCCTGCCATCCTCAAATACCGCCTACCAAGCATCTCTTTGTAAGGAGCTAAAATTTTGCTCTACCAAGCTCCAGAATCTATATCCTCAAAAAAATCACAGCCCCTTAACTGTCATTAAAATCAAGTCTAAACAGTCAGGCATCATCATTCCTAACAGACCACCTCTCCATACTATGCTGTTACACAACTGAGTTAAGGTCAAGCCATACCGCAGTTATTTATAAAAAGAGCATACCTGAAGGGCATCCCTCCCCCTGACTCCCTTTTCATTTACTTTGGCAGGCACAGCCCCAGCCAAAGCAATTTGTGTCCAAAGTGTCCTTGGCATGCTGGAAAGCCCATCTGTGTATGTGTGTGTGTGTGTGTGAGGGAGGGAGGGAAGGAAGGAAACAAGGAGGGAGAGAGAGGGAGAGATAGAGGTGTTCTCACTGGCACAGGGAATACTGCATTGAATGTTATGCTGCTGGGAGCAGTGGAGAAAAGGGTTACAAGGGTTACTCCCCTGGTTTTGCTTTCACAAGGATCCCTGCATTGCGTTTGCATTTACGAGCAAAGGCACTGGGAGATGTCTCACTATGGATATCAACAGTCACCCCTCAGTACCATTCCTTTCCCTCTCTGGCCTCCTCCAAATATACTTCCAAGAAAAGATCACACTCAAAATTCTCTTCGGGTACAACTAGGTGGGAAGATAAGTGGCTTGGATTTTCTTTAGTTATTCTTATAAATTCCTCAGAAAGGACACATTTTATTACACTTATTTAACACATCATTTTGTTTCATCCCTAAAAATACATGGGCTTCAACTAAAGCTTTGCAGACATACAGAAAAAGAGTAGTTTTTTTCCAAACAAAAATATCTCAGATGAAAGTTATCTCCATGACAGCAGCTACAATTTAGACTTTTGACTCCCTGAAATTTTAGATAATTTTTTTAGACGTAATACAATAGTAAATAATAATAATAATCATCATCATCATCTATAACAGTAACAATAATATAATCATCAACAACAATGGCATATAAATAGATAAATTGTATCTACAATCAGAAATATACAAGACAACTTTCTGAAAAAAATACCAATGTATTTGGAATGTGGCAAACATCATTCTATAGTTTTCAATATTATTTTTTGAAAGTTGCTTTCTATGTAGTATTTATCCTTCTGAAACTATTTCAGAGTACTTTTAATGAAGTACTCTGAACATGAAGAAATGTTATAGATCTGGATTTATGTATCAGAATCCCAGTTTAGCATGACACTTAGTAACAATCCCATTTTATTGTTTCGGGCAGACCTCTGGATTTAGAATAACTCTATATGGTGTGGATTTTAGAGCTCTGAAGCCAGATTTTTTAAATTTGTAAGGCAAGCAGTAGTCCCACTCTGTTCTTTCCTCAGACAGTGGAAAGGAAGTTTTGCTTTCCATTTGCAGAGATGTTTAGCCTCACCTAAAGAGGAAAAATTAGAATAATTTTAAATCGGCTGCACGCTAGTTTTCTAACCAGACCAAGCTGCCAAAACTGTGCCAGTTCTTTTGCTTGTAAAATACAGTTAACTGCATGATATAAGTCTTCAATTTGTAAGAACATGCAGGCATAAGGCCAGTAATTGTGCACAAAAATGGAGATTTACAAGATACCACAAAATGCTGGGTTGCGGGGTGGGGGGAGGGCATGTGTGAAGTGG
>VXAK01025505.1:0-10100 GCA_013399435.1 Arenaria interpres
CTCGTCCCCGGCCCATGCTTTTTCCTTTCGGGGAGTCGTAGAGGACAATAAAAACACCCTCATGAGACTTTTTCTCCAGACCCCCTTCACCAGCTTCGTCGCCCTTCTCCGGACTCGCTCCGCCATCTCAAAGTCCACGGAGCGTTTCGCCTCCAGGTCTTGTTACCGAGAGGTCAGATGCAGAAGTGTCGGCCGTTAAAGGGTAGGCCAAAAAAAACCCACGGCGAAAGTTGTTAATAAGCAGTTATGCCAAGTGGAAAAGCACGGCTGCGTATGGAGCAATCTAGCCCAGAGAACAGCAATTGCTCCGTCGTAAATAGCAATATACGTCGCCTTCAGCCTAAGCCATGATTGGCGCGATACAGTCACAACGATGTCCACTCTGCCCCTCTTTTCGAGGTTCTCAGAAAACGTCCATCTCCCGCTGGCACGCCACGGGTGCTGGTACAACCAGGTGAAAACAAGAGGCTCAGCCTGACAGAAGAACAAGGTAAGGTCACGGTGCGACTGACTCGCAGGGACAGGGATGGAGTCCAAAGCCACCGCTCCCAACACATGGGACTGCTCCTCACAACGCACTTCAGTCAAACATTCTGCCCAGTAGAAATATGAGGGGAAACTAAGCAGCAGAACATAATGTACCACATGAAATGTGGTCCCAGGCACCCTGTGAAGAAGGGCATGGAATGCAGCCGTGACAGTGATTTCAGTGGGAAAGGGACTCCTCTGGAGCCTCCACAGCTGCTTGCTTCTTGTGCCCAGGTTATCTGCAAAGCTCTTCCCAACAGGCAACTCAAAACAAAAGCCAAACATTTACACTTTCTACCTCTCGCTTGCCAAAATATTGTCTGCGTGCCTTTTTCATCGCTGACACAGTTACTGCCCTCAATTATCTTCCCTGATAAAAGAGAATGTCTTATGTAACTGAATTTTTAATACCTAAATAACATTTTAAAAACAACTATGGCAAACTGAAATAGAAGAAAAAAAGTGTTGATCAAGCCCAAACACACAAGATGCCAACAGTCTGGTACCACACAGCCAGCTGTCAGGCTGTACGGCATTCCCAACAGCAACAACCCCAGCACCCCCCTCAGAGAACTGAGGAAAAGGAGCCCAGGGCCAAGGAGCATGAAACTGCTCTCTCCCCTGCCCTGCCTGCACGAGGTTTCCTAAGAAGAAATAAAACGCTTACATTATTTACAGTTCTCAGGACACATAGCTATTCTGGAAGATAACTCTCTTCCAAGGAATAACCTCAATAATTTGCATCAGGCACCTCAGGGTTTTTAAAAGGAGAAAATCAAATCAATGTGAATGTAATCCTGATATAATTAATTAAAAATAACTAAAACAAAAACCACAAACAAGGTTTTATCAAGGACACAAAATAAACTTCTAAATAGAAAGACCAGTATCAACATCCAAATGCCATTTCCACATGTGTGTTGAGCAACAACAAAGTCTGTTGACAATGTCTCACTTTGTAATCATAAGAAACCCAGGCAGCTGGGCCTGGCCCCCTGGCACAGGAGGTGACTTAAAGTCCCTTCCACTCGCAGAGAGCTGCCTGAACACAGCCGTGTCTCTCCCTCTCTCCATTTGTAACCACCTTTTAATACTACAATCACCTGAAATTATTATTGTTAGACCTCAGATCTGATACCATCCAAAGGTGAACAACTTTTAATTTCTCGTATGACTCTTCAATCACTGAAAACTTTCGTTTTTAATTTGGAGTTCCATAGTTATAACTTTTGCTTTAAAATGTGATTTTAAATATAAGCAGGTAGATGCCATATATGTGCGTGATCCACTGATGTGTAAGCCAAGGGATGGCAGAGCTGCAGCCAGGCCTGTCACCCCCACAACACAGGGGTGACCTGGGTGGATCTACACTCCTAAGGCCTCTGCCTTCACCTTCCTGGGGAGTTTCCCACCCCAAGAAGCCAAGGGGCTGATGTAACCCCATGTAGTGAGTTGCATCTGTGTGAGGACATGGTGACTCAGTCTCCAGACATCATGGGTCAGAAGGTGGCAAGTGCCTTCCTTGAGAGACCTGCTGCCTCTCCGGCTGGGGCCAAAGCAAAGCACAGTGTCCTTGCCCAGGGACTGGCCCGAATGGGCTCCACACCCTGTGGCAAACCGGGCGCACCCATGTCCCCTCAGGACCGGCCACCCATATGATGGCCTTGTCCCCAGCATTTCTGCGGTGCTGAGGGATAGGGGATAACGGTGCCTGTCCACGGGCTCAGGAGCCCCACCGGGCCAGGCCCTACTCGGCTGTACACAATCATAGAACGCTTTGGGTTGGAAGGGACCTTAAACATCATCCAGTTCCACCTCCTGCCCCGGGCGGGGGCACCTCCCACTACACCACATTGCTCTTAAGGTCTCCCCAGAGCCTCCTTCTCTCCAGCCTGAACCCCCCCAACTCTCTCAGCCTGTCCTGACAGCAGAGGGGCTCCAGCCCTCCCAGCATCTCCATGGCCTCCTCTGGCCCCCCTCCAACAGCTCCATGACCTTCTGATGTTGGTGGCCCCAGGGCTGCTCTCCAGCCATTCCCTGCCCAGCCTGGGTTTGTGCTTGCGATCGCCCCGACCCACGAGCAGGACCCTGCACTTGGCCTTGTTGAACTTCATGAGGCTCGCACAGGCCCAGAAGAGGGATGTGTCTGCCCAGCCCGGGCCAAGACCCGGCCTCACAGTACCTCATTCGGGGGGTCCCGGGGGCGCCCCAGGGAGTGAGGCGTCGCGGTCGCGCAGGCCGCCAGGGCCGACCCCCCGCAATGGCGGCCCCGGGCCGGTCACCATGGAAACTTCCAGAACGTCCCCCCCGTCCCCTGCCCCAGCCTCGCCGTGACGGCCGCCCCCAGCCAATGGGCTCCCTCCGCTTGGCTCAGGCTTCCCTGTTGATAGGTCCGCGACGCCGGCGGGGTGAACCAATGGGGTGGCGGACGGGGGGCGCGCGACGCATGTCAGAGGGACCGCCTGCTTCTCGCCAATCACGGAAGGCCAGCTTGGTAGCAGCCAACCAATGGAGAGGCTCCAGCGAGGGCTCCGCAGCCAATAAAGAGGCTCCACGAAGGAGTAACGGAAGGTATATAAGGGCGGGCGGCGCGGCCTGGCGCTCAGCAGCAGTCGGGGGTGCGGCGGTTCGGTGGTGACGGTAAGGGCGGCGGTACGGGCCCGGGGCGGCCTGTTCCGGCCGGTGGGATGCGGTGGGAGCGGCGGCTGAGGGGGGGCGGCGGCGCTGCCGGCCGCGCACGTGACGCCTCCATTTTGTGACCGGCGGCTTCTCGGCAGGGCGCTGCGGGCGAGCGGTCGACATGAGGCATCTTCTGTTGGCGCTGCTGCTCCTGGTGGGCGCCGCGCGGGCGGACGACGAGGAGAAGAAGGAGGACGTGGGCACGGTGGTGGGCATCGACCTGGGCACCACCTACTCCTGGTGCGTGGGGAACGGGCGCGGGAGGGAGGNGGGTTGTGGAGCCTCGGGAGGGGGGGTGCAGGCCCCAGCGCCGCCTGACTGCTCCGCCACCCCCGCAGCGTGGGCGTTTTCAAGAATGGCCGGGTGGAAATCATCGCCAACGATCAGGGGAACCGCATCACGCCGTCCTACGTGGCGTTCACACCCGAGGGGGAGCGCTTGATTGGGGACGCCGCCAAGAACCAACTTACATCCAACCCCGAGAACACCGTGTTTGATGCCAAGCGGCTCATCGGCCGCACCTGGAACGACCCTTCTGTGCAGCAGGACATCAAATACCTGCCCTTCAAGGTGGGCCCCTGGGGGGTGGTTGGCGGGAGGGGGGGGCCTGCATGTCTGGACAGAAGAAGCTACTGAAACATTCCGAGCAGGCCTGCAGTCCCTTAGCTCTCTGGAGGGGGTTAGGGGGCAGTGGTGTGGCTGTGGTGTATGGACAGCAGTTCCTTGTGTTAGCCAGCATTCAAATTGTGTCTTGTTATATAGAGGCTTGGCTTAATATTTAGAGAGAAAGCAACACTGGGACGAGTAAGAATAATTCTATGAATTTGTTAAACAGGACAGTATACATTTTTCTTTCTAGGTTATTGAGAAGAAAGCCAAGCCCCATATTCAAGTCGATGTTGGAGGTGGACAGACAAAAACATTTGCTCCTGAAGAAATTTCTGCTATGGTCCTGACAAAGATGAAGGAAACTGCAGAGGCTTACTTGGGCAAGAAAGTAAGTTCATGAGTGCTACTAGTAAGAACTTAAAGGAGCAGCTTTACAAAACTAAAGATGGGTGGGTTCAATCTGTGGACTAACCTTGCAATTGGAAACTGTTTAGTGCTGCTGGTCCTTGGGCAGCTCAGCTGATGGCTGGGTTTTCTCTCTCTTTAAAGAACAATGGGCTGCTTGTTAGCAGCATCGCTATGGTTATTTATCTGCTTTTCTACATTTCTATAACAAAATTGCGTTTCCTTACTCAGGTTACCCATGCTGTTGTTACTGTGCCAGCCTACTTCAACGATGCTCAGCGTCAGGCTACGAAGGATGCTGGTACCATCGCTGGGTTGAATGTGATGAGAATCATCAATGAGCCGTAAGTAGCCAAGGCTTGTCCTGCCTGTGGGGAGGTGGGGGTGGCTCTCCCAGTTTTCTGAATGAGCTGTTGTCCCCTGTACAGAACGGCTGCTGCCATTGCTTATGGACTGGACAAGAGAGAGGGTGAGAAGAACATCCTCGTGTTTGACTTGGGTGGTGGAACTTTCGATGTCTCCCTCCTCACCATCGACAACGGAGTCTTTGAGGTTGTGGCTACTAATGGTGACACTCACCTGGGTGGAGAAGACTTCGACCAGCGTGTTATGGAACACTTCATCAAACTCTACAAGAAGAAAACCGGAAAAGATGTCAGGAAGGATAACAGAGCTGTGCAGAAGTTGAGACGGGAAGTGGAGAAAGCAAAGCGAGCCCTGTCATCTCAGCACCAGGCTAGAATTGAAATAGAATCCTTCTTTGAAGGAGAGGATTTCTCAGAGACACTTACTCGAGCCAAGTTTGAGGAGCTGAACATGGTAAGTTTAGGAAGGTAACGGCACACACCTCAGCTCTAGGTTGGAGACTTGTCAAAGGGCAGTAGTTCATGCTGTGACATTGCACTTTGGGGTATAAATAACTTCTGCTTGCACTGAACACCAGGCAGCTGCTCCTTGCCAGGGTGGCTGGGGCTGTGTATGTTAATGACAGCTGAGGTCTCTTCAAGGCTGGTCATGAGCCAGTTGATGTTCTTCCTCTGTAGTGCTTGTCCTTCCTGCCCTGGAGCTGCATAATTCAGGGGCTGGGCATGTGGGAATACAGTCTTACAGTGCTGGGGTTTTTTGTCTTCCTAGGACCTGTTCCGTTCCACTATGAAGCCTGTTCAGAAAGTTCTGGAAGATTCTGACCTGAAGAAGTCTGACATTGATGAGATTGTTCTTGTTGGTGGCTCCACTCGCATCCCCAAAATACAACAACTCGTTAAAGAGTTCTTCAATGGGAAAGAGCCTTCTCGTGGCATTAACCCAGACGAGGCTGTGGCCTACGGCGCGGCTGTCCAGGCTGGAGTTCTCTCTGGGGACCAGGATACAGGTAACACCTTCACTGCACTCGAGAGCCTTGACCCTGAGTAGCGGATATTGGTTATTGACAAATGTAGTAGAGCTGCTTTTCCACTCCTTACGAAGCTTAGAGCTTCTGAAGGCCTTGGGACCTGTGTTCCTTTCAGGTTGAAGTCACGTCAGTCTTGCACTTGGTCTCTTACAGGTGACTTGGTGTTGCTCGATGTCTGTCCTCTGACCCTCGGCATTGAGACCGTTGGAGGTGTAATGACTAAGCTCATCCCAAGAAATACTGTTGTTCCCACAAAGAAGTCTCAGATCTTCTCCACGGCTTCTGACAATCAGCCAACTGTGACAATCAAGGTCTATGAAGGTAAGTGTCACCTGTGGTGACCCATGTGACAGCTGGCATCTGTCTGCAGGAGTTTCATACTTGCTACTATCTGGTCACAAAGGCTGTAGATAATTTCAGGTGCTTACGGGTATCTCCTCCTGGAGAAGAACTGGGTAATGGTGTGAGCTCTCTGAAGCTGCTCTGATCAGGCTTCTTGACCTGCATCAGAAGCTGTTCCTAGAGTTTTTCCCCAATGTGTGTGGTTTTTTTTTTTTCCACGGTTGCAATTCTGAAGAGCTCTGCAGAGTGTGAGGCCAGACTGTAGGACAGATGTGAAGTTGAAATTAAAACCTTGTCTTCATAAAGTGTGTGACTAGTAGTTTCACAGAGTACAAGGAAAGAAATAAACTGGATCTAATTGTGTCTCGTAGGCGAGCGTCCCCTCACCAAGGATAATCATCTTCTGGGAACGTTTGATCTCACCGGAATCCCTCCTGCCCCTCGTGGTGTCCCCCAGATTGAAGTTACCTTTGAAATAGATGTGAACGGCATCCTCCGTGTCACAGCCGAGGACAAGGGCACCGGGAACAAAAACAAGATCACGATCACAAACGATCAGAATCGGCTGACGCCAGAAGAGATTGAGAGGATGGTTAATGACGCTGAGAAGTTCGCGGAGGAAGACAAGAAGCTCAAAGAACGCATTGACTCCCGGAACGAGCTGGAGAGCTACGCCTATTCGCTGAAGAACCAGATTGGGGACAAAGAGAAGCTGGGTGGTAAACTGTCATCGGAAGACAAAGAAACAATAGAGAAAGCAGTAGAGGAAAAGATCGAGTGGCTGGAGAGCCATCAAGATGCAGACATCGAAGACTTCAAAGCAAAAAAGAAGGAGCTGGAGGAAGTTGTTCAGCCCATTGTCAGCAAGCTCTACGGCAGCGCAGGCCCTCCCCCCGGAGAAGAGGAAGCAGCAGAGAAGGATGAGTTGTAGATACCGGTGACATCTCCGAATGTTGTGTGTGTATATATTGGACTCAGGAACACTTGTTTAAAATATTGAACTCTTAATTTGGAATGTAACTCTGAATCTTCACTCATGAGTGGAGCTGGAAACGCTAGCCCGAAGTGGCTCTATACTGCTTTTCGTTAGCAGTTGCTTGATGTCTGGGGAGGGGAGGGGGCGCCGGGGGGAGTGTAAATGCGACCTGGGGTTAGAAGTATTGGCAGCAGAAGCGTCTATTTAACAACTCGGTCATGTGGATTTGGTGTAGAACTTTTCTACCGGAAGTGACCACAATAAATTTGTTATTTACACTGGACTCTGGTCTAGTTTTGTTTTCCATTCCCTGGTCACAGCAGAGAGCTCTGACCAGCCTCAGTGAGAGGGGGGGAACCTGACCTTGGCCCCATGGAAAATTAATTGGACTGCTCTGTCTATTCCAGCTGCAAATGGCTCCAGCGGTTTGGGATCTGTTGCCTGGAGTGTGTGGGTCCGGTTGACCCCACTGCTTCTAATGAGGGGGGTAGCAAATGTGAGTAACTGCTCCCTCTGCTCGTCTCCTGTGGTGGGTTCTCCCTGGGCTCCTGTGGAGCTACTTGATGATGCAAAGTGTGTGAGGGAGAGGAGATGGGGCTTAAAGACAGCTTCCTGCGGTATTAAAACTATTTTTCAGGAGCTTTAGCATCTCACATGAAACAACTGAGCTGTGTTCTGAAGACTATACCTAATTATTTTTTTTAAATTAATTGGAACAGTCTTTTTATTGGACCATGATCCTTACCTGGTCCATGGGATTGGGTAAGAAATTGAATTGAGAACAGGAGCTTTTTGTGGTGCTTGCTCTAGTACCACCCTAAAACCCCTCAGCACTTACTTTCCCTGGTAGGGGGGACAACTGTCTGGTTTTCATTCACTCATTTTCAAAATAGCGAAAGCTAAAATTCAAATCACCCCCCAAGCCCCTTTTTTTCCAGACAACACCATTGCTTGGGGGACAGCGGTGTGACAGTGCACAGCACAAACCAGGCTCCGGCAGCGCAGTGAGAGGGGCTGGAGACACTCCCTGCAAGGCTTGTACCTCGGGTGCATTAGCACAGTGCCACCCATCAGAGGGCAAGAATTTGTTTATTGGAAAGAAGAATTCATTAAATCCAACAGTACTATAAAAACTGCATAGAAGAGGCGGCGCTGTGCAGGACAGCAGCCCCGCTACTGGATGAGGCTGACCAGGCAGTCCCCGAACATCTCCCCCTGTGCGTCCATCCCACCAAAGATCAACAGCAGGTGCACCACAGGGGCTTCAGCGCTCCCCTGCGGGGGCTTCAGCCCTGTCCCCCGCTGACACAGACAACTCTTCCCCAGCTTCCTTTTCCCGGGTGGCAGCTCCCTCCTCTCCGCTGGTCCCTGCCCACCAGGGGATGACGCACATGGCATGGTCCAGCCTCCCCGCGGGCAGGGGGGATTCAAACCGCAGGAGCGTCCACTGCTGCTTCTCTGCAGCGCAAACACACACATTCACCACTTTAAATGTAGCTTCACGGGCTTAAAAAGCATCCTGAGGCAGTGACATGGTTAACTAGATCAGTTTTCAACATCACAGAGCATTTAGTCTTGTGCTGGTGTAACTCCAGTGCAGAGATAATCGCTACCGGGGGGTGACCCCCAAGAGCTGAGGGGGTGTCCCCCGACCCCCAGCGGAGTCGTTTCCCTACCTGTGTGATACTTGTACGTAGTATCCAGCGTCCCCTCTGCACCTATTCCACCAAAAATGTACAAGTGCTCTTTAAAGGCAGCTGAGGAGTGGGACGCCCGTCCTCCCGGGACGTCGCCGGTGGCTGGAATCTTAACCCACCTCATCTCACCTGTTGGAAAAAAAAAAAGTCTGGGGTTATGCATTATAAGAACCCCACAAGTTTAGGTGTTTTAAACAATCAGGGTAGTACTTTAAGCACTGAAGAAGTGATTCTTTAGCACACAGAATCAAGACACACCACACAGCAGCTATTGCTCTGCAGCCTCTCTCCATACTCACTGGTATCAAGGCAGAAGAGATCGTTGTAAAACACGTCACCGGATAAACCCCCGTGGACAAAGAGTTTGGTCCCAACTGCAACCACAACGTGTCCCTGCCGAGGAGAGGGGGGATCCCCATGAGTATCTGGCTGGGACCAGGTCAAGGTGGCTAAAAATGGGAGTACACGTGCATTAGGAAGAAAATTCTGGAAGCTCTGAAACCAGTGACCCCAGGGCCCTGCTGAGGCTCCCCGAGGAAGCACCTCCAGTGGGGTCAGAGCTAACGCCACACCAAGCCCTTCCATGGAGCTCTGTGCGCTGTTTGGGCCACCCGGGAGCAGGAAAGATTAATTCAAACTGGAAAGCAAACCCTTTCTGGTGCACACAGGGCTGCAAGAATGAAGGGGACAACTCCAGCAGCACCGGAGCAGCACAGCGCGATGCCACCGGGGAAAGGAATCGGCTGTCGGGCAAATGGGACAAACCACTCCCGTCTCCCACTGCATTTCTCAGCCCAGAGCCTTACACCGCCATTTTGCCCCAAAACCGCAGAGACTACATAAAGATAAGTGCATGTCAGCAGCAAGAAACATCCACTCATCCATTTAGACTTGTCACCAAAGCAGGGGCCCAACATTTCCATGGCTTTGATTGAATCTGAGAGGCAGACCTCCCATTCGGCAGCGGACGGACACTGCTGTTTGACAGCACAGCCCTTCACACGCCCAGAGGTACCTGTGTCAAACACGTGAAGCCGCTGGTCTTTGACGGGTTCCGCTCCTTTATCTCCCCCTCCGAACACGTACAGACGGTCTCCGACAGCTGCCGAGGAGGTGTGATACGTCCTGGGCAGAGGCTGCAGGCCCCGCACCTCAGGACTCTCCCACGTTCCTATTTCTAAGACATTTGATTAACAAAGCAATCACCGCGGTAACAGAAACCACGCTCCCCTCCCCGAGGCACAGCCGCCGTGAAGGAGCCGGGCAGCGGCTTTGTGGCTCCCCCCGCCGCACGGCAACGTCCTCGCAGCCCCGCACCCGGAGGGGAGCCCCCGCTGCCGGAGCCGCCGGTGCTCGGGCACTCACCCGGGTCCAGCACCTGGACGCAGCTCCGGTTCCCGGCCGGGTGGGCGCCGCCGAAGACCCAGAGGCGCGGGGGACCGGCGGCGGGCAGGAACGTGGCGTGCTCGTA